>SMGT01006179.1:131705-183243 GCA_004794575.1 Lanistes nyassanus
GCTGTCGCAGCACAGGCCTCAGTCCCACCCAGTCACATTATACTGACACTGGGCCAACCAGTCCTAGTACTGTTCCCGATAGGCGTCTGGCAGGACAGCTAGCAGATGAATTGCTAATGTCTAAGTCTTAGTTATGAATCGGCCGGGGTACTAACCAGTGACCGCTCGCTTCGGGAGCGGACGCGTGAACCGTTAGACCAGGTATGCGGTAAAAGTCTCTGATTTCGGACAGGAGTAAGGTGTGCTGTCAAGAAACAGACAGGAAGTATCATGCACAGGTCACGTCCTCGGCGTCGAGATGATTGGGGAAGACAGCTTTAAACGTGTGCGCAAACAATTAAATTTCCGGGGACAGTTTCGTACAAAAGAAATCAGCAACACTGAGTATTCCAAACCAGTTCGATTTGCAGCACGCAGGTTACAAGAATCTATCAGCATTGCTAAGCGCAATCCACATCCTTTCTCGCTCCCCACCTTATATCCCTGCAAATCATGCTACCTCCATAACAACAAACTGAGAAAACAAAGAGTGCAAATGTGTTAACCGCCCCCCCCCCATATCTTCCATTTTGCACCAGCATTGACGAACGGCTGAGGTTTTAAAACTACTGACTTGTTACGCATCGATGAGTTTCACAACAAGCTTCCTGTCCCGAACTGTTTGTCCCATCTGCTGCCGCTGTTGACAAAATAACACGAACCCGGGCCACTGCGACACGCAGGGTGAAAGGGCAGGCGCGTTACTGTGGGGGAAAAAAGACTGACCTATTTTAAGTACAGTGCCAACAACCGTTTGCTCTGTCGCGTCTAACACGTGTTGTGTGTGCCTGAGGTGGGGCATGCCACCTGTTCTTGAGTTTGATAATGAAAGTGATAATCTTTTTTTTTCTTTTCGTCGTCGTCTCCATCAACTCTCCTCTTCTGTTTCTTTGTGATCATGATGTGAAGCTCTGATCACCAACGTCTCCATCAGATAATGCTTATTTATTTAGTTAACATTAGTTCTACTTAACAGGTTACACTTCTCTCTGCGTTCCCCTGCACCTTCTCTCTCTCTCCTTTCGATTTCTTCTATCTCCCCTTTCACAAGCGCTCGAGCTTCATGCATGCACACACGCGTGCACACGCACGCACACACACTCCCTCCCTCCCTCTCTCTTACAAACTTCTGTGCCTATATCCATTGCGAACTGTGTTGTTCTTAGATGTTCATTTATAATTGCCCCTTTGAAATGGGCCAACGGCTATTCAATAAAAGAGTTCAACTTCTTTCTTACACACACACACACACAGTCACGAACAAACACCAGAACCATTAAAATAATACATCTGGCCTCGAAGAGATCAAAGACCCAAGCTAGCTTACACAGCACGGGCAACCAAAAATCAATGTCCCCACCTCATTATTCCCATTCTTTTTCAGAGACGGTAGGTCTCCTTTGTACCATAGCAACAGCAATTTGCCTACCCCTACCCGCCCCCTCCCCCCCAAAAAAAATCAGCTTACACGAAGAGGCTTTAGCAAATGGGAAATGGCCAGCTTTACCAGCTGTGCAGTTCTAGCGTGAATTACTGACGAAAAAAAGCTGCGGTAGAGATCTGTTCGTGTGTACACGGCTGTGATGCATGGGCGTTGACATAAACGGGTAACACTGTAAAAGGTTGTACAGACATTCAAGGAAGCTGGCTTCACACAGTTTGACTTAAGTCGGTCTCGCACTGCTCGACTAAAATTCAATCAAATAGAAGCATAAAGAACTAATCCAAACCAAGTTCTAAAAAAGATTTCCGATTGCTCTTAAAATCCCCCTCAACGGAACTGCGCCAAAATGTGTCTGCACGCACGCACACACATACGCCCGCGCGCGCTTCATCAACACACAAGACAAAGCTTTGAGATGATCTGTGTCCACTACAAGCAGTATGAAAACAACCATGGGTCACAAGATTAGTGATAAATGTTATCCAGAAGAGATTACAGCGGCTCCGCTGTGGATTGTAAACATCACACAGCGGCTGCCGAGAACGAGCGAAAGTCCACGAGAACCAGCTGCAACTAGTCACAGACGCTGGGTCTGAACGGACTTCTCTGGCTTCTGACCAAGTCGTCGTAAGACTGGTGCCTGATTACACACGAGAATTTTGCATGATCTCGAATCGATGCTAGACCTCAACAGCCGTTCTGTGTATTGATCTGTGATAGCGACAGATGAAGGTCTTGAGTGCAACGTGCGAATGGAGCGTATGTTACTGCAGTTCTTGAGGTTTGAAGATTATAGCGGACTGTAGATCATAGCGATGCTTGAGGTCTAAGAATTTTGCAGACGTGTTACCTTATACTCTCTCTACCACATCTCTCCTTCTTTCTTTCCCTGTCTCTTCCTTCCCTCCATCACACTATCTCACTCACCCACCCACTCACAAATAAGTCCTGTTACTTTTTTTTCACGTTTACAAAACGTTGCGGTTACAACTAAATACATAGGACAGATTTGCAATATCCGTGGCGATATTACACTTCAGTCTACATCCAATAAACCGACGAGGAATTGTCTAAGCCATGGCATGGCAGCTGTCAGGGTTTTACAAAAAATCTCTGATGTACTTTAAAGCTACACCCGCTTTTCTAGTGCGCTGGCCAGCATCTTTGCACCAGAAACCCGTTTCCTGACACAGGTAGGGGAGTGCAGGGAACCCAGAAACCTCGTTCTGTCGGGGGGGGGAGGGGGGAATAGATGACTAAACGGTGATTTCTGGGTATTCTGTACTTCTCTGCCTGCGTTCGAAACCAGGTTTCCGGCCGCTGCAAGATGACTGGCAAGCCGCTTGGAATAACGATAGGTACTGATGAGGGATGGAATAGCATTCTAAGGCCCTAAGCTCTAAAGACTGTGCTTTCATGCTGGTTGTTCTAAATATACCTACAACCATCAACGATAATAATCCTTGACAGCCATCAATGTGGTTGCCACATGTCCAACTGTCATGTCGCCTCAATGTTCATGTGTACTCTTCATGCCTAAAACACTTCATGAGGCCTATTTACCCTTTGGAAAAAATATGCATACGGACTTTTCTGTGTGGACAGGAGATTCCAGTATATATATATACCTCAGCCCAGACCGGCCAGTCTTGCCGTTCTTGTAAGATCTGGTAAGAGACCAGGCCTGGCTTGAATAAGCGTTCTTAACTGCTGTTCCGGTCATAAGAGTGGACGTAAGGTACATTCTCCCTGTGTATTTGACGTGCAGCTTTACGTATGAACCGGAGATAAGAATGCTCATGCAAGCCAACCAGCAGGACTTAAAAATTCTTAGGAAGAAGGTCATATGGTACGTGGGCGGAATTTGGCAGGGAGTTTATTGGTTACCAGACACCCAGCTTGCGCTAGTAAACACAGACTTTCCCATCAATGTGAGGTCGTTCTCCGCTATCGTCGTACTAGTTCACAGCTCTCTCTTTCTTTCCCTCTCTCTCTCTCTCTCTCCTCTCTTTCTAGTCCTCTTCTGTCTTTTTTCTCTCTTTCTCCTCTTTCTTTCTATCACAGTTTCTCCTTTTAATTGAATTGTCTTTCTTTCTTTTTGGCTTATCTCTCTTTTCTCTTTCTCTTCTCTGGTCCCTGTTCACAGTTCGACGTACTGAGGTAGTAGGTTATACGACTGTGTTGTAACAAGGAATGGCCCAGCTGTGTTTATAACCCAGTTCGGTCTCTGTGAATTGGCGGGCAGCCTCCATTGCCTGCGTCATCAGCTGACAAAGATTCCCAAGAGTTTGCTCGCAACCAACTGCTTGCAATACATGCGATAATTCTGAGACACACGTTCTTAACACAATTCTTTGCTGCGATCATTTCTAGGTTCTTCTTTCTTCTGTGTGTTTATAAGTATGCATTCTCCTTCTTTCATTCCTCTTCGGTGTCGTTGTCGTCGAACCTTCCTCCTCCTCTTCCTCTTCCTTCTTCTCCAAGTCAAGGCACATTATTCTTGGCATTGGTTTTGCTTTCTGTGAGATACGTTCTATGTTCTTATGTCACATTGTTTTTTTTCCTTCCCATCCCTTGTTTGTTATTCTTTCTCATCGTTCCTTCATATCCTCTCCCTCCTTAAAACATCATTTTCCGCACATCGCTGCAGAGCTTTAACGTTTTCCCGACGCTGGTTTTCACATCAAAAAGGAGTGTTTAGCACCGGATGCCCTGTGACCTTCATTAGGAAGTAACGTTCTGCGAAGCGTTTCCTGCCCTTCATTTAACTAGCGTGAACTAACTCCATCCAGACAGAGACTTCTGCCAGAATGCCAGCCTTAACAGATTATAAGGCTCCTTTGCTAGCCAAGTTGCATTTTCGTGTCTCCTGTGCGCGTAACCTACACAGCGCCAAGGAGCTTTACAGCCGCTCTTACTACCGGACGGTGCAAAGTCTTAAAAAAAACTCAGCCCCGCGCCCGATTGAATACGGGCCTTCGCGTCTTCTCTCAGCTGGTAAAGGTGCATCTAAACCAAAAAGGACTGACGGGATTTAAGATCGCCTTTATGGCAGGAATATCAGATGAACGCTCATGCAACCCGGAACCTGGATCCCTACAAGATCGTATGCTGACCAGTTTTAGTAAAAGTGCGCGTGCCCGTGGTGCTTGCTGGGGGTCAGCTAGTGTGAGCAGATCACCTCTAAGATAAAAAAAAAGTTGTGACTAAGCATTGCTTGACAAAGGGCACACAGTGCAAGTTGCCAATGCTGTGCTTTATTTTTTATGTTTTGACTCAAACAAAGGTTAGAACGTTTTGATGAAACGGCTACGGAAAGTTCGTGTTTGATGCAGTCCATACGCTTACAGGACTAAACAGGAGTCTGGTATGTGCTGGTGTCTGAGGGCGAGGGAAGAATAGGGCTTTCACGCGTGGGTGCGTGCGTGACTGTATGTATGCGTGTGCGCACGTATACGTAATCCTGCGTATGTGCGTGTGAACTTTGCCTTGTCCAGTTACAAGAGAAGCCATACACTTTCGCTTATTATTTTGCACTCACAATAATCAAACTTTCTCAAAGAGTTCAACAGAGATAATTATAGCACAAGGGCATAATGTGGAAAGCGGGCACAATGTGGAAAGCGGGCATGATGTGGAAAACAGGCATGATGTGGAAAGCGGGCATAATGTGGAAAGCGGGCATAATGTGGAAAGCAGGCATAATGTGGAAAGCGGGCATAATGTGGAAAGCAGGCATAATGTGGAAAGCGGGCATAATGTGGAAAGCGGGCATAATGTGGAAAGCAGGCATAATGTGGAAAGCGGGCATGATGTGGAAAGCAGAC
This sequence comes from Lanistes nyassanus, assembly GCA_004794575.1. NCBI lineage: Eukaryota > Metazoa > Mollusca > Gastropoda > Architaenioglossa > Ampullariidae > Lanistes > Lanistes nyassanus. Next base: position 137,016 of record SMGT01006179.1, read on the forward strand.
ATCCGTTCTTCACCTGTCTCAAGGGACGTACCAGACTGACGTTACCGACGAAACCCAGGTGTGCATAATTCTACACAGAAGGGCCCTTCTGACCTTTGACCTGTCTCTGTGATAACGATGTAGATTCTCAAAAAGAATCTATACGTGGTATGTCCATTCTCAAACAGACAGGACTTCGACCTTTCAATATATTGACAGGTCAAGGCGAAAGAGGGATAGAACGAGTAAATCCTTCGAGATATAAGATTCGCCTGTCCTTGACGTTCGTTCCATGGGTCTGAATACATGAATCGACAGCCATGGCAAGCATCTTGCAACGAACCCGACCCAATCATTTTGGAGTGGGTGGATATGGGGTAAATCGATGTGAGGGACTTTACCCTCTGGTTAATTAAATGCAGCATGCCGCTCCATCAGAAATGAGGCAGTATACCTGTTTGACGCCGTTGGAAAACGTTCAAAGAAAATTGTGTTCACCGAGTCGCGGATAGCTGACTAGTCTTAAAATTTCAAACAAAACCGAAGCTGTATTTCTAAGAAGCGAAACGTTCTCTTTATGCACCCATGTGACACATACATGACGGAAAGCGTGACTCACACTGTGTGATTCGGGCATGCCTGATACAGTCAGCCGCATCCACAGTTCTCTAGTCTTTGCACGTCCAACATTATCCTTTGGTCTCGCTTCAGCTAGTGCTGTGAGGTCACCGTTAACAACGGCGTGCCGAGCTTTGATCGAAACATGTCAGCAAAGGTTTATGGAGAACAAATCTTAGTACGAGCGACCTGTCATTCAAACAAATCCAGACTTTGTTAGGCCCCCCTCCCTCGATCCTTCTGTCTGTCACTTTGCTTGCCCATCTCTCTGTCCTTGCAAATAAAGTAAGGCCAAAGATAATAGGTGCTTTGAACGTAAGTCCCATGAAAATAGCGTTTATCAATAATCCGAATTTTTCCGTTACCATCTCTTTACTGTCTCGTGTGCTTTTGCTGCTTCCATTGCATTAAAAAAAATAAAACGTCAGCGGATAACAGTTTAATTTCTAAACAAATCTTGCGATCAAATATTACGCTAGACTGGTATCAAAATGATTTTATTTTCCCCCCAAAATCCCAATAAAATTAGTTATTCCCTTATCCTTGCACGGACAGCTAATTGCTCCTAAAGACACTTTCATAGCTATTTGCGCCCCCATTCGACCGCAGTAGGCTAACTTATGCCAATAAAATGACGAATTTAACACTAGTCAGCTAGTTGTCTTGCACGCGCTTCGGCCCATCATTAGTCCTGATTTATTCTAAGGTCAAACGTAAAGGTCAGGCCGGCCCTCTGCTCAACGTGTGGGCGTATTCGCTGCACGTAATATACTGCCGGTCCCTTTTCCGCCAGATATGACCTCTGACATGTCTTAACCATAGATACTCGAGGCGTTGTTTGATGTAAACACGACGTGCACGGGCTCGATTGTAAAGGCCAACAGGCAACCCTAACCTTTTCAATGACAATGCATGCCAGTGGACTAACGTGGCTATGACATTTATACACCCCAATCTGGAAACGGATTCGACGAATAACCAAGCATGTAAGGTAATGCCGGCAGAAATTCTCCCGGCAGAGGGCAGTATTATTTTAGACCGACATCGCTTTACAAGCTGGGTAAGAGGAATGCACTATGTGCAAAATTACTTCGCTGCATGAAACGGCAATGAGCCTGGGAAACAATAAAGGATAAAACATTCTAGTACGCCGTATGTTGTATCACAGAATCACACCTTTGGCGCTTAAGCCAGGTGAAAATCTCGTCACAAGACACGTACGTGCGTTGAAGTTTTAACAAAAGCACGTGAACAAGATCGTGGGTGGGACGTCCTCAACATCGTGTGGCCTTTTAACTCCTATCTCGGCCACACTGAGGTCGCTTTCGCAGGTCATGACCCCGACTGCAAAAGTCAAGCAAAGGCGTACCTACTCTAACTGTCCGAAAAGGCACGTTCACACGTAGGCGAAATACAATCAATGGAGGGTTATGCATGACAATTTATGCTCCTGAGCAACATCCCCTGACTGCTGGAATGGCTACTGTACTACTGTGCTGTACCCCTATCTACTGCTCCGTGATTTTTTCATCCTAGAATAACCGTCTGGAACCTAGCAGTAGGACCAATAAAATATGCACACGCGCGCACGCACTCACACCCACCTGCGTTGCCACCCTGTGGTATAGCTGGGAGAGTTAAATCTGTTGGTATGTTCAGTGCTCAGTGTTGTAAATTCGCGAACTGTAAGGGAGCCTTTTCCCTCTAAATCCCTCCCCCCTTCCTCCTACCCCCTGCGCTCCCAAAAAACCAGTTGTCCGATTAATGCACAGCGCACCGAAGGATTTCCATTGCAGACCATTGCAGTCGCCCCTAAAGGCAGATGAACTAATTTTTTTTTTTGGTTCAAGAGAATGGTGAGAGGTGTACATAGAGTTGGGAGGGATGGGGTTGCAGAAGCAAAGAAGGGAGCCATAGCTATGGGGTCTTGGTCGCTGACAATAAACACATTACTTCGGTAAGGAATTGTAAAAGTTTATAACAGCCCACGGTTCTAAGTGCACCGCGGCCCCCCACTCCAAACTATGATTGCATGTTCGCATGCCTTGACACGTGTGACCTGCACAACACGATGGGCCTCGTAAAAGTGTCTCCCCGGGTCGAGGTTGTTGGTGCAGTCTGACCGACAAAGTCCAGCCCCACACCCTCCGCTACCCGACTGTCTCGCATACTTCGAACCTTGTGGGTCAGAGGTCAAACAGCGTGGCGTCCCCGTGCGGTCACACAGCGCCGGCAGTAAGTCTCCCACAAAATGGGGATCGTTCATGTCACTAGCATGGCAGACAGACTGCCGAGATAAATGTTTAAAAAGTAACAACACATTTATTTGGGCTGCCACCGTTGTCGTGCTCAGTGCATGGAGGAGGAAGGATGAAGTGCGGTATGACTGGTTCTTGCCAGTCCACTTAGCGCCTGACTGACATGCGGGAGTCAGCCAGACTTGTCTGTCCGTCCATCCGTCCGTCTCTGTGTGCTTGGCGGCGAAGACGCGCGTGCAAAAAGGATACAGTAACAGAAAGAGCCACGACAACGCCCCCGCACTCGCTCGTTCGACCCACATTCCAGATTTTACCATTCAGTATTATTTTGGGAAAGCATGTTGTCAAACGAGCTTCCGAGCGCAAGGTGTTTCTCAGATCCCCTGCACACTTACAAAAGAACACATTCGAGTTTTTGCCATCACCGGGAAGCTTTATGCAGAAATGCAGTTCGGAACTTGGCGTGGCAAAAGAACAGGAGTCGTATTCAGAACGGGAGTCGTATTCATGGCCGTTAATTGGTTACGCCTAAACCGATCGCGATCACGTGACAAACTATATCGGTTAGCGACCTTGGTTGGCAACAGTGGTTTGTCAGCTGATAGCGATCGGTTTAGGCTTAACCAACGGCGATGAATACGGCTCCAGGACAATGTTCGCAGAAAACAACGCATCACAGGTAGTATATAGTTCTTCTAATTTAAGCAGACCCCACGAGAAACTCCCTTACAACTGAGTCTCTTACTGCTCCCTCTCTGTCCGCGCACGCGCATGTCGATTGAAAAAAAAATCTTTTGTAAATAAGGATTGTTACGTGACTCCTTGCCCCTTTTCCGGCAATCCTGGGAATGGTGAGACTCACACAATACTCTGTTTTGCTTTATTCAGTTTTTTGCTGGTAACAACTTTCCCCTGAAGACTAATGGGTCTACGAGCGTTCTAGCGGAAAATAGGAAACTGCGTTCTTCGTGAAAACTTGAATTAAAGCCAGACTAGCAGGTTAACAAACGCAGTACGTAAGCGATAGCTCGGATCCAAAAATACTCGCTCGAAAATTTTCACTAAATAGAAACACCTAGAAAATAGGTGCGGCGAGTGGAAAGGGAGGGTGCAGGCGTATACACAAACTCGATTGGCGCGCTCCCCACGCATTTTATCACAAAGCACACAAGCCTCTCGCAGTCTCTCTCATACACACATTCTCCCTCCCCTCGCTCTCGATCTCTCGCTCTCTGGAGCCTGTGTGCACAGACGAGTGTATACACGAGTGTGTCCATGAGTGAACTCGAAAATGTTGACTCAAAGCTAGCGTGCTCCATATAGGTGTGACGCAACCGGTGTGTTTCATTCCAGAATACATGCATCTTGCATGATCTCTCGCAGCTTTTTTAACGGAAGCAGTTCACTCGGTAAGGGTCACATCGTCACTCTTATCTCCACTGGTGCTGTAATTCCTTATTAACTAACACACTTCCACGTTCTTTCCAGCTCCACCTATGTATGTTCGATCACGGGAGAGAGAGAGAGAGAGAGAGAGATCAAACGAAGGAAGGAATTAAAAGCAGCAATTAGTTTGGAGATCACTTTAAACTTAACGAGAATGCGAGTCACACAAATTGCAGGACGCCAGAAATCAAACGACCAAAAAATTACAACAGAACTGTATACTTACCTAAATTACGACGCCACAAAACATTCGCTGCTGGATTTTCCTATGTCGATGTCATGCTGTAATCTTCTTCATCGACAAAAACGCTGCGGTAGCACGCACGGAATACAACAGGTTGAAACACCATGCAGGCATTGAAATGAAAGCAGACGACTTACAGGAGGAATTGATCGTCTGCTACGCACATGGCGCGCTGGAGGTGAACAAATGGCTGCCACACAGATCGAGCGATCATCAGTCAGCATATTTCCATTTCCAGTACCTTGTTTGCTTCCTTGACCGTTCATACCAGTGACATATCGTTCTTGAAGAAAGAGATCTCGCTGAACTGCTGGGCAGAGAGGAAGACAATTGTTATGAAGTGTTACGACAGACCATCAGCGAAACCTTTCCCCTAGGCTTTGTTGATCAGCTGATCCCATGGCGGAAAACACCGTTTACCTCTTGGACACGACCTTCACCTTTGTTGCCTGCCGTCAGCGACCTAGTTCAGTCAGAACTATAGTTATACAACAAAGCCAACGTGTACCTACTTACGGAGGGAAAAATGATCTAGAGACGGGAAAATATGTTATACAGATCTTATATTTATATATATATTACACTTGCTCGACTAGGTTTTGTACAGTTTTTCACCTCAGACTATAATTATTTGCGCAGTGCTGGAACACAGGAGGCTGATCAAGTTTGATGTGGATAGACTCAAGCCAGAGTGAGGCGTAGTTTATTAATAAGTTGGCGGGTGAGCCATTCTTTCCGGAGCATTGCTGTTCTCTTTGTTTGCAGTATGCGAAGGAGTGCAAAGTTCAACCCGTTTAAAATTTCTGAGGCACCAAGCCACATTGCAGACCTATTTCGATCTGTTCGGTCTAGTTTTTTTTTTTAATAGAAAAAAGCCCCGCTATGATTATGCAGGTCTTCTTTTAACCATAGATGTGTATGTTTGAACAGATATAGTTAAACACTGAGGATGTATGAGGCGCCATGAAGTTCTTAAGAAATAATTCGATCAAGGTGCAGACTCTCACACGTGCAGTCACAATGCAACACATACGCCCGCACACAGACTCACACGTAAACACCGATATACACACAAATCAAGCGACCCTCTTTAAGTAGGCGCAAACACAATATGAAAGGTATTGTCGGAGAGGGAAAAGATAGGTTTTCTGAGAACTTCAATTTAAAAAAAAAAGAGAGTATAGGTAGCTTGCGGATGGAGCTATAGGTATAGGTTACTCCAGGTCAGTGGCCCGAGGACGGAAAAAAGATCGCGGAACAATTAGGTGCTGATAGAGAGCTTCAATGGGGCAAGAAACACGAAGACAAAGCTTTTTTGAAGAACGGATCGAGATTGCGAGAGGGCGGGGGGGGGCATAAATCTGAAGCCAGCTGAATAGGTAGCGGGAGCAGAGATATATATATAGGCTATAGAGAGAGCCATTTGTACCAGACAACAGCAACTTTGTATTGAATACGATTTGAGACAGGAAATTAAGCCAAGTGGAGAAAAGCAAGAAGAGGGGGTGGTATGATCGAAATGAGGCGAGCTACGCTACAGGTATGCTGAAGGACAGGTGATAAGTCAGGAATAAGACCGGAGAGAGAAGATTGACAATTGCAGAAATCAATACGAGACATGACGAAGGACAGGACGAGCTTTAGCAGTGGCATCGTGTTTTCGGATCAGACTAATGCGGCGGAGATGAGATCAGCAAAGGTTTTTTCGTTTTACTGTAAAATCTTTGGCAGAAACTCTGAGCATTTGCGAGAGACAATATGTTATTCATGGACAGTGTGCTGTCGAAAATAACGTACATTAAGGTTGAAGGTTCTTGGCCAAAACTGAGGGAAAAATGGCGGCGTTTTTATGATGAAAAATTAAAGGGCAGAAGAAAACTGACAGAGCTTGGCATGTGCCAGTGAAAATCACTTCGGTCGTAATTGTCCTCATTAAGTTGAAGTTTGTTGTGCGCCCATCAGTAGTCACCATATGGGCGAGTCAGAGCATCTGTACGTTGCCAGTTGTGTCATTCTCTAGAAGTTGAGTATCATCAGCACAGAAGTAGTGTTTAACACGACGAGAGCTGGTTATAGTACATAAGGAAGAGATGTACAGAATAAAAAGAGCGGGTCCCATTAGCTATAGGGAGTCTTAAAACGGCCTTAAAGCGCAAGTGGACAAGGTCAGATTGAATAAAACAATACAAATAAAAGAAAAGAAGGAAAATATATCATTTTTCAGTTAGAGGAACCAGGTGATATCTATATTACGTTATTTTAATTTCCACTATACTTCGTATTTCATTTTAAATTCGTATTTTAATTTCCACTATACTTCGTATTTCATTTTAAATTCGTATTTTAATTTCTATGTTCGTGAAAACCACAGTGACGTTAATCTTTCAAGGGAGAGAAGAAGTAAACAATCGGGGTTGCAAGAGTTGTATCCCATATACCAGCCTGCATGTATTAATCTGTAGTATTCCCATCTGTGTTATCCAATAAAATCAACGATAAATCAAAGTAAAACCTCGACAGTAAGTAAAGATTCAGCAAAATCACACATAGCAACTGAAACTGACACTTATTTATAAATAATTGGTAGGGTTATTTGGAAGCAATATCAAATAATGATACCTCCCTATATTGACATGTAAAGAGTCCTATCACTGTTTGGTTCAGGCAAAATGCAGACGAAGTGCTGCTGAACATTTCTGATTTTATTTACTGGATACTTTCAGCGGACTTAGCAGACGTTGGTAAGAAAAAACGAGCCGTTAAAATGAAGATTGCAGTTTTTGGTGCATCTGGTCGGACAGGCATGCATCTGGTCAGACAGGCACTTGACCGTGGGCACGAAGTAATTGCACTCGTGCGAAACGCGGGCGCGATGACGAAAGAATTTCAACACGAAAAACTCAAGGTATGTTAATGTTTTCATCAACGACGGTTGTGACGTAATACGGTTATTAAATAATCCATTGTTTAGTGTGTAATGTTTAAACCTATATGATGATAATAGAGGCGTATTGCATAACTAGATAATATGGTGCATGTCTTTAATATAACTAAATATTGATTGGAATAAGCATGTTTTAAAAATACTTATCAGCAAGTACGGTAGAGAACAGCGCAGTGAATAAGCATTTTTGAAAGAATGCAGTTGAGGAATTTTAGTGGCCTAAACCTTAAGTGGAAATGCAAGCAGTGGGGGGAAAAATGAAAGCAATTAAAAGTCTTGTGAGTGCCGTACGTGGTGTGAGGATACGTTTACTTAATACTTATTAAATATAGTCTAGTAGTGTACTACTAGAAGCACCTTTTGAGTGCAAAATCAAAATGCTAATGCCGTCTGGATGAGTTATTGTTTCTGTTTATTGCAGTGAAACTTATTCATCCCCAAGGTCAATTTTGTTTTTTGTTGAAAGTATGACATTTATACTGTAATGTTCCAAGACAGCAGACTTGTATATCTTTCTTTGAAAACAAACACACACACAAACAGGCACACACTCACATGCACGTTTACTGACATTTGTAAGCAAATGGAATTTAAACTACAGCTTGACCTTAAAAGTGTAAGAATTACAATGTTAAACACAATCAAGTTTTTTTTTTATTTTCACTTTTCTATAGTTTTGATTTCTTGAAGTTTATGAAGACCAGAAGTATATCCAGTTACTGTATATCTTACAAAATTTTTGAAAGGTTTATGGAGTTTTCAGGCCATGCATATAACTTGTTCAACTTTAACCACTGTATGAAGTCATTCTTCATCTACATATGTTGCAAGAGACACATGCATTCATGCACACACACATGCACAAACGCAGTCTTGCTGGTACTCAAGCAATAGCATAAATAGCAGTTGGAGGGACTTTGTTTTTTTTGGGGGGGGGTGGGGGTGGGGGTGGGGGTGGGGAATGGGGATGAGAAGGAAAAAAAAAGAAATAGAAAGGAAGACTTTTCCTACATATTGTTTTAACTTTTCAAGACTTTTTCAAAACTTTAAACTTCTTTGTGAATGCCATCTGTGCTAAATAACAGGTCTACAAAGTGGATTTGAGTGATGAGGCTACACTTCTTGGACCCCTGAAAGAAGTAGAGGCAGTCATGTCCTGCATTGGTGCACCCCCCAGCTCTAGTCTTTTTCGAACCACAACTGTTTACCAGGACTCAGCAATTGCTATCGTCAGTGCTATGCGACATGTTGGTGTTAAGAGGCTAGTCATCATGTCAGGCGTAGGAACAAAAAGTACGGACACAACACTTTAAAAAAATGTGCTGATCACATAAATGCAGACTTTATGCACTGTAGTTAATCCTCGACATTAAAGGAAGGTATATCTGTTTAGCATTTTGATTATAATAAGAGCACCAAGTGCACAGCAAGTTCATATTGCTGTTTATCTTTTGTAATAAAAATTATGTTTAATGCAGATCTGTTTATCTTGCAGAGGTAAAGCACCATTGATGGAAAAAAATGAACCTGGGCATAAATGCTAAAACAATGTGTTCAGGTTGTAGGCATAACTTGTCACAAGTTCTGGAGATCTAGTGTTGTTCTCTTAGAAAAATGTTACGTGTACCTGGATGAAGCCTGGAGCAGCTAGCCCTGTTAACAAGTGCAGTGTTTAGAGAAGGTACATTTGTTGGACATGGTATTCAGCATGGAATACTCTGAATTTGAAAGGCCAATATACATCTAGTTTATGCTCTGCATGTAAATGGATCGTGTTTGAACTGACCAACATTTTTATAAGTAAATTACTCTATATTTTGTCTTGCTTGCCACCTGTTTCATGGCTTTATGATTTTTCACTTAACACAATTTTATTTAAACTTGACAGGGGAGCAGGGGGAATTATTCCTGCTCAGATTAATGAGGCCACTATCACATAACCTGAAAAGCATGGCTGCCATGGAAGATTACCTGGAGCAGCAATGTGCTGACATAAACTACACCGTTGTTCGGCCACCTGGACTTAATGAAAAGCCTAGTACAGGTAAGTTGTCATTACTGTACTAGACTGGTTTACAATCCCTGCACCGAGAGAATGGGTTGCAAATTATTTTATATATTTGAAAAAACCTTAGTTTGGATCAGTTTGGAAAATGCGTGTGGTTGGTAGGTTGAGTGTGTGCATGTGCACGTATGCGAGCAAGTGTGTATACACATGCAAGTGCATGTGTGAAAGCATGTATTCATGTGTAGTATCTTGCTTTCTCTCGCCATTTTTCTTCATTCTTTCATTCTTATACACAGGGATGTGAACTTAAACGAATTAAGAAAGATTTTTTATAGAATAATCTCTAACAAGTAACACAGTGACAATTATTCACTTGTTTTCTTTTGCTCCAGAGAGAGAAGTCAAAAGCCGAGAGGGCCAGTATGTTTCTAATGGTTCCTTCTATATGCCTCGTGCTGATGTTGCGTGCTTCATGTTGTCATGTTTGGAAACGGACAAATATGACCAAAAAATGGTTGCTATTAGCATTTGAGATGATGTGGTACGAGCATAATAAATTTGTTTTTTAGCCTGAACATTTCCCAAGACCTACTAAACCAAAGCACAAGAACATGCTGAAACACTGGTATGTGTTGCCAGAGGTACACAGACTTGGGCAATCACAGATGTGCTTCTGCATTGACACATTGCTGTATGTGCAGTTACATGCAAGCAGGCGCATGCATGCACAACCTATCCACATACAAGCATGCACATGGCTTTATTGAAATAGCCAGGGTTTTTTTTAGGTGATATTTTGACATAGTGACACACTGAACAAATTTGCCATTTCATATATTTGAAATTGTTTACTCTTTAATATTTTGGAATGCAAAAATAAGTACTGTTTATATATATATATATTTTGCATAATTTGTTTTTACATTTAAAAATTTTTAATACTTCAAATGATATTTCTCTGGATGTATATTTGTGTGTATTTTTTGAGTTTTTAAAATTTAAATACAAAATTTATGTTGATGTCATTTGTGATTCCTACCACAATGTGACAAAGTTGGTCATGTATATCTCTACCCCCACCAGATCCCTTGTATCATCCAAAAGACAACAATGACAATGTTCTGTGAAGACATTGACCAGGCTGGAGTTTTCTTTGGGTGTGTATGAGTGATGTTGTGTGTTCACTAAATCTAATTTGACAGCAGCCTTTGTTGTAGTTGTGTACTCAAGGTAACTGTTAAATCCGCAAGAACAAAGCAAGCTTTTAAAAACTCAGGACAGACAAATCTAGCGCAGCAAACTATAACCTTCCAACAGAAGGAATGGTTTCAAATAGTTGATCCTTTCCACAGTGATGTCCCTTTAATGAGGAAAGGATGATTACAGGTATACAAGTGGTGTTTTTTTTTGTTGTGAGTGTTGACAAACAGATATTACTTTGATATGACTGCAGTCTGATAACACGAACTATGGCTGTGAAGAATGTCTTAAAAATGTTTAAATTATTTTAATTAATGCTCAAATTTGTTCACTTGAAGGACGAATATTGGACAAGATTTTGTTTCATGTTGCAATGTGATTATTTACTGATATGTGCCACCAATTGATTCCTATGATATACTTATTTTGGAGATTTTGCTCAAAGCACTATATCTGTATTGTTAAGGAGCAAATGCTTGGAAACTTAATTTATGGAATCATTTAATGATATTTCTTTTCTGGGGGAAGGGCGTATGTTTTGAATGGTGCATGGATCAATGAAGTTTGGGTTATCTGTGGTTTTGATTTAACAAAAAATCAACTGTATTTCTTCCTTAGGACCACCAAAACGTGTTTCAGGTAACGTAGGCCAAAAACATAGGCAGATCAGCTTTTAAATTTTTGTGTGTGCATGCACCCACACGCATGCTTTTTTTCCATCGGGTGGGGTGGGGGGAACATTGTTAGGGTTGGCGGAAAATCTTAAGATCAGTTGGGTGATCGGAAACCGTTTTTTGGCCTTATGGCCAGGTTTTGACAGTTTTTCCTCAGGATTTAAAAGTGATATTCTGTTACACACCCCACACCCTTCTTTTTTGGCAGAAATGCATCTAAAACGGATAGAACCTAGTTTTCAATCATTCTTGCAAGGATCAAATTACTATTACACTCAAGATAGTTTGTGCGAGTACCAAATGAAAATAGACAATACTGGAAGGTATATCAATCAAATTTTTCCTTTAAACTTTCTTCACTTAGCCGTACTCTCAATGCATTACTTTAATTTTTGCTTCCAGGATGACAAAAGGTAATATATCAACAATATTTTTACTATGTTATGAAAATTACTGACTCGATGTATACTATTAGTCTATTAAAAATTTTCCCTTTCATAAAAAGTACTGCACATATACTGTATAACAAGTTATGCGCTATCACACGTCTCACCTTCCCCCATATATAAGAACTGTAAGACAAGATCACGGCTTCACACCTTATTGCTTACAACCTTATCGATCATATGTCTTGACCCAAATATCAGGTAAATCTGAAGCAGTTCAGCTATAGTCACGCTTCTCATCCATCGTGCTTGGTAATCCCAAGTCCTGAAACGTCAGAGGTCAGAGTTCTAGGAGTGTTCTTACAAACTGGAGACAGGTGGGATCTGTATCTTATGAAATCGATTGTCTTCGTCATTGGGGGAGGGGGGCACCACAGGTCAAACCAAAGGGTCTAGTGCTCATGCCGTGCTCGGCACACTTTGCGTGTAGCACCTATACTTATTTACACGGCTGGCCATCGGAGGTTTCCTCTGCGCGTATTTAGATTCTCCCTTTCCCCTCCTGCCATTTCCTCTTCCCCCTGAACTGCTGGCTTAATTCACATTAAAACAATAAACCACCTGCTTCTTTCTCTCTATATCTCATACGCAACACATATCACACCCCCGACATAACCAATCCTCCGACTTCCTAAACAGAATGACGTAGTCTAGTGATGTATGGCATAGATATAAGAATAATGTCCCGTCTGTGTATGAACACCCAGACACCGCGCAGAATCAAATTACATCAGCTTCGCACTAGACCGCGACTGCAGATTTGGGACCCTGACGTATAATGTGTGCTGACGTGCGAGCACTCACGCGCCGTTTCCCGCAAGCAAAGCGCCCCGTAAACTGTGCACACATCTCCGTTCTCAGCGTCAATCGGCCATTTTGTGTAAAGGTCAAGGTTTCTGCGCGCGCCTCTCCCGCAAGGTCAGAGGTAAAAGAAGCAGACGGCCGTGCAAAGCGGGCTTACATAAACTATACGTAGTCGTAGGTTTTGCACTACGACAGAACGAGTTTGGTTCGTCGAGAGCGAGCAGAGAGAAGAAAGATTTTGTGCCGTTGGCTGGCGAGGAAGCAGCTATCAGGAACAAAACGATGAAGATTGCTGTGTTGGGTGCGACGGGGCCCACTGGTGTCGAGGTGGTGAAACAAGCACTGGAACAGGGACATGATGTTGTCGCTCTTGTTCGTGATCCAGAAAAAATGGCAACGCTTGTGAAGCACGACAAACTGAAGGTCAGCTTTGTTAGCTTTCCTTCCACCCTTTCCAAGTAAATAGACACGTTTATATAAAATGTTCAGGTTATTATTCGATTTATTTTGTGAGCACTATACATTTGCCTGTAATTAATGCACATAATGCTCATACCACGTGTCTACTAACGGGTATTCTAATTCACGTACGCATGAAAGGAAATGTAGGAAAGACGTACACTCTGTCGCGTGGCATACCCTCACCGCCACCCGTTCGTAGGTTTGATGCACGCATTAAGTAACCAGAGATACTTTGATGATGTGACAACTAAACGATATGCTTACCTGTGTGTGTTATGTGTTATTGTTCTGTGTTCTCACGCTTCCATCTCCTTCCTGCATCCATCAGTTCTTTAATTCTCCTGAGAGAGAAAGAGAGAGAGGGAAAGGATGAGAGGAGTTTTATAATGGAGACAGTTTATTTGTTCTCTCTTTCTCTAAATATATTTACGCCTAAACTATGTATGCACTACACCTGCAGGGGGACCTATCGCTGTACCAGTCTCCTATAAGTACATATAGGCCTTCCGTTCCTGCACGAAACTAAATTCTCTGCCAGGCGAAAATGTTGTCACCTCTGCGCCTCTCTGCGCTTATTATTTTTAGCCCCACCCCACTCCACAACGCACTGGTGTTTGTGTCATTTTATTTATGCTGTACACTGCCTCTCTGAAAATAGTCACTGCCTTGGCAGTCTAACTGTTAAGGGATCCGCTTTCGAGGCTGTAGGTCGGGGGTTCGTGTCCCGGCCGAGTCATACCGAAGACTTAAAAACTGGCAGTGTAGTAGGTGCCCTGGCACTATAGGGAACAGTACTAGGACTGGTTGCCCCGGTGTCAGTATTACATGACTGGCCTGGGTGTAACTGAAGCCTAGTTGTTGCGACACCAGTCCCACTTGTGGCAGTACGTAAACTTTGTCTAAGCAGCACCGTCCGGATATGCACCTTGTTTGCAACGGAACTGTAAGCAACAAAAAGACGAACCCTGACGAGCGTTGTCTAGATATATCTCGGATGGAGGCAGCACGTGCAGTTGATGCAGACCGAAGATTCCTCAAGCAGACAGCTTAACTGGTTCTTTTTGACCTTTTGAACTAAAGACCCTGTCATATTTGGTGTCCAGTAAGAATAGTTTATATCAAAGACTTTGTCATAATTCGTTTACTTACAATCTTATTTTATGTGTTTAATCTTTATACATCTAGCCAGACTAATTATAGAACCGAAGGTCAGGCAGACAGTAGTTGCACCTTCAAAAGATCTCGTTCACATTTCCTAAGCCCAGGTTACCTGCTTGCGCCCAGTTGACATAATTGACTGGAGACTGCAGGTGTGAATACGTACCGTATTCCTGATGTAGCGTTGGGAGTTGGGGACGGGAGGGGAGGGAAGATGTAGATTTGCCTCATTTGCTCTAGGGTAGATGGAGGTTTCAAGTGATGGCCCGGTGCTGTAGGTGTTAAACCAAGGACAGCAAGTGTAGATACTGGGCAGGGAGTGGCGTCACAATAACTTCTCTAAATAATGACGTTACTGATGTCTACCATTGATAGTTCAAAGTGAACTGTCCATGGAAATATGGCAGGTCCTAGACTAGGGGGTAAGAAACATCAAGGTCATCACCCCCTCTGCCGGAATTCGGTGGCGCTAGGCGTGTTCCTGGGATTGACAGTGAGGCGTGGTTGTCTCTGTTATGGCTGAAATTGGTATATTGGAATATAACTCGATTGCGTGAATGAGATATTGTGTGGAAAGCGTTGATTTTGAGACGCAAAAAACTTCTACTTTTCTAAGAGGTTAAAAAGGTGACGTCACTGTCGTCACACTCCACTCTTGATTGGATTGGTTTATATCTTGAGGCTTCAGCCAATGGGAGACACTGCTATTACGTCATTAGTTTGATCTCATTAGTCAGTTGTCGAGAAGATCCATGTTTGAAGAATTACAATTTGAAACTGGACGGACTTTTACATTTATAGTTTTGCAAATATCTTATAATGAAGTAAATCCAGTCAGTTGAAGAAACACAGCCACTAAGGTGAGCCTATAAGGCTTTTCCTAACTTCTTGGACTAACGACTTTTTCCTAACGACTTCTTCCTTAAACCGCAAAAGTATACAGGGTCATCTTGGATAAGGTTGATGACTTGGACTGCTGGCCTGAATCCTAATTAAGTTCTCGGCTAAAAAAATCCCTCAGTTAAGAAAATCCTTTTAGGTTAATGGTGTTAGGCTGGCTTTATGACTGTGTGGAGGCAAAGTCTGGTTGTAGGTGGACGCAAGGCGCTTGTTATGATTTGTACAAACTATTGATTCCTCGTCACTTATTGACAAATTTTGCCTCTGGGATTAAAGCGAGTCTTTTTATCAGCGTCGAGTGCAGCTGTCGACAAGAATGATTTGTTGAGATTGATCATATATAATTAGGGAACAGACATGTATACATTAAAAAAAAAACCACCGCTGTAAGTAAACACATAGCCACACGCAGCTTCAGCATGGGCACGCACGCCAGCAGAGGGAAATCTGTATTTGTTTCTGTTTTTTTTCCCTCACGAATGCATGCACACGCGTGCGCACTCACAAACATTTTCACTAAAGCACAACTGTAAAGTTGTAGGAGGGAGGAGTACACCCGGTTGGATTTTGTATATCTACCTGTTTCTGTGCGTGGAAGCTAATGTCATATTTTCACTGATAAAATTGCCCCAAAATTCAAGAAGTGAGGGATGGGATAAGAAGAAGACAGGAGGAGGAACAAGAAAAGGGGCGGTGACAATAATTATTCAAAATAGACAACAACAACAACAACAACAGTGACCCTTAAGTATGTATGCCTGACAATCAGGCCTAGACTACACGGATTTTTTTATCGCGACGGTCATCATCGTTATCACCGTCAACATTATCACAAATACCTTATTCATCGTCATCGTTGTCCCTCGTTCCGATTCCCTGGATGTCGGCAAATTTTTTTCCCAGCCGCGCATGCGCAGACCTACCAAGGTGTTGCGCATGGGCATTTCGGTTGCTAAGCACAACAACTGATGATTATAGGTCAAACCGTGACCTCTACACAGTCTCACCTGTTATAGTTACAATGAAGAGAACAATTCGTGGTGACGGGTAGTTAAGTAGTAAAAACGCGGCTTTTCAGTTCAAAGTCGCAGTTTCAATACCCCACATGAGCTTACGATTTTTTTAAGGCGAAGGGGGTTAGAAGTAGTTTTATGGTTTGATGTTAGGTAGAACTTCTGTTTTCATTTATAAGTTCAAGCATGTCTGCAAGCATAAGTTAATCGGGATAAAATTGGTCTGCGCATGCGCGCCTGGAACTCGAGAGGGGAAAAAATTCGCTGGTATCGCGTTTTTGATGTCGAGGCGTGCGTGTACAGGTACACAAGGTTGACCTGTCCAAGCAAGAGGAGCTGGTGGCGCCACTGAAAGGTCATGACGCCGTCTTGTCCTGTCTCGGTGGGCAAGCTGGTATCTGGACGCCATGCACTCTGTATACAGACACAGCCACAGTCATCACGGGAGCCATGCGGGACGCACGTGTCAAGCGGTTGGTCTGCGTCACTTCCTGGGGAGCAAAAGGTGAGCAGGTTTATGCCGACATGAGAAAAACAGGGCCAGGCAAACTTAAAAATTCAAAACTCACCAGAACTCAATGTTTCTGGGCATTAGAGTTTCTTCAGTAGAAAATATATACACAGACAGGTAAAACAATAACGCAAAGACTAAAGTCAAAACAACAATAGTTTAGTTTCAGTTTTTTTTCTGACCAAAAAGAAATATGTATAAGGAAACCAACAAGATGATGACGATGACGAAAAAGCAGACAATGAGAAGGAAGAGGATACGTGAGTACGATGACGATGGAGAAGATGAGAGGCAGAAAAGGTGGAGGCTTTGACAACGAGATGGGATGTGTATTGATAATGGCGATAATGATTTTAGTGTTGGTCGGGGCATTGGTTGTACTATCTTTGTTTCCCTGACCGCAGATGAGGAAGGTTTGCCTCGCATCATCGCGTGGTTTCTTAAGCCCACCTTCTTGCGCAATATTCTGGCCAACATGGCACAGATGGAGGATTTTCTACAAGAAAAGTGCAGCGACCTCAACTACACGGTGGTGCGACCGCCGGGACTGAACAACAACCCGGCCTCTGGTGAGTAGCAGTTGCCGTCTGTATCTGTTATATGCCGGGAGCTCTAGGCTTCAGTGAATCGAATGAAAACAGCGGAAAAGAATCAAGTTAAGTGACTGTAATAATGACTTCATATGAAGTTCTTCACTGCTTTTGAATAAAACTGTACCTGATATGTGTCAGCACAGAAAATTCGTCATTTTAGGTTATTAACTTCATTAGAAGGTCTGTTCTAATATTTTGACTTAGTCTATGTACGTAGGAGCCCGCTGAAATTATTAGTATTGAAATGTCAGTGTCTGCGCATTTTGGGTGAAGGCATTCTGAATGTTTTGCTTAGAGACGAAACTTCAACTGTGTGTGCGTGCGTGCGTGCTTGCGTGTGTGTATATATATATAGAGAGAGAGAGAGGGGAAGAAGACCGAGAGAGAAATCGGGGGAGGGGAGAAGCGAAATCCGGGGTCCATCCTCCAGGACTATTTCTTAGAACTTTAATTCTCTGACAGTCGCAGCATTATCTGACGTCCATGCTGTGTGTGCAGGAAAAGAGATACTGACACGAGAGGGGCAGTATGTGAACGACTGCGCGGCTTCTATCCCGCGCGCTGACGTCGCCAAATTCATGTTGTCCTGTCTCACCACGAAGGCCTACGACAAGAAGATGGTGGCTATTGCCATTCCCAAGTGACCATTTTTAAATTTCTGGAAAGAACAATCAAGCGACATTGGTTTTAGCGTATTTCTGATTATTAATGAAGACGAGAAACAGGAACTCAATTGCGGTCTTGAGTGGCGGGCAATGGTATCCCCAACATGCTGACTTGGCGACACTGAAATACAATTTGTAAATCATAAACTGTATCGAAATTAATTATTTAAATTAATTATGCGAGATACGAATCAGTGGTGTACTTTATAGGGTATGATTCTCGATCAGTTTCACGAAAAGCCAAATGGGTGACAGCCAGTTAGGATCGCGTGCACCCTATTTTAGAATATAAAAAATTAATTTTTATTTACCAGCTCCAGTGACATTTCAATGCATGTCAGACATGGGGTATTTGAAGATGTGACTTGGTTTGGAGGATAAAAAGTACTATTCTGTACAGTAGGCGGCACTGCCACGGCTTTTGCCTGCATTGTGGCACTCCGCAGTGCTCTAGGCAAAGGATGTTTCAGATTTAATTTTCCACTGTGCTGTACACGTCAAGCGGAGAAGACTGATTTTGAGATTTCTTGCCTTCCACTGCGCAAGACATTGGTGCAGCTGCAGCCGTGTAGTAACACAGTAAATTTCTTTTTATCCGATCATTTTTATGGCAGCCCAAGTTTTGCATTATTTATTTAATGTGTAGCCTTCTAAGACATGACGTATGCATGCCCTGCATTTCCTCTCCATACTGTCGATGTTAATGAGATTACTAGATTTCATTTGTTTTGCGTGCGCAGGGGTCTGTCTCGGTATGGCTTAATTCTCTGCGGACCTTAAATAAACAGGCAGAGGTGGTATTCTTTATTTAATGAATTTGCCCGGCTCTCCTTGGGTGTACAACTTCGCTCATGAACCCCAGGTGTTAAGAATCTCAAACGTGCCCATCTGAAATTTTCAGCATTACTTTGATATTCCATGATGGAAAGACTTAATTGTATCTTTCTTTCAGTTTTTGTATGAAATAATTCAATTAATCGGAAAAGACTGATAGTGATTTTAGAAAACAGAAGCAAGTACGTTGTTTGCTTGCCTGTATATCTGTTAGTATACAGGTAAAGGTAATTTCATCGTGAGCTATCGGTTTGTATGTTTTCTTGTGCCGTGCCTTTTCATCTGCCCTATAAATATACGACTAGCTTACCATGTCTAGTAGATGAGATAAGTGCAGAATGTTACTGTGAGGTTCGGTACCTCGGGAGTGTGAATTTAGAAGGATATTGCCAATCGCTGGGAGATGTTGTGGCGTTACGTTTGAGGAAGCGAATAGCTGAATGGTTAGAGCGCAGGTTTCCGAACTCGAAGCGCGCCATATGCGGGTTAGAGCCCATGTGCCGGAACCTGGTTTTTTCATTTCACTCTGTGAATGGGTACGACTTACAGCAAGGGAGAGATGGGCGTTGCCCTCACCACGCGCGCTGGTTCGCAGAAAAGGGGCGATCTCAAACACCCTGTATTCTCTACGACCTAAAAGATCACGGAACATCCTTTAAATTTTCTTTCACTTAGGCCGTTAGTTCCATATTTTCTTCTTAATTACAGTAATTTTTCTCTTTCTGGCCTTTTGAGCCCTCTCCCTACCAGTCGCTATCGGTAACTGCAGATTTTCTAGTGCCTGAGGCCGTTCATTCTGTTCATAAAATCAGCGAAATTCTTATGTCGTGAACGAAATCTTATTAGTAGTAGCAGGCTGGTCCCCCCCCTCCATCCCGCCCCCTTGCGACAGATGTGTAGTCTGTCTTTTGAGAACTAATTTGGAGCCTTACTCTATGGAGTTGCCCCTAATGTCCTTCGCATGAGCTGAAACCCCTGGGTGTGCAAAACACCTTCGCCCAGATGTTGTCACCGATCAAAGCTACGTGTTTATCCAGCTCTCGGCTTGTTATCATTATGCTCACAACATGTGTTACTTAGTCCGGTAGAGCCGTTCCCACCGTTCTCGATGTTTCCGCAAGCGTGAAGTAGTCCGTTAATCAGGAGCCACGTGTAATCTGCCGCAGTCAGCACTGGTTTCGCTCAGGCCCGTTGCCCATGGTTGAAATAAGTCTAAAACTTTTAGCTCCTTCACGTCAGGTTATGAAAATAAAGCTTTTGATGTTGCTGATGACCCAAGGCACAGACGGGATAGACAGAGGGGGGGGGGAAATTAGAGGGACAGTACTAACCATGATCCCTTGTCCTTTATCTGGTTGTCATCAGAAGGTTCGAAATGGCACAAAGGAAGAAAGATTATAGATAAGACAAGGCTTCTCATCAGTTTTGTTTAAAGATTACTGCACTCCCACCTTAGGATTTTTAGGGTAAGTTACCCGCACAGCGAAAGTTTGGAAAGTATCTCTGAAGTTCAAGCGGGTAAGAAATATTGTTGAGGCTGAGGCTAACCTATCATACCTGCGGGTATTTGCTCCAGTGGTCTAGTGACTAGAATCTGTAGAGACCGCAAAATCTGTGGCACGGAGCGGCTAGCATTGAAGTGATACTCTATAGAAACTTGATAAACACCTGTTACGATTGTCATAAATAGACACGATTTGTTATCCGGAAAACTGTTTTTGTTTTGCATCTATACTGTGATGTTTGTGAGTTGTGTGATTTATTATTGTTTCAAAACAGTTGAAAATTTTATAATACTGTAAGTAACGATAAATACAAGACGACGAAAAATGAGACTGCAGCTTTACCCAATGTGAACGTAGCTCGCTATGTCTAAGAATAGATTTGGAGAGAAAGAGTGCATCTTGTATTGTTAATTAAATGGCTGATTGTTATTCTGGGCTGTACAACTGGTGCCTTCAACTTCTAGATTAAATTTTACTTTTATGTAACTACATGTTTCTTCCGTGTTCATTATGTTAAATTTGTGAATATGTGAGCAAGGACGCACCAAGTTTGCAAGTGTTGATAATTAAGCACCTGAGAGAGAGAGAGAGAGGTCAAAGATTACGTTACGTCGGTCTCATTACAGGGACTGCGGTCGATACTCTTGCAATGGATAATCATGGCGTCATCCTGTCAGTCACGCACGCGCACACACGACGGACGTACCTACGAACGGACAGACGCGCGTGCATTTACATGCATTTTGAAAATCACTGCTGTAGGATTACCAAAAAAGACATTATAATACTTGTTCCGACCTCGTGTCGGAAACATCTAGAAATCGTAAACAGGATTTGCACACTTCTTAAGATAAAAGAAAAGCCATTTTTTCATTCCCACCCCCCACCCCCGCAAGATAAAAGATGAGCCTTTTTTTTTCTCTGATTCTTGAAAAAAAATTCACCACAGGAACGCTTCTGTTTGCCTCTATCTTTCCCTCCTTCACCCCTGTCTCTATGTATACTCTCTAGCTTGTTCGCTCGCTTTCGTAAATCACTCGTCCCTCTGTCTTTCTCGCTCACTCGCTCGCTGTCGCTGTCAGAAATGTAGACACATCCTCCCTAGCTATACCCTAGCTCGCACATATAACTATACTACCTTTCATACAGAAGCAGGTAATACATAAAACCGACATGTATAAGTAGACAAACACATCGACAAACATAGGGACGATTGAATAACCTATTTCACCTGCTTGGTCACTGTGGCTGTAGAATCGAACACACAAGCCTTTTCTCGCGCGTACAAACAGGTTTTAGGGGCGCATCGAATAAAGTTTGTCTGTTTTTTTTTAAACAAACAATCGGGACCGTCTAGATGGCTGGGGATCCGAAACGGAGATCCGCCCCCCCCAACCCCACCCCTCGCCACAGTCGTGTATATCTTGAAAGCCCCATCACGAAAATTTCCCCTGGGGGTCCGAGAGCCTCCCGATGCCCCTGGACTCAACGTACCAAAATATTCTCGGAATTAAAATACGAAATGTATGTACAGTTATGTAAGCATTTTGTACAGTTATGTAAGCATTTTGTGCATACCTGAATCCAAATTGTTAAAAAAAGCTGTGAGCGGAATGAATTAAATATCACGTCAAAACTTAAAAATAGACATTTTTAAAGGACTGTACACATCAAAATATGTACACGCACGCACTCACGTCTACGTGTCCACATAAATATAATGCACTTACAATCATCCACTTTTACACATGTAGACATTTACGCCTAACTGCTGTAAGAAATCTTTCATTTCAGTTTTTAAAAGAGCAGCTTTTCAAACGATCACAGTAGATCTCCGATATGTCTGTCGTCTTTTCTTATTATATGAACAAAAGCATAGCATGGGGCCAAGCGCTGGGGTCACCCTTGCTACCTTTTCTTCCAACACAGGCGCACATTGCTACAAGAAAAACTTGTTGATACATCTCACATGCACCACATTATCAATTCTCTTTATGACTATTCGTGTTTCTTTGTTTGCTTGCACGCTCGGCCACTTGCAGATGGTCGGGAAAGAAATGTTAAAAATAAATAACTCAGCATTTCATGCAATTTTACAATGAAAAGGAATTCCCCCTTCCGCTTAGGAGGCTTTATCCGTTGATATTAAAAAACAAACAAATGAGCAGGGAACATTAAGGGAGTTATGGACTGTAGCGTCACATCCCATGCATTTTCTGGAGTCCGCCGTCATTTTTCTGCAGTTAGCATCAAGCTCTCTGGTTGGCTAAAACTCACTCGACAGGACAATGGCGAAAAAATGTTTATTTCGTTTGTAAGCGTCTCTGCCTAGGACTGTGTTACGTGTGGGTCTTAATATTTGCTGCGCTTCGTCCGTGACTGGCAGAGCGGGCGAACAAACACAAAATTAAAAAAAAATTAGTACATGTATGAAAGCCATTGCTACAGGAGCAGGGTAGACAATTTAGTAGTTCGCGCCACTGGTAGAACGCTTATAGTAGTCTTCCCTTTCCTCTCGCCTTTGTCGCAACTGGGCGGCAGCACTGTGCCCTGTTCTGTGATGATTGTGATATTTACCCACCGTATTTTGTTTTTGCATTATTATTCAGAAGTTTTCCCCCTCCTTTAGGAAGCATTAGTTTTGCAGAAAGAAAACAGTGTTTTCATGTCACGACGTGACATCACGAAATCACTTCGTTAGAGTTTTATCATCACACTTGCTTCTTTCGCTGTCATGTCTTGTTCACGATATGTCACACGTACACTTTTAAACAAATTTATGGTCGCTTTTGCCCAGGACGTATTTGTGCAAAAGCGTCCAGACACTGCTATGAACATCTGGCACTCACAACCAAATATACTCGTCTAACAGACTTGCACAGACGCAACAACTGTTTATTCCCCCAAACGTAGCTTCCGCTCCGTTGGGGCTGGGGAGAACACCCATGCGCATACGCTTGGAATGGGGTATGGGGGTTACATTGCATCGGAGACAAGAGTGGAGAGTCTTGTTCCAAGTGTCTCTGAGATGGGTACCCTAGCAGAAAAAGTGCAATTCAACCTTTAGCGAGAGTCCTTGATCCGGACCTTCCTATAGTGAAGATGCATATCTCTTACACATGTCGTCGAGTTGCAACAAAATATGCTCTAAGCTTGAGTAGCGTCTGAAACGAGATTGCCATCGCATAGTAACAAAGGTCGTTTTTTGTGCCAGCTTTCAGCTGCGTCCTGGAGGAAAGCTAAACAAAACGATCGCGCAAATAAGGTCTTCTTCATTTACACCCAAATCATCACCGGGTTTGCCGAACTTTGAATGGAGCTCCTCTCCGGATGTCCTCCGTTGGAGTTCTGGCCTTGTAGTCATTTGACTTCCGGCGGTTCGGGGGGCGGGAGCGAGCCCCTCAGTACGCAGGTCCTAGAGGTGCTGAGGTAGAGGAACCCTGCGGGACACTCCGAGAAGACCAAGGCCCGCTGGTCAAGGCAGTACACGAAGCCCCGGGAAACCAGTCGCCCTGGGGGGACCGTGTGGATGCCGTCCGGCTGGTGTCGGCAGTTGGGGATGCTCAAATAACAGTCGCTGCACGTGCGGTACTGGGTGTTCGGACAGTATGCTGAGTACTCACCTGTAGAACGATTAGAGGAGAGTTACTTTAAAGAGAAAGTACCTGCTGGCAAGCAATAAAGGTCTGACTGAAAGATGGTAAATGAAGACGTCACCACTTTGTGGTGGGACAGATGAAACTATTAATTAGCCTTTCCTTAATTAACCTGGCGAACTCAGACGGTCATGTTCTGCGAAGTAGGGCTCACGTTTGTTTGTTTGTTTGTTTGTTTGTTTGTTTGTTTGTTTGTTTGAAAGGCGTTAAGTAGGAGGTAATACATTGGCTTGTAAATGTTTGGAACCACTTGTGAACTTTGGGTGTTTTTTTAAATCAAGGATTTATTTAAATTCCTTAGTTGACCCAGTACATTTATCTGGGTACACTCTGTAGAGTCTTACACGCGTACATACCTAGCTATTAAAATAAACCTTTTAAAGTTCTAGACTAATATGAATTTTAGGAGTTTAGTTGTTAAAATTGCCATTTTTATCATTTTTCTCGTAAATCGCATAATGTACTTTGCTGGTCAATTGTGTTAACATTTTTAATGAATCAATGCGTTTTTAAAATAGTGCAGACGCGCGTCATGTCTTCTGCCTATTCCTGTGGGTAGCCCTGAAAAGGGTGGGCCACTTTTTGTTCTTGGTCACGTCTGCGCCATGTCGGAATTGTTGGACCAGTTTGATGAGGTGATGATGGGTCAACGCAGTTCCAGTTTGCAATGAGTGACTCAATCAACTCACGTTTTGTTGTTGGACTTCTCCCGGATACCTCCAAGGCTACCTTGTGCCACAAGTTCTCGACTGGGATCCAGATCCAGAGACTGGGCACGCCATTCGATTGACTCGATGTTGCGCTGACCGTTCCAACTGATCACCTGTCTGTAGCGACGGCAAGGTGCATAGGACTGGTGTGGCCACAGCTGGTGAGCTGATGGCGTCATGCACTTTTTGCAGTACTGTGATGTGCTTGGTCCGGTGGACCATTTCGTCGAAGATGTGCTGACGTCTAACGCCAGTGCCAGGCATGCAGCACAGGCTACAACCTTCAAAGATGCTTCCTAGTCAGATCAAGGCACTCAGGCTTAAAAGCCTCTATAGGAAACCTTTCACGTAGGCTTCAGCTCTGTTACCAAACAAGCAGAAGGTGCTTTTATCGGTGAAAACCACCTTTTCTCCACATTGCATGTGTCCAGCTTGAATCCTTTCCCGCACACTCGATCCAGCTGCGCCTTTGGACTTCAGCCTTGCAGCCCCAACACCCAAATCGAAGGCGCTGGCGACGAACTGTTAATGTTCTGGCACTGACATGACCCTCGTCTGACCACTCGCGTGAACACACTTCTTCAACGTCAGGGCCGAGTCTTTAGTCCAGACAGTGTTTAGAACCTCAAAAGCTCGGGCTTTTTTGTGGCTGCCATGTGAACTAGACGTCTGGGCTGTGACTGACTAACGTGTACTGAGCGGATAATCTCGACCCAGTTTGGACGCAGGATCCGTAAAAATTATAGCAGCTATGTTCCAGTACCAACAAAATACTAAAATTAGAAAAAAGTGATCTTAAACATTTGATTCTAATAGTGTATCTTTTATAATGCGGTACAGAACCAAATATATTTGGTCAACTTAAACATTTAAATGAAATATCAGAAGGTTTGAAAAAAAACCCACAAAAATCACAAATGGTTCCAGACTTTTGCAAACCACTGTATGGTCAAACTGAGATTCACGATGGCGCTAGGGAGAAAATGAAAAAAACAACCGAGAAAAAGAAGGAAGGAAGGAAATCACGAAGGAAGGAACACAACATTCACCAACACCGCACACCACACACCTCACAGTTCACACACCAGATTGACAAAAACCCCACGCTAAATTTACCACTACCGTACAAGCCACATGTACCTTCACCAACAAACCACACAGCCCATCCACCAACACCACACCCCACATATCAGATTCACCAAAACTCCACACTACATTCACGAACACCTTACAAGCTACGCACATTCACCAAAACACCACACAGCTCATTTACCAGCACCACACCGCACACATCAGATTCATCAAAACCGCACACTACGTTCACCAGCCACTTCCCACTTCCCCCATCTTTCCCACCCACACTCCCCTCATCACAACCTTAACCTGAGCAGGGGCTACAGACCAAACATGCATTCACGTCTCTTACACTGGTGAACAGGCTGCTTGCCCACTCCGCAGCCCACTGTCTTCTGCACAGTGAGGAACGAGTCGCACTTCATCGTCTGTCGGTTGAAGAGGGCCGGGAAGCGACACTCGGACAGGTACGACCGCCCGAAGTGGGCGATTCCCATGCGGGAACAGTTGTAGTAGCGCGCGCAGTGCAGGGGATCCGCCACCACTGCATCCGGGTACTGCCGGCAGAAGCTCGCAGGATCTCGTGCCACGGCGACGAGAACTGTAACGACACAAGAGAGGAATAAACTAGTGCTAAGCAGAGCGGCAAAATATGTCGAAAATTTGCGCCTTTGCATTGAGCCAGTCAGATTTTCATGCCATTGCTACAGTACAATGTCGCGACAATTATGTTATCGCAATCATCGTCTTTGTAATTGTCATCTCTCTGGCTCTGATTAATGAAACTGGGTAAATGCATTGCATGCGCTATCCCCGGCTTATGAGCGTTGGTCTTGCTTCATACAGTTATTAAAACTGTCCATACTTAAGAACAACGCCCTAGCACCCCTTCCACTCCAAAGTAAAAAGGAATAAATCTCACATCTGCTGTGAAAGGTTATCAGGAAGTTGTGTTTCTGCATTATTCAAGTTCATACTCAAGCAGGCAAGCATTTTCCCTAGCTTACACCTGTCTCAAGCGCGCGCATGCGCCCACCAGTAGATATACACTCACTCGGTTCAAGACTGGCGCTACATTTTAAGGACACGGGGTCGAACACTCCTTCCACACATCGGATGATGGCCATCGTACGCTCTGCTTGACACTTGACGAACAAGGGAGACAACAGCTTCCCTGGATACGGGCGAAAGTCGTCAGGTAACCCTTGGCAACTCGGGAATCTCTCCTTGCAAGGAGCGCAAGTCGTGGTCTTGTCTGTGCACTCTCGCATAGACGCGTACTCGCCTATGTTAAATAAATAAATAAATAAAAGCGATCAGTATTTGAGATATTCAGATTTTCGTTACTGATTCACATGAGCTGTAAGTGGGTTTTGTAAATTTTTTCCCACATCTATCTCCTTCCACTTGTTTCCTCCCATTTCTCACTCTCTTGTCATCTCCTACAACTCCCCGCATATTTTTGTGACAGAGCTCACGCTTCCATGCCCCCCCTCTTTGCACGCATCAGTAATTTCAAACCACTTACAAGGCGACTTCGGTTCGTATCTAGCTCCGCAGGTCACTTTGTTGAAGTTCATGCACAAGCCGTTGGAGAACAGATTTGGGTAAGGACACTCCCCTTCTATGGGTGGCGCACCCTTCCCTTTGCACAGTATGTAGCGCGCGCAGTGCTTGGGATGGGAGGTAAGCGTGTTTGGGTATAAATTGCAAAAGTGATTTGTTGTATCTGTAAAAACAATAAACAAGCAAAAGCAAATAATACATGCCTCATCATTTATGCTTTAGCTGAATTATTACAGAGCATTTTCGTAGACATAAGATTGTTATTCCATCTCTTCTGTTTATCGGACTTAAGCATTTGCATGCCACATGTTAAACAAAGCGTATAAAACACTCAATCAGCGTATAACGTACTCATTTAATACCCTGTTATTGTAGTATACATACTGAAAACGTCTCAACACTTACAGTCATCGTTTACTACGTTAGACGTAGCTAAGAAACGTACCGTATCATTTATGGGTATTTCAAACAGCGAAAAACGTATGCGTGCGTCGTGCAGCATTAAGAGTTTTTGTTACATAACAGATTTTTTCAGTTTTTGAAACCTACGGTTAATGGCATTCATGTCTTGCTTTATTCCTGTCTATCTTCTTTCCTTCTTTTCTATCTTCTTTCCTTCCTTTGTGCGTGTGTGCGTGAAAGATTGAGGGAGTAAGTGAGTGAATGATCTGAAAACGTAAGGACAGATTCCGACTTACTCATGGTCAAGTAGGGAGTGCAGACCTTCTGAAGCGGATCCAGAAACTGCCCTTGTGGGCACTCGAAGACGCCCAGTACTCTCCCCCTGTAGCAGCGAATGTACAGCGGTGACAGCCTCCGGGGCAGTGGACAGGGTCCGTCTTTCTGCCCCACGCAGGACGGGAACCGTTCGTGACAAGGGGAACAACCCTTCGAAATGCTGAAATCAGGGCAGTTCTGCATCTTGTAGTCGCCTGCAAATCAGGAAGGAGTTTTTATTCTTTTGTCCAATTGTTTTTTTTTTCATTTTATCCTTTCTTGATTGAGGAAAAAAAGAGAAAGACGACCAGACATTCCGAAAATGTCATATCAGCCTGTTTCTGGGAACAAATACGACACTGTGCAGCCTTTCCTTGCTGCTCACGTTGAACTGTAAATTGCCTAGTCAGAATCTGTGTATCGCGCAGTTCCGTTATAATCGTCTTCACAGGTTTGATATACGACTGAATTGGGTATATAGGTTCTTGTTTATTTAGTCCGTTTTGTAAAATATTTATGCATAAATATTATTAAATTTACAAGAGGGTGTACATGTGTGCGTGGTTCTTTGTTTAGTTTTGTTTACCTGAAATGAGGTCAGCCTGGTGTTGAGTGATAAATGTGTTCTATAAGAACCCCATGCATTCCTCCTCCCTCTCCCACCTCCCCATCATTCCCCTACTCCCCTTCCTCCTCCTCCTCCCTAGAGCTACTCACATGCCTGGAGCGGCTCATATCGCTGCTGACAGCTGACAGAGTGACGTGGCGAGCATATGCCCCTCGCTGAGTCGAACAAAAACCCTATCCTGCACTCGGACACGTATGGACCAAGGGTGCTAAACGGCGCAGAGCAGTTGTAGTACTGCGCGCAGTTGTCTCCCTTAGGTGCGATAAACCCTGGGTCCTTCGCGCAAGTGTTGTTGATGTCTGAATCGGAAAAAGGAAAAAAACAAAGGCGTGTCTTACAAGCAGGCAGCTTTCACGTTATAAAATAATCGAAAAACTACAAAAACCTGAAACATCCCGATTTTAATTACAGTTCTCCGACTCTTTTTATTTGATGGGTATAAAAGGAGAAAGAGGGAGAGACTGAAATTCAGAAGCAAAGTATATACCCGAATGAGAGTGGTGGCATACCAAAGGAAAGGTGTGGGTACAGATATAGGAAAAAATGTCTACCTGAGTTGGATGGCGTAAGGTGCTAACGAACAAGCGAAGCTTACCTGAATGACTTGGATGGACAGGAAACGTGATCGGCGAAGTGATTTTTGGGGCTGTTGTTGTTGTTGCTGTTGTTGTTGTTGTCGTCGTCGTCGTTGGAGCTGGTGTCGTCTTCCTGGTAGTTGTCCTCTGCGTTGTTTTTGTCGTCGTCGTCGTTGCTTTCGTTGTGGTGGTTGGTGCCTTGGTAGTTGTAGTCTTAACTGCTGGGCAAAACAGGAAATTTGCTGTACAGTGATGGTTGATACGGAATGAGCGAGCGAGCGAGCGAGCGAGCGAGTGAGTGAGTGAGTGAGTGAGTGAGTGAGTGAGTGAGTGAGTGAGTGAGTGAGTGAGTGAGTGAGTGAGTGAGTAATAAGAATGTGTCTGGATGTGGGCACAATAAAAAATAAGAACTAATGACGCACACAAACACGGACGCATTGGCACGGACAGGTAAACACTCCCTGCCTCTCGTCACACACACACACACACCACACACATGGGGATCTAGAAGTGAGGGAAGAGGGTGAGGTCCTCACTAGTTGTGGACGTGGTTGGCGCTGGCGTGGAAGTTTCGTTAAAAGCGCTGGTTTCGTTGCATCGCTTGAGCTGGGGGTTGTACACCGTCTGACACCGGCCCAGCATCATACGGTTGTCGATGCAGCGGTAGTAAAGTTGGTGATCGAAGTTAAAACCTCCGATGGCTCCATTTCTGCCCATGCACGTCGGAAAGGCGGAGGGGCAGTATGGACAAGGCAGCTTCGGACAGAAGGTGTAGCTGTCACCTGCGCAGGGACAGGAAAGTGGATTAGAACCTAGGACTGTAAATGCCACAAACTCGAAAACGTGGACCAAGAAATAAATTTAGACCATTCCGCAAGCATTTCTTTTCCTCAAAGCGCGATAACGCGTAGAAACGCATGCTTTCCGATAGATGCGTGACCCTAAAAAGAGGACTTCGAAAAATGAAATATTGGATAAACCTATTTTTGAAAAAAAAACCGCGAGAGATGTGTAGCAAAACAAATGTGTGTCAAGGTGTGAATATGCGACAGAGTGCACACGGAACATGTCTCTGGCAATTTACTTTTTGTGTCTGTCTGTCTGTCTGTTTGTCCGTTCGTCCGTCCGTCTGCGGCAGTTTACTTTCTGTCTGTGTCTTTTCCTTTCCATACTTTTCTTTCTGTCTTTCCTTTTTTCTTCCCCTTTTCTGCTTTCATTCCTACTTTTTCCTTTTCCCTTCATCCTCTCTTTCTTTCTTTTCTTTCTTTCTTCTATTCTAGAAGAAATCGACAACTCACAAGGGTCCAGGAAAACCCGGCGTCCTCCACACTCCACATCACTGTAATGCTTACATTGCCTTGTCTCTACATGGTACAAATCCGGATACGGACATTCCTGAATGTCAGTCAGATTCTTAGTGCAGTCGTAGTACTGAGCGCAGTTGCTGGGGCTTTGCACACGGCCCTGAAGGAAGTTGGTGCAGAACTGCAACATGGACACTGAAGACAGAGAGAGAGGAAACAGGATTTAGGATTTCAGTATAAGCTGTAGGACTGAAAGTATTATAGGTACTGAGGAGGAATAGAAATCGACACCCATCTCTGTATTATGTATGTTTGTTTAGGGTTAAAGCCCATAAAAAGATTTCGAATGCAAAAACTATAGAAATAATTACAGAATATGATCCAGAATTCCGAAGTTCATATTTCAAATCGCCTATTGCTTAAACTAAACGGCCAAGGGTACAAAAGGCCCCCTTTCCTCTCATATCATTGGTTTTTGAAACTTTAGAAAATGTGTTATGTATTCTTTACGAGATATTTTACATGCAAAATTTTTAATGGTTTCTTCAAAGGAAGAGGCATGTATATGACATACAGGGCTATCTCCTGCCAGGATAGAGGTGTGAGTTGCCAAATTGTCATGTTGACAATTCAAAGCATTAGAAGCGTACGGTTCTACGTGGGAATGAAACGGGAGCTTTTCTATGAACCCAGAATTGTCACACGGATACAACCATTACAGAGAATCAGTTGTATGGCTGAAAGATCTGCGCTAAGACAAATTGCATGAAAAGTAGATCAATTATGGGCTAAAGAGTGGCGAGACCAAAAACAGCAAACGAAGAGATGCGAGCTACACAGTTGTAACAAAAACGAAGCAGAGAAAGAGAAGTGTTACAGCAGAATAGTATTTATTATGGCAAAGAACTGTAAAAGGAATTCAGCTAAACAAGCGATAGGAAGAATAAAGAACTGAACATAACGAAGATTGCAGACTATATGAGCGTGAGACAAAGCACTCAGTGGATATATACACCGACACAAACCTTGCGAGACCGTGTCGACACATTTTCTGTCAACCATGTCAAAAATGAGGCCACCGGGACAGGAAGAGAGGGACACCACCCTCTGATCCCGGCATTCCATGTAGGATGACGTCATTTCCTGGTTGATGACGGAGTAGAACCCGTTCAGCTTTCCATAGCAACTGGGCATGATGAGGTCACACCTGGTGCATTGAGGGGATGTGCACTGATTGCCAAGGTAATCACCTGTAGTAACATGAAAGGTAAAGATAGCTTTGCTGGAGGCATTCAAAAATAAATGTCAGAGAAGAAAAGGGAAATACAGCCAGTCACCAACAACAAGGGATGAAGGGCGACTCTGTGTGTGTAGAAAGGTGGGAACCAAACAAATCTGCCATAAAAAATCTCTTAAAAGAGAGAGAAGTAGGTGAAGAAAAGAAGGAAAGAAGAATGAAAAATTTGTTGTTGTTGCTGCTGATGATGATGATGATAAGGAGGAGGAGAAGGACGATGACGACGACGATGACGATGACGACGACGACGATGATAGCATACGAGCCCTTCACCACCCTTAGTAAAGACTCTCACATGGCGATATGGGCTCCCTCCTGTCCCCGCAGTCCACCTGGTCGTGGGACTTGCACTCGGCCGTGACTGCGTCCACCAGATACGGGTACTTGCACTCGCTGATGTACTTGGGGAAGTTCGGCTTGACCATCAGGTGTGTGCAGTCGTACAAGAGACTGCACTCGCTCGGATGGGGCAGCTTTCCGTCCGGTTTCTCCGAGCAGTACAGATCCATGGTTTCTGTGAGAAGAATAACCCCAAGAACTAAGGAAGGAAGAAAAGAAGGAAGGAAGAAAAGAAGGAAGGAAGGGATTTAGGAAGGGAGGGAGGGAGGATTATTCATGCTCACGCCTGTGCATGCGCGCTGAATATGAACACAGGAAAACTCTGTATTTGAACATGCGGGACTGAGAACGATGCAATCTGTGGAGAATACATCTTTTCAAAATGTTGGTGACATCAGCCTATGTCCGATGGCCAGGGACCTGGTGTGAAGTCAGCTATTTCCGGTAACTTACGCACGCTGATCTGTGAGCCGCACGTGCGGAGCTGGGGATCGAACACAAGGCCTTTGGAGCAGTTCCGGATGTCCACTGTGCGCCCGTTCTCGCACACGATGTGGTAAGCAGTCAGCACGTACCCGGGGTAGGAATTGTATCCGTTGGGCAGACCCAGGCAACTTGCCTGGCAGGGGATGCACTCAGGCCTGTCCAAGCAGTGGCCGAGGATGTAGTCACCTGGTGGAGATTAAAAGAAAGGGAGATCACTCTCAGAAGCAGGCGTCAAGAGAGAAGTGAAAAGGTAATAGTCGGAGAAATACACACCGGCATACAGATGTACAACTACCGGTATGGTCAGATGATCGGATGAAAAGATGGAAAGCTGATGGACTGACGGACATATGGCAGACGGGAAGCGCAGACAGAACTACACCTTAATTAGCTTTGATAAAGGAAGAAAATAGAATATTAAGCAGTCTGCCTCCTCGATAGTCAGACCAGCTGATAGATAAATGAGACTATATAACTAGAAAAGAAAATATAATTGATTGTACGCAACAGTTGCAACAAAAATTAGGATTAATATATTCAAGATATGCTTCTTTTGACGACAGAGCTTCTTGAAATAATTTAGGGCCTCATAAAAAAATTATAGACTGCACACGGATTCTTTGGCATTCACAGCCGGGGTCCATGAGTCTTTCCGCATATCTTTTCAATTGATAAGAGAACTCATATTTCAAAGCTTGATTGACACAACCGCCAGCTGTTTATAGCACTGCAACAAGGACGTTCTTGCAGCGAGGCTGACTTAAAAATTTGTACAGGACTAAAAATGTCTCTGCCGCGGGTAGATAAAGAAGAAAATAAGAAAGAAAGACGGAGAAAAGGAATGAAGAAAGAAAAATAAAGCAGAAAAATGGAAAGAAAGAAAGAAGGAAAGAAAGTAAGACGGTGTACAACGCCACAAACAAAATTAAATACGTTTTAAAGAATTCCACAAAGTGTTTCCCAAAGTGATTACTTCAAATGCTGATTACATGGCTGAATGGGCTCTTCTCTCGCGCCGCACTTGACGTCATGGAAACTCGTGCACATGGCCGTGCTGACGTCAAAGAGCAGCGGGTACTTGCACTCGTTCTGCTTGCTCCGGAGCCCCGTGTGCCATGTGACCTGCGAGCAGTTGTAGTAGCGCGCGCAGTGGAACGGGTCCGGGAAGACAGCATCGGGCTTTTTTGCGCAGTACTCAGACACAGACTCTGTGACACCCAATGAACGTTCTGCTGTTAGTCCGTGGTGTTAGTATGGCGAGACTGGCTCCCGTCCGTGGTGTTAGTATGGCGAGACTGGTTAACTTATCTTTTCAATGTTTTCAATAAATCTGAGGATGAGGAACAGTCACCTTATACATACAGAAAAAGCCAAAACCAAACTAACAGACAAACAAAACCAACAACGTTTGCGCTAACTCTGTAGTTCCCATAGTTCCCTGCAGTGACAGCACTTTTATATACTTATATACTTCATATTCCATATTTTGTTGGAGCAATGATCTTTTTCTGATAAAAATTCCCAAAGTGCTATATTGAAACACGAACTAACATGTGTTGGTGCATGTAAAAACGTTTTTTTAAAGTACTGCGTGTATAGTTCAGATGTCCGTGGATTTATATCCTGTTGGAGGGAGCTGGACAGAACAAAAACGAAAGCTACCTTGATGCAATAAATGAATGAATAAATAAATAAAACCACAATAACCACACACGCACACACACACACACATACACACACATACATGCAATGGAAAGAATGGAAGATTCAAACTGGCAGACAAAATTATTACTATTAGTATGTTGTTTTTGTTGTTGTTGTTCACCCACCGTCTCTAACTCCGTAGGCGCACTGTAATACGTTGGGGTCAAAGATCTGTCCTTCACGCTCGCAAACAGTTTCCCGGCTGACGGTTCCATTTTGACAGATGACGTAATCCCGCGAGAAGGCGTTCTTGCCGTCTGGCTGAGGCCCATCGGCGAGCCCCACACACCTGTCCGAGGCCACGCAGCCCACCGCATAGTCACCTGAACAGCCAGAATTCACATCAAAAGAAATCATAAAAACAACGTCGACTACAAGCACTTTGTTCCTGTGCGGACTTATCCCCCCACCCTTGTCATTTTTCACAAGGCTGCCACGCGCACGGGAGCACGCGAACGGTACAGTCAGTTCAGTTTTTAAAAAAAATCCCCCAAAAGATGGCTTGTGAAGTTCAAGAGGATGCCGGGGTGTCAGAAGTGTTTTGGGGTGACCTCATCCTCACAGTTATTCCCTTTTCTGGCCGACAAGCAGACTGATATCTTACGCCCCCTTGAAACATGTAACCTGAAAAGGAGTCTATTCTTGACGTCTATTTTTAATAACAAAAGGGGCGAAGTAAAGCTAAAAATATGTGCATGCATAATGCCGTCTTTATTGCCCGACTATTTCTCGAAAAGGAAGTCCCACAAAACGAAGGAATGGCAAACAGATATGGCTATGTACTCAATCCCAGCTTGTTTGGAGGACAGAGGGGTGTCTGAAGGCTTGTTAATTGCGTAGTTTGAATAATCTCACCTACAGACATGCACAGAATATTATTCATGATACATAGAAGAAAAGGTGTCCGTGAGCGGAAAATTATGAAGCATAAAGATAACAGTAAAGGTTGTCCCCTGACCTGTTAAGGTCGTATCGGAGTCGGGGCGTATGAGACTATAGCCTTCGAAATTTCTGCCATTTCATCTCACCTCCCTTGATGCCTTACTTTCCCTGACCCATGGGCCACGTGCGTATGCCCAGCTGGGTGAGTTCGGAGAAGTGTGGTGCGGTGAACGAGAATCGAACCAGCGTCTTTGGGTTCGGAGGCCATCGCTCTAACGCCCCGGCCATCCAAGATATAGTGTCAACCAAAGATCCTGATGATACACACGGCTTACAAGGTGAAGGCCAGGATTGGCAAAGACAGCAAGTACATGCCATTACATGGAATACTAATAAAGATTTTTGGTAGGCACTATTTCATGTTGTGTCTTCATGTCATTCATAAAGCGCATAAAATGTCTTCTCGCGAAGACAGATTTATCAGTACAGTTTCGTTGAAGGACTTTTTGTGAGAGAAAATAATTTCTCGATATACTCAAGGAGAAGATGTTTCAACGGATAGTTTTAGTTGTTCTTTACCATATCTTTTGTTTGATTTGTGTTGGACTGTGTGACCAATGCATCTTTCTGGTGAAGACAGATTTTCTGGACATCTTCAGTGAGGATATGTAGGACTAAAATGGTATCTCAATCTTCATTGGAGGAATTCTTTGCTGCAAACAGTTGGGCCAGTGATATCGCTGTTTTCACTGGTGTTGGAGTGTATGAGAGCAGCATCTTTCCTCTGAGGACAGTGTTCTTGCAGGACGCGAGGGTAAGGGTGGCGCTGTTGGAATAAGGACTTAGGGATTGGGCGAAAAATACTCTTGATAGGCACTGAATAAAATCTGTGCTAAAGATGGCTGGACAATATGCCTTTGGCCATTGCATGTGGAAGAACTATCGAGTTGACAAGACAAAGGTTCCGATGCCTGTAGTTCTCAGAGAATAGAACCATCCGGGAGCTTACGGGGTCTTCTGATGATCTGGGTTCTTGACGTTTGGTGGGCAATAACCTTAATACCGCCGCTTTCGTTTGACCTGTGCTGGATTGCGTATCAGTTACAACCCACCGTGTTGATTAACTAACTAATAATTGGTTGACCTGATCTGAGTATACGTACATGGGCTGCAAGGAACGGCGCGGGAACCACAGAAGTCCGCGAGTCCGTTATCGCTTGGCCGTTGCACGCACGTCCAGGTGTCTGCGTCGAAAAGGTAGGGGTAGGGGCATTCTCCCTCGTACTGGTGAAGCGCCCCCTTGTGGACGACTTGGCTGCAGTTATAGAACATGGAGCAGGAACCTGGATGAAAGTAGTTCAGTTCGGGAATGTCTGGACAGTAGGTCAGTGCAGCTTCTGCAACAAACGGGTGTTGGAATATTCAAAGACTTCTGTTTAGTTGAAATGGAGGTAGGCATTGTACACTGTGTTGGCTTGCAGAAATAATGCGTGGATCGATCTTATGCTTCTTTGCTAGTAGTATTTCTAGTCTTTAAGTTGTCTTTCTCAGTATGCTTAGTGTTCTCTTCTGTGTCTCCGTCATTCTATCTGTCCATCCCTTTGTTCGTTCGTTCGTTGCTCCGTCCGTCCACCTGTCTGTCTTTCTGTCTGCCGGTTTGTCTCTTTCATCGTTTCTAATCCTGAAGCAAACAGATCGGATCGATAGCCACACGCACGAGTGAGGGTGGAGCCAAGGCAACCAGCAAGCAGTCTGTAGCTTTCTACATCCGAGAGCATGCGCACTTCATGCACACACATTCACGTACGCAGGGTCGCACACACAAATATACATCCTTTCTGCATTAAGCAGAAATACATCTAGAAACTCAAACTCGCTCAATCTAGAAAAAATCCACAGTTAAGAAAAATATATACATGGGGGGGGGGTGTCTATGGAACACGATGCCAATAATGATAATAATAATGGGTTATAACGATTGACTATAATAACGATCTGCAATATTAGCTTGTAATGATGGTCTGTAATAAAGCCTTCCAGTCCAGACAGGGTTGTCTGCATCTTAGCAACGTCGTAGTGTTAAACTTATATTAAGGAGCGATACAGTATTTTTAAAAAATAACAAATGTTTATACGGGAGCCTTACAATTAATTACTTAATTTTACGCTCTGCTTATTAGTGGGGGCGTCGCCTGTCTGCAAAGGTTACCAACTTGAGTCTCATGCCGAAATTTTGCAGGACTGTATCCTTGTAAGGCATTTGCACACTAAAGGCGATTGCCCGTTACTCACGAAAAGCACTTACAAGAGCAGTGGGTATAACTGCACCGACAAAGTGCACGCTCTAGCTTATTCTTTTGCTCAAGCACGCGCGTGCATACAAACACACACGTCCGCACAAACTCCTCCGTAACCTTACTAAAAAAAATGTTTTTCTAAATTTATGAATAAACAGGAAGAAGGCCTTGGTAGGACAAGACCTTGAAGTGCAGCACTAACCTGCCTGTGAAAGACCTATTGAGGCGTTTGCAGTCTTAGAATAGCTTTCTTCTGCTTTCCTAGACACACCACGTGTGCATGTGCGTGCTTGCGTCCGAACGTGTGTGCGTGCACGTGCATACATAAAAGGTGAGTCACGAAGCTTGACGGATGGGGATCTAGTAAAACTGTCACAGGGGAAGAATTTTTAGATTAATTTTTTATGAACAGGGACGTCACTTCCATGTCACGTACGTTGGGATGTGTACGGATATTTGCATCGTCTGTAAGGAGAGATTTTCAGGCAGAACTTGAAAAAGAGTGTGCTGTGCCCCCTTCTCTCTATCTCTCTCTTTCCTTCCTTCTCTTTTACCTTCACACTCCCTCTCTTCAACTTCACCCTACACACAGAGAGAGAGAGAGAGAGAGAGAGAGAGTGTATGTCGTCGTTAATACTGATCGAGAGGCGCAATGCGCATCTTTGAGAGAAGATTTACAAGACCTAAAATAAAACTACAAAGTTCACACACCTAAGATAGGTAAATTTTTAGACTGTTACTGCACTTTGAATGTTTCTGGCAGGTTACTGCACTGCGTCGAAAACCTACATAGACAACTGTCTCTGTTCCCAGACAAGGCTCTCATGTCTCCAGGTGCCCGTCATCCTAGCGATAACTGTCTAAATGAGTTCGTGATAAACTGGATTGTACTGTACTGCATCGGCTTTCTAAAACCCGCTAGAAACACAAGCTGTCAGTTCCTGATAAAAGTGTACATTTAAAAGCTAGGACAAGGCGCGGCCTGGACAGCTCTGAGGTAGAGCTGCGGACTAGCGTGTGCATGCTGCTTGTTTAAAGCAAGGAGTGGGCAAGGAATATTTCCTGGAGTTAAATATTGTTCATTTGGCCTTTCCTCCTATTGCAGCATTCAGACTGGTGGTTCTTTCAGTGTATAGCTTAGTAACAGGACTCATTCACGTCTCCTAGTGCGAAATCACCAGTAGGTGGAAGCACTGTACCTCTAAAATTACCCGCCAGTCATTACTTACCATAGGGCGGGGGACATCCCGTGTACCCGGCCACACATTTAGAAAGCTGAGGGTTGAAGCCGTGGCCCTGATCACAGCGAGTCCAGACAGCTCTGACTTTTCCTCCAGTTCTGTCACATCGTATAAATCCAGAACAATCCCAGGGCGCGGGCAGAGTGGTGACTCCCGGAGTGCAGAGGGAGTCATAGAGAGAATAATGGCCGGTGACCAGGCCCAACGCCGAGTCGGGCAGAAAGACAGTCACGATGATGGGTGTGACGATTGTCAGTATGGATTTAACACTGAAGACGCTGGATTTCATTCTGATAAAAAAGGGAAAACAAACATTGCGAACAATCACGTAGCATTTAATGTGAACCAAGAACGCGGTTTTCACTTAAACTGTTCTGTGGAAGATTCCAGTCTCTACACTTCGACCTATCAGGTTGATGTCTTAGAAGTACGTGCCTTGTGAATGTTGCCTTAACATATGCATCCAGTTCTCCCACTGGCTAAAAGCCTTTCAATCATAATCATTTCCAAAGCACTACAACGACAACGAAATTAAAGATTTGATAATCTCCTCTACATTAATCTGAGTTTGAACCATGTAGTGCTGTCTCTCTGTCTCTCTCTGACTCTTTCTTTCTTTTCCCTTTCCCTTTTTCTCTTTCTTTCTCTCTTCCCTCGAAAGGAATCCGTCTTTTCTTTTTCTTGTTTCCTTTTTCTTTCCTTTTCTTTAAAGCTCATATTTTTGGCACTAGAGTCTCGTGTTAGAATAAACTCCGTCGTTAAAAAAAACCCTGGAAACTCTGTCGTATTTATTAAAGAAGCCATAAACTATGAGTGTGCCATGCTAAGCCCAGGTAGTCACACGACAAATGTCAGGTAAAATTACCTTGGCAGTAAGTACGAACGGGAAACAAACAGGTTCATGAATTTTTGAGAGTTTGTGCTGCTTTTTTGCTGATGTGAAGAACTAGTTTTTACATACAACGAATCCACTTGTCATGTAGCGATTGAAATCTAGACGGTTCGGCCTGCACTCTCTACGGCTGTCGAATCAGTTTCTCGTTATGCCATAGTGTCAGTATAAAATAGGGCGCAAAATAATACTCGTTACACGTAACGTACTAACAATTAGGTAAGGTCGGACACAAAGAATAATACAATAATAATTCGGTTTATAACTCTCAATACTGAGAACATTTCTTTCTGGTCGCCTCTTACAAAGCGCCAGTGATGCTCGGGCGGGTTTCGATCTCTGGCCTCCTAGTCTTGGGCCGAATGCTCAACAAATCAGGTATTCCCTCCCTACTTCCATAACACATATATGCCTAGATGCTGAGTAAGTATATAATGAATGTGTGTATAGGCGTGTGTTTACGTCTGTCATGTGTACCTTAACATTTGTACCTGCTGTGGCGGAAGTAGTTGTAGTGATTTAATCTCAACGTTTGCTACTCAGAAACAACTTTGCATGCAAAGCCACATTCTTACGTGGATAAGCACGGACTTTGAAGCTTGCACATCATAGGCTGGAAAGGAACCTGCTGTTAACATTTCTTGGCAGTTACCACGATGCTATCATCTCATATTTAAACGGAAGAAACATGTCGAACAACCAACCTTGTTGTTCCCTGACGGCGCGTTAAGCGCTTGAACGAAGTCACAGACAGACTGACACCACTGGCGTCATATAATCCTGGTTTGAAGCCGCACCACACTCGGTGAAGACAGAGCCATAGTAGGTAAGTGGTCTGAACAAGGCCCTCGGCCAAAGTGGCGAAAGTAGCTCAGTCCTGTCGTCTTTCCTGCCTTAAAACAAAAAGTTCATTCACAGCTTGCTTTAAAGTGGGACGCCACGAGGGTCGCTTTGTAAAGACGTCATCCCTGGTCTAAAAAAACGAACGCCTCGCTCCAGAAAGAGACAGAGAAGGACTGTGAATTTTAAATTCGCAGCCAGGTTTCGCTTTTACGCGTTTGAAGACTACAGTAAAAGGGCGCTTGACTGTGGTACCCTAGGTAGGAACACAGCTGGTCTTGGATAACAGGAGAAAGATTCGATGGACAAAAAGAGAAAGCAGGCAAAATGCTTCTGAGGCTAAGAAAAAGTATGTGGCTCTTTAGCAGGTCGAGCAGAAAGCGCTCACCTACGCAGCTAGCTGCAAATAAATGCTCACGAACTGAGAAAGATGTAAAAACAGAACATATGCACACACGCACGCACGCACGCACGCACACACGCACGCATGCACGAGCACACAAATATGAGGCGTTCACACGCGCGCGCGCGCATGCATAAGCCAACCACCCACAGACGCACCCAATTGCTGGCATAGACACACATATACGCACGTATACAGAAACAAAGAAAGAAGGATTAATAGCGAGATGGGTGGAAGAAGAAAGAGGACATAAAGGAGAGACGGGTAGAGAAAGTACAGCGAATGAACAGAGATGGAGAAAACATTAGTACAAAAGAGGGTAATAGAGGGAGGATTGGAAAGAAAGAAATCAGAAAGAAAGGGGAAAAAAAACCCCAAAGAATAATGAAGAAAGACAGACTAATCACATAGGCAGAAAGAACGAAATCAGAAAGAAAACAAGAAGAATGAAACAAACAGAAGAAAAAAAGAGAAAAAGAAAAGAAAGAAAGACAACAAGAAGAAAGGAAAAAGGAAGACAGAAAATGAAAGAAAAAAGAAAGAAAGAAAGATCAGTATTGTGAAGGAGGAAAGAAGCATGTGGGAGAAGAATCAGCGACAGACAAGCAAACAGTTTAAGAACAGCTCGAAAAACGCATAGGCGCCAAGTATAGCGGTTTTTGTCTTGTGTGCGTTGTCTTGTATATAAAGTTTCTTAATACATCGTATTTTTCGTCTATATATATATATATCACATCCACTTCCTGTCCGCGTCGACGTAACGTCGGTGAACACAGATGAAACTCAACACTGACCTATCGCGGTGCAGTAGGTGGGAAATGGCAGAGAAAAAAAACCAACAAAAACAACATCGAAACAGATTTGTCAACGCTGCCCAGTGCGCGTAACATGAACCTCAGATTTTAGGTGTCCTATTCCTGGGATCATTGCTTGCCCCAGCCTTCCCCAGAAAAATTCCCAACAATAACGTTCTTGATGCTACCCAGTGTGTGCAAACAGGCAAAAATATTTTATCCCCCCTCCAAGATCCGTATAAAATAATTTTTTTCTATAAGCCATTCACGCGGGGTTATACGTACTAAAAAATCCTTTTCTCCAATTCTCTAAGTTCCTATAATCAGACGTTGACATAAGTCAAAGCATACAGACGGATTGATGAGCGAGAAGAGCTCCTGCATATTATCCAGTCGATACTGGAATCATAACAAAACAATACGTCAGAGTGAAGCCGAAATAGAGTCCAATGCGTAACCATTAATTCTACAGCTGCCTCACAGGAAGCCATCCCCATCAATCTGAAACACCCCCTCCACACTCCCGCCGTTCCCTTCTCACGCTCCCACCTCTTGTGTCCTTTTGGCATGGGTTTTTTTTTTCGAAAGAAGCAGATTTAGGGGACGTAAGAGGGAGACGACAAATGTGAACATGACGCAAACGCGACAGTTTGACGAAGCTGGCTTTTTTGCGACAGCAACCTCTTGTGCGACATGCCGGCAAACGGCACGTTTCCTGTCTAGGGGTGTCAGTGCAGCCTTTTGACTGCAGAAATCACGGTCTACTGTTCCTGCGCAGCTGCCTCAAGAAATTTGCGTTTCCCCTGTTAAATGTTCCGACCGAGAAGCGTACTAGTTGTTAACTTCTTTCTCATCAAAAGCATCTTGAACATGTTTCACCCTTCTGAAACGTAATTTTTTCGATACCAATCTATTTAAACTAATAAGAGCAGTTGATAGCAGTTGATCTGCTAATGGTTCGTGGTTTATACACGAGCTGGTATGGTAAAGCATCGTCGTACGTTGCACACTCAAATCCAGCACTGGCCAAGGATTATATCCTAAATTTGGGTTCTGAAATTACGTATTAAGGCTGAAATTAGCTGAGATTTTTCCGATGCAGAAACTCTTTACATGACAATTGTTACTGTTGTTATGTCGTGAAGTCCAGTTCGCTTCAGCGTCGCACAAAAAAAAACCCGCCTTTGACACTTCCAGTTCCACAACATACGCAGGTGCCCTCAGCAAGGAAACAATATGAATGCAGGACAAGAAGAGCTTATAGATAGTGAGTCAGCTCTAAGTTGATCGTTGACTCTTAACAGAGAAAAAAGGCTTCTTGAATTCGGTAATTCCTAGCTCGAATTAAAAATGATTTTATTTCTGTAGTAACTGCCATTACGCTGAGACCAATTGGTATGTATGTATGTATGTATGTATGTATGTATGTATGTATGTATGTATGTATTTGAGGCCCTATGTTCCTCGGTGGAGCAAAAGGATTAAAGAAGAATGTATGTATGTATGTGTGTATGTATGTATGTATGTATGTATGTATGTATGTATGTATGTATGTATGTAATGTAATGTAAGGTCGCCTGTCACCCACCTTTACTGTCCTACTAGCAGCCAGACGACAGCTCCTACAGATTGGACTTCAAGGCAGCCTTCAGGCACGGTCACCCACACGCACGTATCTATATGCATAAGCGGTCTCGTCTTCTGCTGGAGAATTTTGCTGGGCCGTTCATCCTTTTCTTCGAATCAAGTAAACAATTGAAATGACGTGCTTCACTGCCTTGTACGTCCCAGTGACGTCACAAAAGTACGTTAAACTTTATTTCAGACAATACTTTGTCATATTTTGAGCGCCAACATGCACATCCTGACCTCCGGGTGAAAGGGGAAGCGTGTTTTTGAGGAGGGAGGGTGTGGGGGGGACACTGTAGGTATTCCACGGATCCGAACCTTGCGTCCTCTGACCCAGTTGAATGGCTAACTAGTCAGTTCACGCACAAAGCAAAAATAATCCAACGTGGTGTTCTCTTCTCTGCTGAGTTAGAAACCTCACCCACACTCGCAGACAGTCGATCGTGCTTATGATTCTTGCACGTAGCAGGCATCTCTGATGTTCCGCCCAGAAACGGCTTTCCATAAATCAAAGGGTTTCAGCTACTTTTTTACGTGACGTATGAGCAAGCCGCTGTCTTGGTTTTGCGTTGGGTGAGACGAGGACATTTTTTTCCTCCACTCCCCTGTGTGTGGCATAGTAGAGAACTCGGCGAGAAGGATCTGTAGTTACAGGAGAGGCTTTATGAGACTTATGCCAGCAATTAGGAGGCGCTGAAAGGCAGGCTAGGGGAGGCAGTATGAAGTATTCGCCAGCACGAAGTAATTTGTACTAACAGTGGACAAATCCGGACGATGAATAATTTAGTATTAACACCGGACGAATCCGGGCGTTGAAGTAATTTAGTACTAACACCGGACAAATCCGGGAGTTGAAGAAATTTAGTACTATCAACGGACAAATCCAGGCGGTGAAGTAATTTAGCACTAGCAACTGACCAATCCCGTCAATAAATTAATTTAGCACTAACACCGGACAAATCCGTGCGGTGAAGTAATTTAGCACTAGCAACTGACTAATCCAGGTTATGAAGTAATTTAGTACTAACCCCGGACGAATCCGGGCGGTGAAGTAATTTAGTACTAACACCGGACGAATCCGGGCGGTGAAGTAATTTAGTACTAACACCGGACGAATCCAGGCGATGAAGTAATTTAGTACTAACAGTGGACGAATCCGGGCGGTGAAGTAATTTAGTACTAACAGTGGACG
Source organism: Lanistes nyassanus (assembly GCA_004794575.1). Taxonomy (NCBI): domain Eukaryota; kingdom Metazoa; phylum Mollusca; class Gastropoda; order Architaenioglossa; family Ampullariidae; genus Lanistes; species Lanistes nyassanus. The sequence continues at coordinate 181,504 of SMGT01006179.1, forward strand.
AATCCGGGCGGTGAAGTAATTTAGTACTAACAGTTGACGAATCCGGGCGGTGAAGTAATTTAGTACTAACAACAGACGAATCCAGGCGATGAAGTAATTTAGTACTAACAGTGGACGAATCCAGGCGATGAAGTAAAATAATTAATTAGTACTAACAGTGGACGAATCCAGGCGATGAAGTAATTTAGTACTAACAGTGGACGAATCTGGGCGATGAAGTAATTTAAATTAGTAGTACTAACAACGGACAAATCTGTAGTCTATAGTCTAGTTCCATAGTCGAATCTCAAAACGCTTATAAAAGTACCCTTCTTGTACTTAGGCGATCACGCACGTACCTCGTGAACTGTACTCTGGCTTCTAATACCATGTTTTCATCAAAGCTTGTTTGCGACCGGACCGGTTTGTGCCGGTGTTTCCTTGACATTAAGGTCCGGAAACTTTTGTTTCATGTCAGTTGAATGCGATCATAGAAGACAGATCGCTTGAGAAATAGCAAGGTCTTAGTGGCGTTAGGAGTTGCCGTATAGGTAGAACCAAGAGGGGATCACTGAAGTTTTCTCACCCACCAACTGAATGTTAAAAAAACCGCCTTGATTTACTGCCCCCCTGGAAGGCATTTATCATATCACGAAAGAGATGAGAAAAATAGCCCGTCTCGTGCAAACGACCCCTCCGAGGCGTCCAACATATAAGAGTCACGCGCTTCAGGCTCTCGGGCTTCGAGCAGGTAATGTGCCTGAACTCGGATCCGTCTCTCAACGTGCACCCCCTCCACCAACTCTTTCTCTCCTCCTCTCTCTCTCTCTCTCATCTGAAAGAATGGTACTCTTAAAACAGACTAATTCTTGCGTATAATTTCCAGAACGTTTTTGTCTCTTAAGATCGTCGGCTTTTTTTTCTGCGCTCAAGCTGCGGTTTTACTCCGGTAAACTTCAAAGCGGCTTATAGCCACAAGGGTGAGTCACGGCAGGTTGGCAGCGAGGTTCCCTAACACACGGGACACTTTATTAAATGTTCTCGCAAAGAAAGCGCCAAAGCCTCGTGTGGTAACCAATAAACTCGGGGATCCGAGAACGCCTACGCATAGCACTGACAACGTGCGTTTAATTAACCACGTACCCACACGGACACACCCACAGGGCACAGTATTTCGGGTATGGAAGTTACTTGATTTTTTAACTCTGTATTAAAATTTTCTTAGCTTCAGTGACTTTTAAGACTTTTTTGTCGATTACATCGAAATTTCAGTTCGTCTTGCAGTTAGCAATCTCTCAACATTTGAAGAATCTCACATATTCTTGATTTTGGTGGGCAGTTTGCTGGAATCGGACAATCTTTATATGTCTTATTTTTTTAGAAACAAAAAACAGAAAGTATTTTTGCTTCTGTTTTATACTGTACTTAAATAAAATTCACTTTTATTTAATGAGTTTCTAACGTTTTAACTGGGGAGTTGTTTTAGTTTAGGAAAAGCATGAAAAGATGCGGATTAGAAAGCGGAACTAAGTATGAACAAGAAACCCTTGTAAGTACAGGATTAAAACAGCACCAGTTACCAGGGATACAGCTTGAAACAAACTGGAGTCTACCTTGAGATTTAAATTGCTTAAGATGTTACTGAAATTATAAATGAACCCTTTAGCAGACCGAGGCTTACGTCAGCTTTAGAAGCGTATTTAAGAAGCTGGGAATACAACAAATAATAACAATAATATCATTCAGCAACAACGGGGGGGG
>SMGT01006179.1:183570-249535 GCA_004794575.1 Lanistes nyassanus
CAAATAATAACAATAATATCATTCAGCAACAACGGGGGGGGGGAAGAGATAGAGAGAGGGTGGGGGAGCAGCATACGTCCTGTGAGTTCTCTCATGTAGCCTAGCCGCGTCACTCCGGAAAAACAGTCTTGTTTTGTGGGGTTTCGCAGAGTGCAAACATCAAGAAGAACTCGCCTAACGCTGTTCAGCGCAGTGACAACAACATCTCGGCGGTCTTTGCTGTGAGAGGATCCTTAAATGACAGCGGTCCAACCAGTCCAGTAGCTGTGGTGGTTTTGTGAGCAAAAATAATACAACTATTAGAATCAAATCCCTTATTATACTGATTCGAGGACATTTCAGAGTTCTGCAGAATCCACACACATAGTTTCTTATTGCCTCAACTCCTCCCTAACCCCCCTCCTCCTCTCTGTCTATCCCTATTTGGACGCGCACTTACGTAAGCATTCCTCCTCTCCTCCCACCCCACACAAGGATGTGTATACTCACATAAAAGGAGGGAAGAGGACAGAGAGAGGGTTAGGGAGTGGGGCAGAGCACTATGTATGTATGTTTACACCTATATGTATATACACAATTCTGTAGTGTTCATACATATGAACACCGTGCCCATAGCAGTGAGGCAAGGGATGCATGCCGATGATACAGATATTCTTGGGTTCGTGTGACATTTGTTTCCACGACAGGCGGTAGGAGACAACGTTAATTTTTCGTTGATTTGGTTTGTCCCCTCTTTCTTTTTTCTCAAAACGGTCCTTATGTCTCCGACTTCATAGGACACTCTCGCACACACACGCACACACACACACACACACACACAATCACGCACGCACGTACGCATCCACGTACGGACACACATATCCACACAAACGCACAGGCACACACACACGAACAGGCACACACACACATACACAACCGCCCGCACGCACGCACAACACGCACATGCACTGGCACACACACCACACATACACAAAAACGCACACGCTCACGCACGCACGCACGCGGACGCGCACACACACACTCACATACATAAAACTCTTTCCCTTGCCTCCAACAGCAAATACAAGTCTACCTGTAGAACCTGCGAAGGCACGGGAAACGAGAAACAAGAAGAATGCAAGATCAAACAGTTATATATATGTATAGTTCATAAGTATTTCCAATTTAATGAATAATACGGTTTGATTTGTTTTGTTTTTGTTTTATCCACAGCAGAAATATTCGCTTAAATGCGAGATGTTACTTATATATTTACCTATAGAGGACTCTTCTGTGGACAATGGGGAAGGGGAGGTCACTCAATCTTAACGAGCACAGTGAAATAAATATCGGAAGACTGGTACTTCTTTTCGCGCAGTAGCTTTATGGCTACAAAATCCTTGAGATATCTTTATGTGTGTAAAGAAGCCTTACCCAGAGGCAACAAACTATAATCAGGTGAGATTTTTGAGATAATTAACTTACTCCATCTCGCGTTTCGTTTTCGACACATCAGACACACAATAGGATAGTTGCTCACAACTCTATGTGTGGCGAGGTGTTAAAGCAATAAGGCAGACACACGTTTCTCTACGCATCAGCTAAACAACTGTGCTTGGCTGACTTCGAGCGCCTTTTGAGGTAAGCAAGTGAGCTATGGGTCTCTGCTGGAGGTGACGAGGGCCAGGGAAGTGGGGACCTCATAAAAAGACAGAAACGTCAGCTGATTCCGCCATCTTGCCGACGGAAGTGTAGTGTGACTAGGGAGACAAAGTAAACGGGACTCGAGGAAAAGGTTTTGTTTTTTGTGTGTCAGGTCACCCGCATGGATGATAAGTTTTTCAAATCCAGTGTTCCTCAAGGTTACAGGAAGTAAAATGCTAGCAGCCGTTAGGCACGGAGAATAACTAAGAACGAGGACAGAAAACTAAGATGGAAAGACGCAGAAGAGAGATCTAAAAAAAATAAGAAAGAAAGTATAAAAAGAGAGTAAAAGAAAAACAGAGATAGCTTCTGGTTCGCAGCTACTAAGTTTAATCCTGGCAAGTATTTTCTGACCTACTCAGTACGTGCTGTAGGGTTCTTGTGTCAGTCAATGTGACACACACCAGCACCTATTGCGTAAGAATCATTCTGACAACATACCTACTCCATCCCACCCCAACCCCCAACATTGGGATTATGACATCTCGACCTCTGACCCATTATTAAGTGGCCATTGTGCACGCGGGGCGAAACAGTGCCGATAAAATTGGCCCATTTTTTTATGTGTGTGTTGTCAGAACGATCCTTACTATGTAGCGTAGCAACGCGCTACAACACTTGCTGAGTGAATGAATATGAATGCTAGCACTCTATTCAGTAGATGCGAATTGGGTAGACGGACGGACAAACAGACAGAACATGAAAACAAAGAAACTTAACAAAAGAAGATGGGCAGACAGACAAAAGAAAGAAAAAGGGAAAATTTAAAAAGAATGATGAATATGGTCACAGGATAGGCAGGCACCTACCTGGGCGGTTGAGACACGATGAAGAGGTGCCCTTCTTACATGCTATCCACAACTCCAGGGGGACTGTAGCAACGAACCGGAGGTAGAGCTACCTCCGAGGTAGGTATACATGTATGTTCAACTGAGTCCCCAGTCTCTTAGAACAGGAGATTTTTTTGGGTGCTATATTTATCCATGTACCCTTTGCACTCCCCAGAGATTTTACTTTTCCTTGTTTTCGACAGAGACGAATTCAAGTCAACTTGTATTTTCTTCCTGCTTCCGTTTTATTAAGTCAGATCTGAAATATGGCTATTGTCAAGGACCAAGGAAAGAAACGAGAGAAAAACTGATAGAAACGAGGAAAAGAAGAACGGAAAATAAGACAAGGCCTCTACCTAACTGGAAGTGCTGATGATGCAAGGTACGTTTGTTAAGGGCAGCTACTCCCCTGGTGGGGATGGCGGGAGGTTTTATCGTATGTTTATAGGTGAATCTGCGTGGGTAAATCTGCGTGCGTAAAAGTACACGAAGTGACCGGGCCTTCCAGTCATAACCATTCTTACGACTGGAAGGGCAGATATAAGCGATGAAGCAGCCTACCAATCGTTTGGAGTGCTGACATCACAGAAGCACTGAAGGCAGTCGCGGAACTAAGTCACGTTAGGGAACGCGCTGACGGAGAGATGGGCAAAGATTGATGGTTTGAATAATGGGCGCCTTGAAACAGCACTAAGGGCAGGTCGCCCCGTTGACTGCTTGACGCTGCACTGTAAATCCTCCTTCGTTGGGGAACAATTGTTTACTCAGAACTTACCCAGACGTGAAGAACAGCTCTGAGAAAATCCTTCCTACTATTTAGACTAGACATATCCACCTTGGAACAACATTGTGTTGACTTTACTTTTTAAAGAATCTGAGAACATTGTGGCCTGTTTGATTTGTATTTTGCAGCAGTATAAAGCGAAGTGCATGGACTGTTAATCTGCCGCCAGATAAACAGGTATTAAAAGTGAGCACGTTTCATTGAAAATTACACCAGTCGACCTTTTTAAGTTCGTTCTCTTAAACCCAGCGAAACGTAAACTCAGAAAGAAATGCATGCGCTTTCTTACCCAAAGATCTTGTCGTTAGAAGGACATTAGCAAGAACTGTAAATGACGGTCTTCGTCTTACGACTACGAAATTTTAAAGCATAATTCCTGTTGCGCAGAAGTTCATTTGCGCACGAGATCCGACCGTTTCCTGTTTTCGCAAACACACATTCCCGTGCAATCGACCATTTTACACGCTAGCTATTGTGTAGTGTCCTTCTGTTTTATAAAGCGCAGAATATGTTCAATTTCTTTGTATTATCCCATTCCATCTTTTGTTTGTTTCTTTGTTTCTTTTCTTTTATTCTTTCTTTCTTTCCATTTGCTTTGTTCGTTGTTTGTCAGCCCAGTCTTCTCTTTCTTTCACTCTTTAATCCTCCCTTTAATCACTTAAATTTTTTTTCAAATATTCGAAGCCACAAAGGGAAGGAAAATAAAAAAAAACACCACAATGTTTTCCAATCCGTCTGCTATAAGATCTGCATAAACATGTCAGCACTGCGTTTTAAAGTATTGCCTGTTACAATCCCCTCGTGGGCTTTGCTTGTCTTTAAAAGGACGTAACTGATTCTTCTTGTATGACACCGAGAGTTTACAGTTCTGAAACACAAAAGCCTCTCCGTGAACCCTGGGTAGTTATCTGTCTGTTTTGCCGCTAGCCAGCAGTTGCTGTACTTTGACCTCGTTGCACGTGTTGTTGTCGTTGAGCACCCACTGTCCAAAGTCTCTGAAGCGTTTGATCTTAGCGCGAGTAGTTTCCAGAAAGTTGTTGTGTATGGCCTTAGGGTGCAGTCTGCGCCTCTGGTCTGGTTTGAACACGTACCATTTTCCGTCAATCACGCTTCCTTCGTAGTCTACTAAGCCGTAGCGAACACCTTTGTAGTTTTCCTGTCAATAAAAGGAAGATATTTCAGGAATTTGTTGACAGAGACAGCCAGACAGACGGACGGACGGGCGGGCGGACGGACGGACGGACGGAGGGACAGACAGACAGACAGACAGACAGACAGACAGACAGACAGACAGACAGACAGACAGACAGACAGACAGACAGACAGACAGACAGACAGACAGACAGAGGGATCACACAGATATTAAAGCTTTGAAATACCAGCAGTTTCATATAGCATTATCTGTTATGTTTCAGTTTGACATAAAGTTAATCTGCCTTATTCCTATTTCACATAGTGTCATTCTGCTAATAGTTCCAGTTGGACATAACATTAATATTCCGTGTTCCGTTTTCGCATAACGTTAACTTGCTGTGTTCCAAGTGGATGGCATCCATTCTACACCCAGTGAACTGCCGTTCTCGACAACACATGACCATTGATCATCTACATGTCGTTATGCGTAATTCAAATGACAGTGCGTCTACCTGTCGGCTTTGCAAATGGTGTCGCTGGTGCACCTGGGCTTTTAAGTGTCGTCTCTTTAAACTGTTCCGTCCACCTTCTACAGAAGAAGAAAAAATCCTTCAAAGGCTTACGTGTCGTAATTTTTTTTTTTTTGCTCCTCAATGGATACTTTGAATTCATTTGTTTTCAGACTGGCTTAATAGCTTTTAAGATTAACTTATCAGCTGCAAATAAAAGCTTTTCGCGCGGCATAGTGCTGTGACCTTTTGACAGAGAACGATTTTCCACTGCAAATGAATTGGTCAGGTTAGTATGGTAGCCCGTTGGCATCAGAACTACTACTTTAGTAGATACAACGGTTACCACAAACTGCGTAGTAGAATCGTACTGTTGTCCTCGTAACTAAGTGTTCACTAGTACGCACGTCCAAGTAAAATATATCCACACGATCGTAACCACACATGCACCCAGGCACCTGTCTCAGGTATAAGAATTTAGGAGAGCCTTTCGTAAAGTGTAGGTTGACACAACAGTGTTACCTCTTTGTCAACCTCATGTAACTTGAGAAACTGTCCACGAGAAATCAAGTTTAAATTGAACTGTCACAGTGCTCCTACGAGAAGTTAGAAGACCTTAACAACACTGAAGATTTTTTTTTTTAGGGGGGGGTTGTCACAGCGATTAAAAATAATCAATGATGCAGACTTGCTAGTTAGATAATTTTTAGAAGGACAGTTTTTCTGCCTTAGGGGGATTTCGCGCTGAAGTATGGGGGATGGGGTCCTATTACTAAGATATGCACTGAAAGAACCACCATAGTGATAGCTGCAGTAAGGTGGCCAGTGAGGAATGGTAGTTTGATGGCCGGTGGATGGCTCAATGGAGCCACCACAACGTGAAATAATCCTGGAATTTAACCAGCAACCTTCACATGCTAGTCCGCAACTCTATTCCCAGAGCTATCGAGGCCTCCTACAGTACAGACAAAGACGGCGGTTTATAAACGAGTGGAAACGAGGTACTTCGCACCTGAAGCTCTGCCATGGTTCGGGGTTTTCCTTTAAATAACAGCGAAAACAGAAATCACGAGAAGAACAGTGTAGAGAACACAGAAGCACAGCCCGAGAATATACGTTTACGCAAACGGGTAAAAACGAAAAGTTGTGCATTTACGCATAAGATAAGAGTTTTTCCTATTTTCGCAAACCCACATTTTCGGGCAGCGATTTGGGATTTTTAAAAAATACATGACAGCAGACGACAAGGAGAGAACAAGGTTTTGGTGTGGAGCTAAGTAACACGGCGAATGATGTGACAGAGGCTGGTGGAGAAACGTCTAGGCTATGCAAATTTTCTATTTAATTATCCTTCGTGGTTGACAATGTGCTGAATGGAAGGGAAAAATAATCCCGTGTAAGATAAATTTGGAGAAAACCTCGACAGCTTGGGTGGGGTGCGTGTAAGACAGCTCTTGGGGATGGGGGTTGTAGAAGTCCTGTGCTCCGGACAACCCATGAAATTCAAGGAGTAGAGTTTATGTGCTCTCTTGAATACTCGGCTTCAGTAAAAGGAAACATTGGCATGGCCACTAACACTCGATCGTTCGTATCCTTGTCACGCGACCTCTTTAACAGTCAGGCGTTCTCAGAACTAGCCCCCCCCCCACCCCACCGGCTTCAATCTAGAAAACAGTCTTTATTAGCGTGCGTGCGCGCGTGCTCCTATAATACTAAGTCATGCTTATTCTGACAGAGTGGTCAAACCCTTTTGCGGCCAAAATGAGTTAGAAGACAACTGCAGGATGAAATCCATTGGTAAGGGCGTATTTTTCCCAACAAGGCTATAGATTTATCTGCTTGGCAGGTTTGTTGGCTGGCTGGTTGACTGGTTGGTCAGTCGACGTCGGGCGACGTGCACACTGACTTAGGTCTTGAGGATTTGCGTGCATGCATTTCTGATATTGTCAAAGGTGCACCTTCGACGGGCTAGTTTTGGATTTCCTATGTGTCTGTCCTGGGGACACTGTAAATAATTCGGCGCATAAGTAGATTTGTTTTGAAGATAAGCTATCTGTAACATAAGTGTCGTCTGAAGTATGTGATCCATCAAATCTCTCTCCATGAGCAGTCGAAAAATACTTTCTCAGACTTTGCCCCCGTTAATTTCCAGTTTTTAATAAGGAAGCAGTTGCGTTACCTTCTCAAGCTGCAATGTCACTGACTGGAGTAGAGGTTACGCCTAGGATTTTTATAAAGTGCGTGTATGTGAATTCAAATCTCTGTGTATGTGTGTGTGTGTGTGATCAAGTTACGCGAAGAAGGGAAGAACTAGTGGATCTGTTTTCAAGATGACTAGAAATTTTAGACATATTCGTTCCAGCGCATTGGGGAAAAAGGTCTGCAGATTGGGTTACAGACAATTTAAAGGTTTCTTTAACAATGCGAAGCAAAAAATCAGAGATCCATCCATCCACCCACCCACCCATCCATCCATCCATCCATTCATCCAACCGTCAGTCCGTCCGTCCTTCCACCCATCCATCCATCCATCCATATATCCGTCCGTCCATCCATTCTTCCGTTCTTCCACCAGTAATAAACAAATAGCGGACACTGATGAAAGCCAACGCAAGGAGTCACACACTGACGAACTCTTGATCGAATAACCAGGGAAACGCATTCTCACCTGTAAGAGTTTGTTTAGGTATCTTTGTTCATTCTCCTTGGGCGGCGCAGTATCATTTGTCCTCAGGGACTTCATCCTTTCCGTCAAATTGCGCATCATTCGTGTCACTTCCGTCCACACAGCCCGCGTCCTGGGCGTGTTTCGGAATAAGATGAAGGCGCCACACATGATCTGGCCCTTGACAGATGACTTGGTGCCGACCAGGTCTAAGTCGTGTTCCTCGGCCAGCGCCAGGAAGTCTGGCACCGGGTTCTGGAACCAGACAAAGTCCATCTCGAAGAGCACGAAAGGGATGCCGGTCTGCACCAGCTCGTTTAACAGCTGCGTGCGCAGCGCCATCATGCGGACGTAACCCGCAGAGTTGAACCTGAGCTGCCCGCCTAGCCCTCGGCGGCTCGCCGTCAGGTCCTCCTGGCTGGCGAGCGACATGACGTGCAGCCGCGGCCAGTCGCGCTGGACTCTCCGCATGGTGACGTCATCCTCCGCCAAGATCAGGATGTCGTCGTGTAGGCCCGCGAAGCCCGCGGTGTGGCACAGCCAGTTGTACGCCACGCGCACGAAGCCCTCGTTGATGATGGTGATGAGGACTGGTCGCTTCTCGAGGATGGACGTCGCTGCATACACCACGTCGGCAACCTCACGGCCGGGAACTGACCCGTGGTCTGCTGAAAAACGATTGGATGGTTAGATGGATGGCTGGAGGATAACCAGCTGCCAGTTTGTCTGGTGTTTTCGGTCACTTCTTTGTTGGCTTTGCTGTCCGTTCGTACGTTTTCGTCCGCGTGTGTGTTTGTGTGTGTTTGTGTTGAGTGATTAGACTGTCTCTGTTCAAATGTAATGATTTTCCATGAAAAGCAGACGACAAAGTCCTCTGTATAGAATCTAAATAACAAAAGTATGCTATTTAAGTATTCCGATTAAACCACGTGAGCACAAATATCTAAGGAAAAGATGTGCAAAGATGTAAAAGAAGATGCAGGAATCCCTAAATATCCTTCAAAAACACTCAACAGAATGTTCCTTTTGCCAATTCATTACTGAGTCGGGACCTCGCCTTAAATAAGTTCACTTGCAAGTTTCTCTCTCGCAAAAATCGACGATGACACTCAAATTTCTCACAGACCTTTGCGTTTTAAACGACCGTCACCCCCACCCTCACCCCACCTCCCACATTCGTTTGATCTGCACTCAACAACAACAAAGCAAAAATTTGTGTTACAGATTCCCAGACACTGTTGATTTATTCATATTATCCCCACATCCATAAAAAGAAACACGTGATATACTTGAACGGCTCTCCTAGTTCTTACTTATTATTTGTGTATCTGTTTATTTATTTGTGTCTGTTGACTTCTTTGCTTATTGATTGACTGATTCATTCAAATATTTAATGACTTATTGCTTTTGTCTTCGTAAGTGGTTAGGCGTCTCTCCTGCAGCTTGATTGCGAAACTGTTTGTATTTTGCTTGTGTTTATTCGTATATTTATTCATCTATTTAATTTTTAATGGTTCTAAAATATAAAAGAAAAACAAGTGACGGCCGCTTGGAGGATAAGCCCAAATTAAATGTAATGTTCCCTAGTTTTACATTTTAATGGTTCGGTAAGTAGGTTGAAGGGCTGGTCAGTAGGTGCATTGGTCTCGCCTGTACAGGTAAGTCTGCCTTATTGTTTGATACCTGTATTTTAGGATTCTAGACAGCAGCAGGTGACGCTAAGACACGTCTGTACGATAATCGTTGTGTAGACCTTAGACGGAAATGTAAAGAAGGCCAAGGGGGTGCCCCTAGTAAACGAAGCTAATATATCGTCACTCATACGTGAATACTACTCAGATTTGCTGTATTACTGGGCTATATGATTCTTTGAGGAAATTGCAGACGGGTTTGAGCTCGAGGCGTGTAAGCGTTATGCGTAGGAAATGTCATAAGTACTACAATATTTGATTCCATCTACTAAATTGTAGTTCTGACGTCGGTTGTATGAGAGTGAGCATATTAGAAGACACGTTAGAAATAAAATATCCCCGAAAAGACGACAGTTTATATCAAACAGGCCGTCTCGTATTTCATCGAACTTTAAACAGCTCTCAGCTTTTTCTATGTGTCATTTCCGTACCTTTTTCCTTGGATACACTGCGCATTATGCCTTCAGGAACTTTTAGTACAGTTGTACCGTACATCCACGATAACAGATTCACGAGAAGAGCCAACAAGATAAGGGAGAGAATCCATTTATATCTTCCTCGGTGTCTCGACATACTGAAAGAAATGGACAAAACAGGGTGAAAGTATGCCAACTCTTGCTTTTAAAAACATTATCTGCTATGAAAAGAAAGTAAGATCAGCACTTGCTAAAGTCTCTGATCGAGACCCAGAGTAGGCAGTATTTTTACTCATAAATAGTAAGAAAATTCTGTTGGCTTGCCCAGAATCTTAAGAGCTGAAATTTTAACATTAAGTTCTAAAACATATGTTGAGAAAGGCAATAGTAAATAACGAAACCTAATATTAAACTTCCTGAACTTTCCTAGTTCCGTGTACTCGACACTGTAACTTATTGAATAAATAATATTAAATAAAATTCTGTCAGTTTTGTTTACAACATGATTACTGACCGAGCAATAAAAGTGCTCAGTGTAAATTCTTTAATGCGCAGCCTGAAGTTTAGAGTTAAGTTTTTTTTTCACATGCTGTCTCGTGTTGAGTCATAATTACATGCAGAAAGATATCGAACGTGTAAATTCTGTCTGGGAACACACAAGGCATATCATCACCGGGCTGTGGGCTACGCTTTTGGATGAAATATTCTGAACAGACATGAGTGTTGTTTTTAAACTTCTTAATGCCTTTCCATAAAAGTTTTAATTAATCTAGCTTTCCAAGCCTGCCGCAATTTTGTCTGCAGGTAGGATATCCACCTATTTTCAACCATTTGCTAGTAGAAATCAGAGCCGGTTTCACCTACTGTTGAGCCTAGCCCAAACTCATCAGTGGGCCCCAAATTTGTAGAAATGGTTACGTTTCAATAATTAGTATGTATATATACAAACACACATATATAAATTTTACTGTCATCATTTTGCAGGCCTGTACTTATTGTACAAGACCCCCATACTCCGAACCTACACTTATTGTACAGGGGCCCTTACTCGTGTGATTATATTATGTAAAAATATTCAGTATATACTTGAAACAAGATTATACGCCGACACGCTGGGCGACAAATTAGTTTCAGAGGACTCTCTGAGCTGGTGGGCTCTTAACAAATACTCGGCCTGCTGATAAATCGAGTGCAAGAGGGTTGTTTACTGACTGGCGTTAGCAACAATCAAAAGGTGCGTGTACCGGCAACGGGATCTGAACCTATGACCTTGTGTATCGATAGAAAGCACGAATTTTCGCTATGCTACAGGCAGGGAAAGGTCATCGGTCCAGATTGTTGCCCAGAGGCATACAGAATGTCAGCCAGGAATTTTTTTTTTATTTCAATAAATTCTTCCTTGTTGTTAAAACGTCTGAATGGTTCGCACTTCGCCATTGTCGTGGTTAATGTCATGCAGGCTACATCGCGCTCTCACCCAACGTGCGTCATACTTCCATAAATTTTCGTCTGGTTTAGTTGGATGAGCATAAACATGTCGGCCGCCTGTGTGACTAATACTGGACTGCTTGAAATTATTTTGCTCGTCACAGGAGAAATCAGCAGCGAGTAAAAACATGTAAACAATTTAAAAAACACATCAAACACTTGTAGGCCCACTTTTTTGTCAAGAGTCTCTGAAAGAATTACAGTTGCGCTAATTTTAAACCATTCCTTAGCCTGGTGAAGGAACAGACACTGTTTTCTAGAGGTAACAGCGCAGGTGATAAATAACTATTCTGAAGATAGATTATTTAAATGTCAAACTATTTTCCCTTTCGTTATTGCGTGCTGCATTATATGTAGCTCTTTGTGTCAAAATGGCATTCTTTGTTAATATCTGGACCAAAATAACAAGCAACACCTATTCTTACCATTTTACGTTAACTATAAAAAGTTGTTTTTCTAATGTTCAACGTCGTTTCTCTCTTTCATCCCCTCAGCCCGCCATCTTAGCTTTCTCTGCTACAAAATCCTTCATGAAATTTCAATGGCTACGATCTTAATATTGCAGTCTACCATCGAACCACTTTTAGAAGCCCAAACGGGCGACATGTTTTCGTTAGGCGATGCTTAATGACCAGTTAAAAGTTGCACAGTCATCTTCCTTGAATTTCAATTATCCATTTGGTGGTTTCTTTCAGTGTATATGGTAGTATTAGGATCTCACCCCCCACCCCACCCCCACCCGCGACGTGGAAGCAATGTCCTTCTGAAAGTACTTAATTATCTACCTACCTACTCGCATGGCAGTACATTGTTGCACTGAGCAGTGCGGAATGCACCATCGTGACCATGTGAAGACATGGGAATACAATGAGCCCTTACTTCTTCGGATTTCTTGTTTCCTTTGCACCACCAACAGTTTGCGTCTAACACCGTGCAGACCGAAATTCTTTCTGACAAGAGGGGGAGAGATGGATGGCTGGCTGTCACAATGTATTGAAAGCCACCGCAAAATTGGCGCCCAATACCTTCAAGGTAAGGCGCACCCTGCAGCATTGCTGTACGTTTATCAGGCATCACGCGAAGGTTGAATGCATATCCCCGCTTGCCTAAAATAGCGCAAAATTTTAACGCCGGATGGAGCGTAATATAAATAGGGTAACATCCATTTAGGTCTTTATTTCACGCCGCGCATAAAAAAGCCAAGGCCTAGAGAGATCTCTTTTTGTGCATGCACCGGAAGTCTTAACAAGATATCGCCATGTCTAGGTCATATTAGCTCCCTGTGCTATTCTGCTGTAACAAAGCACAACTGATTCAATAACATAGAGGTGAGACCGGGTGAGAAGCGGGTACAGCTGGGGAAGCGATATAAAGGAATAAATATAGGAGTGCTCACCCTGTTTAGCGACATGGTTGGTCAATGAGGGCAAATGGCGGGATAACACACTGCAGGAACAATACTCACAAAGTTTGTTGCAAATGATTGCATATGCCATCTTACGAAATCACTCCTGCATGTTACTATCCCATTCTGTAAAGTTAATTTCAGTCAGTCTTCAGAAAACACCTTTTTCATCAAAAATTTTCCTACACAGCACCGTGCAGACGAACGACCCTCATGGGGACTTCGGTGTTAGAGAATCTAAGAATTTACTTACTTGGGCTTATGTTTTCAATGCAGCACAAATCCTTTATCGAAAAAGTGTGGATTCTTGTGTTTTTTTCACATTGTGCTTTTCTACTGCACGCGTTACTTCTATATTCACAGCCTTGATCAGCCATACCTCAGCACCAGCAGGCGGATTGAGTGATCAAGTTTGATTACGTGTGTAGGCCAGTGCGTTCAGAACTCTCCTCATTCTTGCAGCCTTGCGGACCCCCCCCCCCTCCCAAACCAGCGTCATTCAGGAGACTGCAGGAACTAACATCAGAAGGTGCAGTTTACTTGTCCAGCCTTCAGTTTGATCTGTACTGATGCACCCTTTGACTGGCATTGACTAATGGCTCAAAAGAAAAGGGCTTTCAATCTGTTGCTTAAAAAAAGAATGGCTCCTTTGTTCAGCGTCTAAGAAATTCTAAGCTGTATCTGGACGGCGGACTTTGACTGTAGAAAATTTAATCGGGTTTTCCTTCCTGCACACACAACACTTTTCTCCCACTCCCACCCTCAGCCCTCCAATCCACCCTCCCTGTCCGCTACCCTAGCGGAAGACAAATTGCCTTTATTTCGCGAGCGCTCCTTTTGACAGGGTTAAGCGCATTATAAGTCTGATGTTCTGGCTTTTTTCTGCACTCGACGATATTGTTATCTACGGGCAAACTTTGAAAGCTCATAATGTTTTTCTTACTCGAAGACGAGATTTATGGAGCGGTATAATTTGGTGTGCAAACACGACATGTACCATCCAACCCCCAGCCCCCATAACGTGAAATTTCTCCAGGTGTTATGGATATTCACCCGACAGCACGGTGCATGTGAACTCACCAGTAAAACTCTCCTTGGTGATGAAATGATGGGGAAATGGAATGCATTTAATTTGTTTTCCTCGCGTGCTGACTCTAGTTCATAGCAATTATTAAGATAAATACAACTTGCATTATAACATTTATACCAGCTACATTAAGTACACCTATGTTCGAAATTGTGACCATACATACGTATCCGCTGCTATGCTGAATGTTTGAACGAGCATAAAAAATTGGTTTATTAAAACTTTAAAGAAAAAGCAAAGTGGAAAAATGGAAATACAAGTAGCCCTACAAAACGTTTGAAGTGAGTTTTTCAACGCCCTATCGTTAAGCGCTGTTGATGGCTCCTGTGGGGGGGGGGGGGGGGGGTATTGTTGCTTAACCTCCAGCCGCAGACTATGTGCATATCAGGACGGTGTTGCTTAGACAAAGTTTACGTGCTGCCACACGGGGAACTGATGGCGCAACACGGGCCTCAGTCCCACCCAGTCACATTATACTGACACCGGGCCAACCAGTCCTAGTACTGTTCCCTGTAGTGCCAGGCGTCTGTCAGGGCACCTATTAAATTGCCAGTTCGTGAGTCTTGGCTCGGCCGGGATGCGAATTGCCGACCTCCCGCCTCGGTAGCGGACGCCTTAACCACTAGACCACCGAGGCGGTCGGCTCCTGTGGGGAGCAAAATAATTTTAATAGTCCATTATTTAGTCACATAGAGGGCCGACGCTTATGTGCACGGGTCTGAATCACGTACCTTGACGGAGATTGGTATAGCGTGCATGACATTAGGCCCCCCAAAATATAGTTTCCAGTCACCCGACCGACCCGAAGATTTTCAACCGACAGTAGCAATTGTTTTCCTCCTGATGGAAAAAACCACACACACACACACACACATCTACACACATCTACAAACACACCTACACACACCCACCTACACACACACACCTACACACACCTACACACACACACACACCTACACGCACACCTACACACACACGCCTACACACACCTACACACACACGCCTACACACACCTACACACACCTACACACACCTACACACACCTACACACACACCTATACACACCTACACACACACACACCTAAAAAGGTCTTCCTCGCTGTAATCTCTGTACATCTGCACAACTCTATATCGATGGATCTGGCTGTCTACTGCAGAAGAGCGGCCTATAGCATAGCGGAAACGTGATGCTGCTATGCTATCGGTACACAGAGCCGTGTTCAGATCCAATGGCCTTTATGAGCACATTTCCTGACCTTTTCCTTCCCCCAGGACCGTGATAATAGGTTCATTGGTGACAAGCATAAACCACAACAAAAACAACAATAACGACGACAGCGAAAACCAGCAGCAGCAACAGTAACAACACCAGCAGCAGCAGCAACAACAACAGCAGCAACAACAAACCAAGCCTTTTGCGTTGTTTTTCTACCGGCTATAAAATGTATGACCTTTGTCCTAAACTGCCGATACCTTAGCTGTCGGTTTTTCTTCTGCAGTAAACACGAGCTGGAGATACGCTCGGGGGTTGATCAAAGTCAGAATTAACCTGCTTGATCCAACGCGCTTCAGATATCGAGCGGCTGCCATAAGATCCGATTACACTACGTGATAGCTTTAGCTAAGACGGCGGTATACTCTTCCCACTCAATGACACACTTATTTTGCTTTCTTAGTAGAATCCGGTTAAGCGTTAAGGGAATATTCTTAGAATGGCAGAAACATTGCACCTCAACCAACTTCACTCAACACTTTTTTTTTCTCAGTAATTACCGTGTGGTACCAAGCACCTGGACAGGTCTTCGGATAGAGCAGCAGACCAGCGTTTAGAAGATTGCAGGTTCGAATCCAGGAACGGACAAGGATTTTATTTTGGAGTTAAGCATTGTGCAGACTCCATGGTCATTCCCAGAATATTCAAATGTCATTCAAACTGGCCATCTTGTTTCAGCTGTCAGTAATAGAACCCGTCCCCACAATAGTGTGAAATCTCCTCAAGTTGAATGCACCACTGTACCTGTTTTTTTAAAAAAACCTTCCTACAACCGGGCGTTGAGAGAGTACTGCATAACGTATCGTCTATAGCCAATAATTTTAATTATTTACACAGAATAACGTTCAAATTAAAATTCTTTCTCTCTCTCTTCACTGCTCCCCTGCTCGTATTCTGCTGACATGATGTCAAAATGTAAATGAAACAAGAAAACACAAAACGTGTAAATGTTTTCTCTTGTTGGCTACCGCAGAAGGCATAATGCAGAAATTTTCTGTTTGAGTAAGCTATTCACGAATTTAAACAAAATATAAACATGCTTTCTCACCTCGTTCAGTTCTTGGAGTCTTCTTTGAAAGCAGTCAGAATAGAAAATAAACTAAAGAAACAAACGAGTTCAGTCCCATGAAGTAGACCTTTTGAAGCTGAGGGCACGTGCATCTCTGACTTCGAGAGCATATACATAAAAAATCAAATCATAAATCAATAAAAAAAATAAGAAAAAGACTCAAAGCAGGTGTCATATGCCGGGTCTACCGGCCGCTTCATTCACCCACTGGCTTGTTGCGTTCACGCATGATTTTGAAAGTTCCTTGGCGCAGAAGTAGGAGTGGAGGGTGCAGTGGGACTAACAATGGCGCAATGACAGGCTTAGGGTAATGCTGGTTGCGGACGAACACTTGTCTGATACACGTCTAGCAGAATTCGATCCCTCTTAAGCATGCAGTGAGGTGACGATACGATTTTCACAGCAGGTCAGTGTCCGTACATACACGTATTAATTTCATAGTCTCACCCACACACACACACACACAAGCAAAAGAGAAAAAACGGGAGAACGTGCTGGTGTGGGTGCTTGAAGTAACTTTTTCTCTTTTTCTTTTTTTTTTTTTTGGCTCGTCAACCCCTACTTTCCGTTTGCACCGTAACAGCCTGCAGAACTTTTCACTTCATTCAGTTTCTGACGCAGACGCGAGGTCTTGAAAATAGTTTAAATCTCGTCGCCCCGTTCCCACTGAGGTTAGTGCTAGAATGCACCAGAATTGCTCACGGTGCATTCACCATTGGCGGAGTCCACGGGGGAGGGGGGAGGGGCGAGGGGGGGCATTCAAAACGCAGATAAGTCAAAGGTATTCACCGAGGAATATCACTGAAATGCGTGAGTTAGCTGTGTACCAACCAGCCAGGACTTTAGAAGTGCGTTATGCACTTGCCCCTTACTTGCAAATTGACAACTGTAAGGTTACATGCAGTGTCCTAAACGCACATCGCTCTCGTCCCACGGGAGATAACGATATTTTGCCTGTGTTTGGCAGAAAAGACTTCAATGGGTTACACGCAGCAAATGTAAACATCTGTATGCTAGCAGTTCTAAACATCTGTATGTAAGAAAATGGAAATATCTGTACGCTAGCAGTTCTAAACATCCGTATGTTAGAAAATGGAAATATCTGTACGCTAGCAGTTCTAAACATCTGCTCTGCGGGCTCTGCATGCGTAATGTTTTCAGGTTTCACAGCACAGGAGAACATATTTTAGCTCAACACTTTAAAGACAGGTGTTCGTGAAAGTATTATCGAAAGAGTAAACTGTTTGATCTCCAATTACCCCGTTAGCAAATCCACTTGCGTGGTCCTTGCGTTTGTGTGCGTAAGGGTGTGTGGCGTTTTATGAGATTAAGTCTGTATGCTTATTGCTTACCTGGTAAGTGTTTGGGGTGGGAACAAAAACAGGTGGATACGTGAGATGAGTGGGGGACGCGGGGGTTTTGCAAGGTAGGTGCGTGCTTGCTGACCTGCCTCAACATATTTGTAATGATTTAATACAGATACCACTCTGAAAGGCAAGTATTATACCAGCACGCACGCACGCACACACGCACTCTCACACACACGTCACAATTGCATACCCGCCGACACTCGTGGATATACACATATGCACGTAGGAATACAACAACAGACAGAACAGCGTTAAGACTAACATATTATACATTTAAAAAAACTTGGAATTATCTCTTTCAGTGCGGGTACCTCTCTGGTTGGTTGTTTTTTGAGTATGCTTGTTATTTTTGACGTCTTTGATTATTTTAACATTTAAAGATGTCTTCATGGGAAAGTCTTGCTGCGCCTGTCAAGAGGTCACTAGTGGCATAAATTTTATTTGGATATTTTCAGGTTTTGTTAGGACTTTCCTTACAAAATAATTATTTTATGCTTGGTGTCTCTTCACGAGTCTGTGGTATGAGCGAAAGCCGTGTTCTTGAACGTTGAATAACTGTGAACCGAGTTGTGCTCTGTGTTGTCGCGAAGAGCAGGTAAAAGCTCTGGGCTGGCTTGCATGAGCGTTCGTAGCTGCATTTCCAATCATAAGAGAGGTCGTAATGCCCATTCACCCTGTGTATTTTACGTCCACCTTTACGTGTGAGTAGCAGATACGAACGCCTATGAAAGCCAGCCCTGATTCACTGGAGCAAATCAAAGGGCGAGCTCTGTTTCGAAGGTCTTTCCGGGGTGGAGGGGAGGGAGGAAGAGGGGGATGTTTCGGGAGGAGGATAAGGGGTGGGGGTTAGGGGTGGGGACGTGTGTAAGGGGAGGAGGGTATGCGCAATATGATCTTCGAGGTGTCACATGTCACTCCTAGGTTATCACCTGTCACTCTTAGTTTAGCCTGTTCGCTCCTCCCCCTCCCGACACCTTGGTAGTGGCCGCTACGTCATTAGCCATGACAGGCTAATAGCTCCGCCCCAACCTAGGCTGGCCAGAACTGGTTTGAACTAGAATAAGGTGGTTCCTGGAAATGCAGTGCGAGAAAGGCACAGGGTAATTAAGCTTTGGACATTAGATGGGAGAGACACACGAGAGGACAGGACATGGAGAGAGAGTTAATGTAGGAGGACCACAAGAAGTGGACACGGGTAGACCCACGGACCTCTACCCCTCGCCATCTTAGCCAAGACGTGGAAAGAGTAAAAGGGCTCCAGCATTTCATGCCAGATACACAGGGTGTATTTCGCCGACTACGAGACAGTGTAGTAAGTGACTGTTGTTGCGCCTTATAGGACTGCTCTTGCCATAAACTATCTTAGAGTCTGGGACTCGGGTTGAATTAAGATAGTGGTTTTATCCTGCCGGAGACAGGAGACGTCATAAGCTAGAGGCCGGGCATATGCCAAGAGGAGGTATAGAGTGAAGTGCGGGTCGTGGCAGTGTCATAGCTTCCTTGTTGGTCGTTGAATAGCTTTGGAATTGCGTATCACAGAAAAAGTAGTGACGAGAGTAGGTGCTCTGCTGTCGGTCACTTATTATTTGTGTATTGAGCGAGATCATAGGCCGTTATGCAGTTTGATTTCCCCTCTGGAGCTGATTATCTTCTTTGTCTGATACCGCATGGTATGACGTAATCAGGCAGCGTCTTACCCTAGACACCAGCAACGTGATTCTTTGTAAATAATCTGTAGATATATTTGATGTTGTCGAGCCAGTTAGTGTCTGAAATATATGTTGAACAACGGTTCGCTGCAGTTGTGTCTTTTACGAGGGTGGGGGCTCTTGAGCAAGTAGTGTTTTGCCTGTGTGAGACTGAGCGAGCGTGTCAGAGTATGAGAATCTTTTCCCTCAGTAGATTTCTCTAGTTATTCGCATTATTTCATAGCGTCGTCACCCTTTGGTGTAGAAACCATTGACCTTAGGCAGTAAAGGTTTTGGTGACAATTGCTCAATTAAATCTACATTTACGAGGTCACCATAAAAGTTTGTCCAGTAATTCTGGAGAAGCCGAGTCCAGTAAGTTAAGGTACGGCCGTCACGTCACACGAGGAAATTGGAACGTTTGCAGTGGTGACCGTAAGAGGTTCAGATTATTTATGTAAGACTGTGTTTGGCTCCAGTGAAGTCGAGCTTTTTCAAGGTCTTTCAAAGAAGCCAAGGTAAGATTGATATCGAAGCTAAACCTCTTTGTCTTCCTGACAATGATATTGACACAGGAGATTAGAACAGTCGAACAGTGAAGGGCTCAACACTCGCAACAGTCTCTGAAGAGGAAACGACATTTCTGAGGCAAGTGGTTCCGGCGTTGGTGACTGTCTTTGGTGTTCCTGTTGGTGTTACAGTGGCTATTAACCTCCTCCTCATACAGCGAGCACTGACCGTGAAAAGCCAAGCAGGCGAGCTGCAGACAGAGATCATGGACCTACCCCCGCAGAATGTTCTACGTCTTCTGTACCAGAATGATGGACTCAAGGTCCACGCACTGCGTGAGATGGTTTAGGGATCACCTGATTCTTTGAGTGAGAACCTGTAGCAGAAGGAACTCGAACCTAGCACCAAGCGAAGTCAGGTCCTCGTTGCTGAAAACCTTGCGCTTGTACTGCTCCACTGCGGCGAAGAATTCTTCATCATAACGTCTTGCTTTTTGCGCCTGGAGGTCACTTTGACCAGCAACGCCCGTGGCTCACGCTCTTTATATTCAGAGCGACTGGCTGCGGGAATGTCCGCTGAAGTACCTTCATGCAGCGCCGCTCTCCGTTTGTTAAACCCCTGGACTGCATGCATTGAGAAGTTGGTGGGACACCCGCGGGTGGAAGGGAGGTTAAATACGTGCTTGATGGGTGATTTTCATATTTCCTTAGTTAAGACATTGAGTGCTTGTGCATGAACTATCTCCGTGTCTTATATACTTCAATGCAAATTGTAGCATAAGCCGCAGTTTTTGGTATGCGTTTTTCACAAGATGGGAGCATCAATAATATGAGCAGAAAACTGAGTTCTGTAGAGCCGCTGGACAAGTGATTGCAAATAGAAGAGCTGGGGAAGACGCACAGTTAGGTTGATTGTCACTTGGTGGCGCTAGCATACCTGACTATGGCCTCCTATCTCCTAACCTGTTTGACCTATAGTTCAGAATTTTATTATGCCTGACTTCTGTGAAATGTTCTCAGATGTGCATTGCTCTTTGTTTTAACCCTGTAAAGAGCCCCAACTTCCACACGTAAATTACCTCAAACTGACTGTCTCACCGCTCAGATTAAGAGCCCCCCCCCTCCTCCCAAACCAAAATGGGACAGAAACTCAATGCTAAATTCATTTAAGAACCGAATGAAAGCCCTGTTCAGAATGTAAATGATGAAATAGTATATATTCTATAGGATATAGTATATTATATAGTATATATAGGTAGTGACTGTATCACGGTCAACATAAAACACTCAGAAGGGACGCCAACAACAACAAACCACAGCAGCCAGGACACCACAGAACAACACACCCTGAAGAGAATCAGCCTCTATCACCAACAGTTCAGCCGCCGTAACCAGACCGCCCCTATCTCTCTCCCCCCCCCCCCCTCCCTAATTCGCCACCTTCCCATCTCCATTATAATGCGGAATCACGGAAGGGAGAAGCAATTTCCCCAAAACAAATTAAGCTGTACAAATTCATTTCATCACTCATAGCATGTGCCCCAAAAATGACAAAGTGCAAAAGCAGTTGGATTTCTCCTCCATCCAGGAAAAAGGGGTCATGAAACTGGTGCTTGCGAGGAAAACAGAATAATTACCATTCGTTCAGTGATGAGTATGGGGCTAAAAAGGTCTTTAAAGATGAACAAAATTAAGCTAAGCAGTCTAATAATAGAGAATAGGCAGAAGATTGAAAGCAGAAAAAGATTATATAAAAAGTGTTAAGAAGAAAGTCAAAGAAATCTAGAATTAAACTTTTCTTTTTTAAACTGAGAAATACGAAATCGAACTACCTCAGGGAATACTGGAGATTACTCTGCGATCGGCAGGTACATCCCAGTAACAAAATGTCTCCTCTTGTTAAGGATTTTATGAAAATGTTAGTCATTTGCGTGAGGTTATGGAGCCAGATGTCCACACAGAAAACTTGATCAACGATGTTCTAATTAAGCCCGAAGAAATAGTAATTAATTAAATGAGACTTTCACGAGTGAAGAAATTATTGACCGCATCAACAAATTGAAAAATGGTAAAGTATGTGAACAGGATCAGATACTTAAAGAATTCTTAAAGGCAGCATGCGGATAAATGATCTTGGTATTCAGAAATCAGTTTAACCTGATTCATAAAATTGTTGAAGTTCCGTCAGCTCCTCGTCTTCCGGGCTAGAGAACAAAAGTAATCTCAGTTAACTTTAACCTACTAAAAGATAGTTTTGCCTGTGACAAGTACGAATCACTGACATCAGTTGAAGCTACTGCATTCATTAGGCTTCCTTAATTGAAACAGCGAATGTGTTTTGTCTCGTCTTTCTATAAAGCAGATGGGCTGGAATAAAGAACGTTGCTGTACTGTGCAGTTGCGCAAGGGAAAGCAATCTGATATAAGATGTACAGTATGAACAGTATTACTTCCCTTTACACAATTTTGAACCCTATTCGTTTACCATCAATAAGTGTTTTTCTAATCCCAAATAAAGTTTTTTAATCACCAAAAGTTATAACTATAACTTATATCATAAGTGTATTTATATGTATATAGATGGAATTTATGATCAATGTGTTTAATCTAGAATAAAGAATTCAAAATATGTTCAAAAGGGTTTAGAACCATGATCTATAGAAAGCAGTGATATCTGCAGGCTTTTCTGCGAAATCAAAAATTTTATGTTTATCACGTTTTCCTAACTGTTTCTACGGATGGTGAGTAACCTAACCTCAAAGTGACACTTCGCACATCGTGAACAATTACTACGGCTTGCATAAGTTGCTGGCAGCAGGCATGAGGGTCCTGAATAACTCGGTAGAGCTGCGGACTACCGCGTGGAAGGTTGCTGGTTCCAATCCTGGTGTGCCTATGGATTATATCCTGGAGTTATACATTGTACGAACCTCATTCGACCATCTCCCCTCACATCAAACTGCCTGTCCGCACCGGCCATCTTACTGCTGCTATCAGTCTGGTGGTTCTTTCAGTACATAGTTTAGTAACAGGACCCCGTCCCGGCCGTCCGCCTATAGTCCACAGTGCTGATGTGCACCCAGTTTGTGGCGCGACGTTAAGCAAGCAACAACCAACCAACCAACCGACAACACTACCATTCTACTTTTATAATGCGCACCTGTTGACTATTTCCCCCAGCTGACACGAAACTGGCGGGGCACTTACCTCATGACAATATGGCTGTCTATGAGGTCGACAGTAATGGCGGAGCCATTCTTGACAAGAACAAATGAAAGAAAACGAGTGACTGCTGCTCGGAGTAAATAAAAGTGAGAAAGAATAAAACTTCGCCGAGCGAAAATGGACAAGAAAAAATGGACAAGACATAACTTCGACGTTTCGGGGATTTACCCCTTCGTCAGGACGACACTAACAGATAACGAATAGAACAAGTACTGAACTGCTCACAACAATAACAAA
Source organism: Lanistes nyassanus (assembly GCA_004794575.1). Lineage (NCBI taxonomy): Eukaryota > Metazoa > Mollusca > Gastropoda > Architaenioglossa > Ampullariidae > Lanistes > Lanistes nyassanus. Next base: position 206,634 of record SMGT01006179.1, read on the forward strand.
AAGTCCTTAAGACAGACAAAACATTTTGCCAGAATCCTTGTCAACACTAACATGTATATCTGTTTCTGTGCTTTCAATCTTTTCTCTTTTTATTATTATATACATCTACTGCAGGTGAACGCTGTTCTATAATGCTTACTTTGTACCATTCCCCTTACCCCCTTGGGGTGACAGAATAAAAATTATTGTATTGTTTTAAGAAAGACCGTCTGCCAAGGGCGACGGACTGGAGAAGAAAGAAGGAACACAATAGGCGGTGGGACGTGTTAAGCCGCCGAGCCATGGTGAACAGAATAGAGTATCGGAGGGGGGAACGAAGAGAAGGGGTGGGGGTAAGGGGAGAGGGGTACAAAGGTGAAAATAAGGGGGAGAGAGAGGTGATGACGCGGGCGGAGAGGAGGTTAATGTTTTTAGTCCAGTAGGTGACATGGTGCCGAGTGGGAAATGAAACAGGACTCCATATGTTTGCCGTCTGTGGAACCACCATAGCGATTGCCAGATAACACAAACCCCTCATGTTGTCAAGTGTGCGGGGGAGAATAGAAATGACGCGAGACTGGTGTGTTCCTATGATACTTGTTGTCTGGTATATCTTCTGTGAAGGGGGTGTTGTTTTGAGTGTGCGTTCAAGAACAAAACAGATGAGCTGTGTCCACAAGAATGAATATTCTTACGATCAAAGAGGAGTTAAAATATTTTCGAATCCATTTCCATAACAATTTCACTAGCGGCACATGTTTTGCAAGATTTCTCTAGAAGATTAAGGAATTCGATCAGTCTTCAATTTAAGAGAAATAAATATAATGGTTCTAGTTCTAACAAGTATTTTATAGTCACGGAGAATAAAAACAGCATGAGGTATTTTACCGTGTAGTAGATTCTTTTACTTGTTGCTGTTTGTCCGTCCTTCATTTGTTGTCCGTCCGTCCGTCCGTCCGTCTGTCTGTCTTTATTACTTATTTTCACGCATTTCCAGACCACGCAAAGAAAACTAGTCGCAAAAGGCAGTACAGCAAACAGACAGTACAGACGACATTGCTTTTTTGCCACGGTCCTGGTTTTGTAAGTCTAGTGAGGTTGATTGTCTACCTAAAATGACATCAGCCAATGAAATTACTTTTAAGATTTATCTGTGATTGTATTGAGGCTGCTGATTAGATCAATGCCAGCAGGGCCTCCTGAGATCGATCAGAATGCTGAAGTGAGGGGTTCTAAACCTAGCCACCATTGTATTCTCGTCCTGTTTCCTCGCTCTGCACGGAAAATCCTATAATCTGATAAACAGGGTAGTTAGACAGACATTCTATGGAGAACAAAGTATTCTATAAATAGAAAACTCTTTACCAGAGCAGTATTTTTCTCTTTCCGTTTTTCTGCATTCTTTGATTCTTTTCTTTTACTCATAATAAGTACTTTCTCTTTTTTTCTTATTGCGTGACTGTCGGTACACATTTATACCTCTTTTCTTCCTTTCTTTCTTTCTGTTTCTTCCCTACTTCTCCTTCAGCTGCATCAGATAGTCACCTCCTTAATTCCGGTAGAAACCAGTACGTTGTTGTCATCTGGTGTGTAATCACTGCACACCAGAAGTTAGGACTATAAAATATGCACGCAGTTGTGACGTATGTTTGCCTGTGGCAGGAACGCATCACTGCTGCTTGGAATGAAAACAGCGGTAACAGCGGAGCACATCTGGACCACATTTAAAGGACAAAGCAGATGAAATCGACGTCTGTATGCATTTCCTCTTCATCAAGACTGACATTAAAGAAATAAAGTGTGAACAAAGGGAGACTACTCAAAGACGGTAAATACTTATCTGGCGTGGGTAGAGAGAAAAAGCACCATGTCCACTAACCCGTGTCATGTCCTCTGTGTTGCTTCTTCTTTCTACCCACGCCAGATAAATATTTACCGTCTTTATGTAACTCTCCCGCTGTCTGTACTTTGTTCATACTTGTCAGTCCTGACGAAGAGGTAATGCCCAGAAACATCGATTTTACCGTTTGGTCCAGATACTCTGTTATCAAAACTAGGCTCGCCTGTATCAAAAAGGAACAGACCGCTGCCCGAGTTTTTCGTTTTAGAACTGAGCTAAATTATAAACTATAGAACATTCCATTCTTCAAGACAGAACACAAGGCACAGTTAAGACTGGTACAGCACGGACACACACACGAATGAACGAACGCACTCACGCACTCACGCACACACACGCTTACACGGCAACAACGCAAAGAACATTTGGATCGTTAATTAAATGAAAGAAGACACCTGGGACGACTGTCTGGTTCCCTGCTTATCTGTCTACCCACCTGCTTGCTGTCTGTCCGTCTGCCTGTATGTGTAACAGTCAGTCTGCACCCGTTTCCCCCTCTCTGTCCCCACACTCACTCCCCGAGCGCGGAATTCAATATGGCGGACCTTCCTAGCTGACCTAGGCACTCCCGATCTATTTTCTAAAACCCATTATCGCCAGCATCAAGGGCAGGTCCAGAGGGACCGGGCCGCAACGAGCTTCTCGCCCGGAAAGGACAGGGAGGATGGAGAGTTGCAGATAAGTAAGCTCCCCTTGTTTATTCCCCCCACCCCACCTCACCCACTTCTCCTCTCAGCCCGACTGGCCCCTTGTCCCTCGGCGCAAGGCTGTGCTGGAGACTAACGACAGTTGCTGTATACGTTGGCTTGATACACACGGAATCCACACCGCTCCACTTTTGTCATCGCCGCGCGAAATTATGCCTTTGCGCACAGACGGAACGGACGTGCGCCTCGCGTAAATGACGAAAGCGTGTAAACGCAAATTTTCGCGAGCTTCGTCTACTTTGTCTCGGACAAGTAGAAAGGAGCTTCCGATTAAACTGGAGAAACTGCTTGTGTTTATGAATATTGCATGAACCGCAGTGGGGTTGGAGAAAGAGCTTGGAGAAAATGACTTACTGGTGGCTGGAGCCCGACGCACCAAACCCACTACAGGCAGGAAGAAGCTCGGTGCACGACGGGATTGTCTTTAAAAGCTGTGCTTAATTTCAGGACAACACTCGACAGTCGCCAATCGAGTCGGGAAAAGACTTGAAACGGAGCCGTCACGAGTCAAGAATTCCCTTGTGGATGACACTTCAAGATCAAGTGAAAGATTACACAGTGGTGATCGGTTCCAGAAAAAGGGTGATATTCTTATTTTATAAACTCTACCAGCACATGGGATCTGTTTAGTCTCCCTGGGGTCTGCTCTGGTTTGATACAGGATAGTCGATGGTTTTACTGCGGGGCATAGATGCGCGCCCGAACAGTCACTTGTCAAGGGTTGTTCTGTAATTAGCCTGGCGTTCACACAACAACGATGCTGGTGTCCTCTTTCTCGTCCAACCAGCCGTCGATGTCTAGTGCGGTCCTGCGAGATTTGCTCCGTGACAGATACTCCCTGGACCTGTGCTTCCTCATACATAAGCCCGACCCTTTCTCTAACTTCCAAGCGTCGCTTTGAATTCCTACCAGTCCTCCGCCTGTCTCTCTATTTGGCTTCATGCCAGCGTCAGCAAACACTTCCTCTGTTGTTGTTTTGGCACACTGTTGCAGTATGTTGTTCATGTATCCCTCGTATCCTAAATGTTTAAACAAAGAAATCATCTTAGTTTGACAAACGAAAAAAAGCTAGCTTTACGTCATTCCAAACGGTTCGGCGGTAACGTCGTCTGTTAACACAAAGAGGCTTGCGCATCACAATGAATCTCAGGAGACGCTGTTTGTGGTGTAAGCAATTAGGAGACTAGTTACACCTGTTTACGTAGTCAAACAGAGAGCTATCAGTTGCTACACGTGTCTGATAATCCTACATGGAGTAATCATTTGATGCTTGTTTGACCAGAAGCTTTCACTCGGCCTTAGCCACGGAAAATACTGGGTGTTGCAAATGTCCACTACAGACTGCAGATTAAGTTCCTGTGTGTTTCCTTTGTTTGGTATAATTAAATATTGGATTAGTCTTGAACGATATGTATGATCGTTTTTACATTGTTGCACCTTACCTAATCAGCAAGATCTACTTTTTAAATCTACATATTCTGTACGTGATACCGACCTTATAGTTTGCTTGTTCTTAGACACACACACACACGCACACACACACACGCACACACGCACGCACACACACACGCACACACACACACACACACCCTTCGCATGAACAGCAACAACCCCACCCCACCCACCCACACATACAGAGTGAAGTAGACTATCAATTGCAAGAGAGATAACTAGATTGACAGATGGCTGACCAGACAGACAATGAGTTGACGCAGACAAGCAGACGCATAGACGGACAGATAGAGATTTTGGACATAATTTGATTTGTTTATTGATTTTCTAGGCCTTCCTTCCGTTCTGGCGAGAGAAGTATAATAATAAAAGCTGTTGACACGAGGCAATTCTTTCCGCCATCTAAAGCTGCAAAAGACATTAACAGTGCCTCAATGCAATTGGGTGCGAACGATATGACTCACGTTAAGTATATATATATTTTAAAAAAAATACAATTACTTTGAATTCCCCATAAGAAAGGACAGACAGCAGAACCCTGATGTCTCAAGAAAAGTGCATCAAGTAAAAAAGTTGGTTCTGTGGATCTAAATCATTTTTCTCCTGTCAGCGGCCAACAGCATAGCGGTGACACGCGCATGCTTGCTAACGATACGGAGAATGGTTTATTCGAATCCCCTGTCCGGCACATGTATTTTTTCTGCCGATAGCGGGTGGTGCAGCATGTTTACTGGGCTGGTCGTTGGGTTTTTCTCGGCTGGGTGTTTCCCTTCCCTTCTTCATCGTTCCCCCCCCCCACCCGCCCGAAACACCCTTCCCCATCATCTCTCCCCCATTTTCTTCCTTTTTCGTGACAGTCTTTGTTGCCGTCTTGACCTTACAACATAACCGACCAAACTTTGCATCCTGTTCTACGATTCCAGTGCTCGTACGATCTCTCCCTCCACCTTCACTTCCACCAAATCTCTCCCCACCCCTACCCCCTCTCCAGCTGTGTCCTGCCAGCGCGCGACAACACCAAAGTACACCGTGCCATGGTTTAACTACAGAGTTGCGGTTATCAAGCAGCCTCGCTAGACTAGCCAGCCCACGTTACATGAACAAGCCTGATCGCAGACCGCTCGTGCATCGTGCATTAATTTCCTCCTTCCTCTCATATCCTCCCTCCCCACTCTCCCTACCCTCCGCTCTACCGTCCGGACCGCGGCCGCAGGATTGTCAAGCCTTCGGTCGGCGGCAGTTTCAGGTGCCTGCAAATGAACTGGAACCGTGTATGATTTTGAAAGGCGGTGCAACAAAGACATCTACGGTTCCGAGCTGCCGCCTGACCCTGCTGATACGTTGCCGTGTCGGGCAGCCAACAGTCAAGCTTCGAGCGCGCACGTGCATACCCGCTCTCCATGTCCTCCTCGCCTTACGACACCAGGATCCAGTGTTCGCTGCGACATTTTCTCTCCATTTCCTGGACAGGTCGTATTTCATTCATCGCCGACATCACAGTGCGGTTGGATTTTAAGCTGACAAGGGGCGGCAAAGCAGCATAACCGCAAAAAAAAACAACAACAAAAAAAAAACACTGGTAGCCCCGGGCTACACAGTTAACAGAAGACACAGTTAACTCCAGACATAGCTAACTTTCCGTTGGAACAGCTTGTTCGAAAAACAGCTTTCTCGCTGCAACTCCAATCAAAAACGTTAACGAGTTTTAAAGCTGCATTTTGGGAACAGGACTTACTTGATGACCCGATCATTCCAGAAAGGTGACAAGAAAGTGCGACACGAACACCGGCTTCTGTTGCTGCTCTGTCGCTGCATGCTAATTGCTTATGATTCTAGTCGTCTGTTCAAGAAAGGCCCAAGCACTAGATATTCCCATGCCATTCATCTGTTTAGGTATTAGACATCACGTGACTGCTATCAGCGAATGAACGAGCACAGCTCAAGAGCTGCTTATTCTCCACAGTAAAGAGAGAGCTTTCCTGATTTTAAAAAAAATCGTCGTCTGCTCACCGGGCTTGGTTAACACAGCATCATCTACACTTCTACAGCCAGAGGTGACCCGGTGATAGCGACCTTTGTGGGCTGGGGTTGCGGTCAGTGGTTTATCACAATCTTACGTCACGTGACCACGGAGACGGCGAATTATTCCAGACTTTTAAAGCTACAAGCTGCTATTTCCCTGGACGAAATTCCGGCGAGTGAAACAAAACTTACAAGGTGCTGTGGTGTCGATTGGGTGTCCTCGAATTAGTCTGTGAAAAACAAAACAACGAATAACTCGAGCTGAAACACGTTTGTCATTTCACAGCCAAATCCGAAGAAGGTACACATATTCAAGTCTCCTTCCCCACCCCACCCCACCTCCCGCGACCCTTAAAAATTCCTTTTCATCGCGAACAGTAGTGCGGAGTTATATCACGACAATGTCAGCATCCGTCAGCAGTCGGAGATCACGGGTTGTGAATGCGGCTGTCGGGAGAGGAATCGATGGGTAATAAATAATAAATCACACACAACAAGTGTCTGTACTTTGCCGGCACGTTAACAGCGATGAGTCGAAAGCGTTGGCGACGATCACGACTGTGGATGACAATCATCGCAATAACGCTGCTGCTACTTCTTGACAAATCGCTCAAGCGTGACCAGGTGATTGCAGGTCAGTAACTACCTGTGTACTGTTGTTGCATCGTTATATGCATGTGTATGTGCGTGTCCTCGCGCGCGTCCGAATATGTTTATCTGAGTCGCGTACATGGGGTCGGAAAACAAAGTGACGTGGGAGGGAAGAGATAAGGGCTACGTGCAGGTGCTGGTGGGTGGGTGCGATTCTGCGTGTGTGTGACTTTTGGTGTATTAATGTCCGTTTACGAGGCATTTGCACGAAACATAGGGGGGGGGGGGGATTTCTCTACGGGTGAAGGGTCGGTCATAGTTCAGTAGTGCATGCAAGAACAAGGGAGAATGCTTAGAGGAGAAATCCTTTATTTGTGCATCCACTGCAAGCGAGACAAATGTTTTATGATGCTCAGTCGTTTGCTCTTTATTTTCTACCGCCTCGGTGGTCTAGAGGCGGGAGGTCAGTGATTCGCATCCCGGCCGAGTTATACCTCAGACATCAAAATTAGCAATCTAGTAGCTGCCCTGCGAGACGCCTGGCACTACAGGGAACAGTACTAGGACTGGTTGGCCCGGTGTCAGTATAATGTGACTGGATGGGACTGAGGCCCGTGTTGCGACATCAGTCCCACGTGTGGCAGCACGTAAACTTTGTGTAAGCAACACCGTCCTGATATGCACCTAGTTTGCGGCTGGACGTTCAGCAACAATACCCCCCTCCCCACCTCCCCTCCTTATCTTCTGTCATGTATTTAATGCCTTTCACTCGCTTCCCCTATTTTCTCTGCATGGGTCATCTTTCTTTCTTTGTCTTCTTCTGTTTTATCGTACTTTTCACCAGACGCATACAGATTTCTTTATATGGGGCAGCTTTTTACCTAACTGATGTCCAAACTGTCTTCTACCTCAGGCCCGTATGCATGTAAACGGTACTAAATTTATTCCCGAATAGCGGATTTTCTCCTTTTTCTGAAAGCGCTGTTTCGGCGCACTTGGAACAAGCTAGTTCCTGGGACGACCGAATAACTTATTACAGAAAAACGAGGAAAAAATAAGTTTTTTGGTTTTCGAGCATGGGAAATTCAAGGAACCTGTTTCTTACAGGGCAGTAATTTTGAATAAGTAAGGTATTCGGTTGTCTTGCTTACTGGGCCAGATGTAATAAGCGGCCCAGTGACAGGAAGAAGCTTGAGTTATCTCTCTTTCTTATAGATTCCTTTGTTGTCTGAAACTTAATAAGAAGCAAGAGAAGCAGAATATCTGCAGAGACATGTCACAGGAAAATCCGATTATGAAATGAAAACTGTTTTTCCTCCTTTTCTGGTCACCTGTTGTATTTCTTTCCTTTCTTCCTTTCTTTTCCTTTTTTTAAAAGATATTTTCTTCCTTTTTCCATTCTTTCTTCTACCCTCTCATTTTTCAGTATTTTTCTCTCCTTTTTTTCCTTCCTGTGATTGTTTTTTCGCTCCTGTCGCCGTATCTGTAACCACCATCTTTTGTCCAATACATGGAGACAGACGGTCGATGGGTCGATCTGTTGATGTTAGCAGCTCAGTGTAGCTGTCCACCCTACTGTGGTGTCTGACTCTCCCGGGGACTTGCCAAATGTCAGGCTTGTTTATTCGTGGCAGTTGTCCTCCCGATCTCCTGCATATTTTTTCCCGTCCTACGCTGCTGGAACGACAAGTCTCCATTGTCCCAAAGAATGTTTCTGGCAAGGGAAGCAACACTGCAACGCTGCCATATTTATGGCGAGTGATTGGCTTGTCTTCCGATTATCATTTCTTTAGCCACCCACCACACCTCTGTACACACGCTCACGTTCGCACGCAGAAACTCACCTTTAACCTATCTCTTTCTCATTCTGTGTCTGTCGATCTTCGGAGTCCCCCGATCTTCCTTGAAAATTTACCCATTAGATTGCTATAGATATCCACTCTCGCAATATCCCAAGAAATCCCGAGGCAATGGTTCGAGGGATGGCGCACTTACGTCTGACACCAAGACAGGCGCATGATAAACGTGGTATACATCTCGTGCAGAGCCTCAACTTCCTGCAAGTTTCTGGAACAGCTCGGTCTTAGATTGGAGATAATGGTCGGGCACTTCAAACACCCCATCGCCCGCTCCAAAGTTTTCACGAACAAGCCATATACCGGCAAACATACTGTAGAGATAAATGTGATGGAGGTCATTACGGTGGCATGAGATACGCAGGGAGTTACGAAAACGCGGCCATGCTGTGGACAGGACCTAGATGCGCATGAGTGACTGTTATGTATCTACCACTGTACATAAACGACACATAACTTTCACAGGCGGAACGGACTGTACGATCACCTTTATATGTATGGAAAGAAATAATGAGCTTCATTACGCTATGCCAGTAAGCGGAATAGCTGGGGAACCGCTATAGTAAGAGTTATCCTGGAATAACCAGATGGCAGCACAGAAATGAATCGTTAGCAAGACCCGCTACTGTGCTAGAGCCAAGGTCCAGCGAGTAGGCGCCCTTAGCCACTGTTGTAGACGATGGCCGAGGAGCAAATCTAGTACAGGTGGCCAGCGTGGGTAAAAGGAGAAAAAGGGAGATAGTGTTTTGTAGAAAGATCACATAAAAAGCGGAAAGACTTTCTTAAAAACAAAGAATATATTTCAAGACAATTAACATTCAATAATTTTTTAGTCGCTTTTGGGGAAACTGATGGAGAGACGGAAAGACGAGCATAAGTTAGAGGAGGAAAAGAGAGGACGAGGAAGAGAGGAAACGTTGGGGGAGAGGACGAGAGAGATAATGGATCATATGTGAAGATCTTGCACAATAACAACTGCCGCAGTCGCAACGCTCCCCGAAGGTGTAGACAGCTTGATGTAGTTGCTTCTGATTTGTCACTCCCCAAGGCCTGTGGCTGCGTAGGCTATGGACAGTCTTGGCCAGAGATCGATTTAAAAAATCGTTACCAGCATCGCAGATATTTAAAAGAGAGAAACAAGAAAAAAGGAAACAAAACTTCCTGGGTGAAGTCCAGCTCGGAACATGAGCGCCGTCTCTCTAACATGTTTGGCGACGAGTGTGTGAACTCAACCGTGAGGTTGATTAGTTTAGAGCCCTGCACACTCGCGATGGCTTTCAGACAACGAAGCGAAGGCTGATTAATTTTGTCGCTGGTTGGTTGGCCGTCAATGCAATGATGGACACCGGTGAAGATGTAAGCGTTCAAATGCAAGCACAAGTCGCCTGAACACTTATTTATATTGGGGAAACGTCACTAGCAAGGTTTCAAGAAATACATTGCGTAGTCTGTGATTAATTGGGAAAAAGAATTTACATAACCATTTTTGTTATGGTGTGCTTATGGAATATTTACGTTGAGATGGCCTGGGAATTGTGAGTTTGATATTGTAGATTCCTTGAAAAATTGGTTCTGTTGGACATTTTTAACTGCAGGTTTTGCAGTTCTGAAAGACTTTAAATCACTCTTTATGGGTTTTGTGCAAAAAGACGGTGCGTGTAGAGAGAGAGGACAATTGTGCAATGGATCTGAATAGCGAGAGACAGAGACAGGGGTGGGGGGACAGAGGAGACCAAAGAAAGAAAAGGGAAAGAGAGGGATACATTGCGACTTTTGCATCAGAGGATAGATTTTTAAAGAAAAATTGTGACAGAATAAGGAATCGCCCTTGCCTTCTTTAAAAATACAGCACCAAGCAGCGCATGCGCAGGACGCAGCCTTAATCAGCCACAAGCCGTTTTATACGTTGCGGTCTCAGCGCCTCATTGTCAGGGTCTATCCCTGCAGATAAACCGTAATCTTTTTTATAAACAAACTATCCAACCAAACAAATAGATAGACAAGCAGACCCGAGGACTGATGAACATACAGGGATTTTCAATTAGGTGAACTGAATAAACGTGGACATACAAATATTTTTCGCCCAACTTTGTCTTTACCATCATAATAAACTCCCATCCAGATCTCTGACCCAGATATCTAATAGAAGCAAACCTTGAGGAAAGAACGCCCGTCTGTCTGTCCATCTATCAATACATCCATCCACACCGCAGGACAAATGTACGACAGTATAACAAAAAGCAACTAGACAGACATAAAGACACGTGCAAGAAAACTCATGACCACATGCCCACACGCGTGGCCGCATGTAAGCACAGCCCTCACACACACAGACACACCGACACACGAACGGATTCATACATGCCCATTGTGCACAATCGTCGGGTGCATGTCTGTTCGATCGGGTCCATACAAAAGATGGCGCGCCTCTAGTGGGACCTCGTGTAAATGGGGCTTGCCGTGTCGCCGAACACGACACTGTTCCAGCACAACCTTAGCCTCTCTCCCTAGATAATCCCATGTTCTCGACACGCGCGGCATCTGCCAGCCATCGCCTCCCCTGGGTAGGAACTTTGACCTCATCCCAGGCGCGACAATCGCGCTTCTGTTGTTCGCTGTTGCTATCTGCCCCTGACCTATATGCAGCGTATGTATATTTTATTATATATATATAAAAAGAGGGGATGGACGCTGAGCACAAGAAACAGAAGCTTGGACAACGTCAAGTTTGCTTCAACCTTTCTTTTTCTCTTTGTCTCGTGTCGGATATTCTTTCTTCCCTTTAGAATTTATTATGATTATTTCTGTGGGTGCACTGTGTAAAATTTCCTATCATAAAACCACTTTAGAAATTTTAATTATTTAGCTTTAGATAGAAAATCGCGTTTGTGAAACATTCACAGTTTATAAAACTGTTTTGCTTATCTATTTTCAGCTTTCATGTGCTTCGTATTTACATTAAACCACTGTAGCAGGCAAGCATCTGTATTTGTGGGTGCATGACTGTCTTCGTTCACAAATTTGCATGTGTGAGTAAGCGGGCGGAAGTGGGGGGGGGTGTATGGGGTCTTTTGGAGGATTATGCATGCATGCGACCCTTGAATTTTTGGAGGTGAGCGAACTTAAGTCCTTGCCAGCTGACTCTGTTTTGTATGTAGCGTGGCTTCACCATGTCAGCCCTTACTACGAAGAAATCTCGTGGAATCTGTTGCGTACCTCAGTGTACTGTAAATGAGTTACAAATGAGTTACAAATGAGTTACAAATGAGTTACAAATGCCCAACTTTGTCCTTCCAGGGACTTCCCAAAAACGAAAAAAAAAATCAAGAAGCTGTGGCTCGTGATAGTTTCGCAGAGACGAAGCATCCCTTTTTCTTAAAGATAAGTAGCGCTAATAAATGTAAAACAAGGGAACTGTAACAAGTTAGAAAAGGACAAAGACGAAGACAATCTAAATGTTTCGGGGCACTACCCCTTCAACAGATTGTCTTCGTCTTTGTCCTTTTCTAGCTTTTTACAGTTCCCTTGTTTTACATTTATTTGGGCTTATCCTCCAAGGGGCAGTCACTTCTTTTCTTTTATAATTAGCGCTGTCAACAATGACTTCGAGAGTTTGCTGTCTTTTTAATTGTATTTACTTCCATTGCCATGTCCATCTAGTAACCAGAAGTAATAATATAATTATCTTTTTCATAAAATTTGGTGAAAAAAAAACGCAAAAGAACCACGTACATCACAGTTTGAGTGATCACTACAAGCCGTTAACTGTCATTGCTGTGTATGAGGTAATGCTGAAATTCAGTTCCAGCGCTTCTGATTAGATATCATATATCAAGTAATAACAGTGCGAGTTCTCAGCAAATTTAAGAAAAATAAAACAAATTATGATCTGCTACAATTTGCTAGCTTATAGCCTTTCCCTCATCTAAGCTGCTAACTATTGAGTGGTGAACAGTTATAATGGCACTCCTCTACCAGTCTGTAGTGTAAAGCACTAATTCTAGAATTCGCTCACATTTATACAGTACAACAGCATTATGAAGTAGAAAGAAAATAAAAATAGACATCTATATATTTCGTTGTCCTGCCTTATATTAAAAAATGAGCTGTGGCACGGCAACCATCGTCGTAAGGATTGGGTACGACTGTAGAAACGAGTGTCATATACTGCATGTTGTATGAAAAAAATTATAAATAGCTATACGTTGATTGAGCAGTATACTAGACACAATAAAATTAGCAAAATAATAACAATTATTTATTTTGTAATGCTCCAAACCAAACTACCAAATTTGCTCGCAGCCCTCGCACAATGTGACGGACAATACATAGATACGATACACAGATCGCTACCCGCCCCCCCACCCCCCTTTACAAATGCACCAACAGAAGCACCCACGTCCCCAGTCCACATACTCCCACATAAATACGTCCCCACATAAATACATGTACGTGCAGTGTGCGCACAGGCGCTGGGCACAAGCTACGAGTCACGTATTTAAAATTTCCATTTTCGAAATGAGCAATGCACTTAAGACGTTAGTACGTTGTGTAGTCCCTCAGTTCACCCACAGCTAAATCAAAATTCTTCCCTGCCAAAATCACCCGCCTCGTTTTCACCGTGTAATAACTTCTCGGTCTTTATACTGTTACATCTACATTTGTATGGTACTCAAATAATTTTAACCGTGTACTTTTATGCAAAGCAGCTTTGCTATCGTTAACGTTTCTGCACTGCTACACAGATCTATCAATGAATAAGACACGCGTCGACTTATCACGCACGTTAAATATATTTCTCGGCGAAATATTTGTATCCACGATCACGTTCTTTTTGCCCAGAGCCTCCGCTGTGCGCTTCAACATCTCCAAAAGAAATATGTGGTACACACTGCAAATTTCGGGAGCAATATTGCGACGCTGGTGCTTCGGCGATAGCGAAGTGCCTGGAGCGGAAATTCTGACACCTCCAGATTTGCCGCGGATGTGTTTCGCGCATCTAATTACAAAAGATCCCCATGGGTGCTTGCATGTGTGTGTGTGTGTGCAGTCGTGCGAGCGAGCCCTTATTCGTCGCGTGCCTTCAAATTATGCACATTTATTTTGTTTGTCACAGATACGGGACGAGAACAGTGTCACCAGCTAGTTGGACAGGTGTGTCTTCTTGTTCTCCTGCTCTTTCCATTTCTTTTCCTTCTTCCTCGATTCATTCCGTTTTTTGCGTAACTGTCTGCCATCACCATATCATGGTTTTGATAATCAAACGCTGACAAAAGACACGTTTTTTTTTTACAGACAAGGGAGACAACTGATATCGCCTCTGCTACTGCATTCACACGGGTTGATGCTAGAGTAACCCAGCAAAACGAAAACGAGGCTAAAATCACTGAGGAACTCTTCTTCAAGAGACGGACTCACTATCAGGATGTTTGTCTCACGCATGCGCCCTCTGGCGGCACGGTCAGCGACCCCTATGTGCACATACCGAGCAGGTTGAGCATGTGTCTTGTACCAAAGGTACACAGAATCAGCTTGTAGTCCGTATATAAAGGGTATCTTCATGAATATGTAATGTTCCAGATTATTGAAAATTCAAAATGAAGAATGGATCTCGAGCCTAAGGCGCAAAACAGAATCCTCATCCTCGCCTGTCATTGTCATTGTCAAAATCCTCAGATCATTTCCACCACTATCGTTGTTGTCATTGTTATTGTCAAAATAATCACATCATTTCCATCGTCATCGTGTACAGCTCTTGACAGCCTGTTCTTAAAAACTCGATGTTTTTTTATCGTTACCTTTTTGGGGGGAAAGGTCGGCAGGTGACAGTTGACTGTTAACATGACAGCGGCAACAGCCAATACCTCAGTCGGCCCGTTGCACTGAGCATTCACCCGCTGACAGCCTCTTGTCTCGGGTACCAATTCAGTAGGAATAAGCCAAAAATAATGTATACAAACTTTCAAGATAGTAACGGGGAGAGCATAACGTAAAGGAAACGCCACAACATATATTCTTATAGTCTGCATCTTACAGGTAGGATGCACCTTTTGGAAGCGAGTCTTTTTCCACCTGAACGGTGACAGGGGGAGAAGACCCCGTGACACGTCCTCGCCCCTGGATATCGACCGGCTGTACGTCCATTTTGGGGGTAACCCCACGCCCAAGACTCTGTCCCTGTACAGGGAGCCCGAGCGTGACGTCATCTTCAACACCACAAGGGTCATGTTCGCGCGCGACCCCTGGAGCAGAGTGTGGAGTGCGTGAGTACAGCTCGTCGTCAGGCATTTCATCACATTGAAATATCCTCTTCTTTTCAGTTTACAAACTGCTTCAATGCTGTTTCTTTAGGATTGAGCCCAATGGGACTTACTCTAGCTTTTAAAAGAGACCACTTGGGCAAGAAACGCACATCATTGCATTCAAACATCTCGCGCGTTGCACATTATTTCTTAACATGATAAATATTTTCTGACACAAAACAATACTAATGATAGAGTGCGATAACCCTGTTTGAAAGCATGCAAGCAAGCAAACAAACAAATGCTAATTTATTCCCAGGCTTGTATAAGAACATATTTTTAAAGACAGTTACAATAATTGTTCCCCCTTATTAAAAAGTCCATTACCTTCACTCCAGTAGATGTCAACATGTTTCCGAAACATTAAGCTGTTTGTTGAAGCTGTTCGTTCTGGTATGACTTTGGTTGGTTCGAATCTCTAAATGGGAGATGTTGGACTGTTTACCTTTGGGGTGAAAAGGAGGGGGGTAGTGGTAGGGATAAGGGGCGAAAAAATGGAGGCGTGGCGGCTTGCGCATGTCCACTCTGGCCACTCATTCGGTTGCAAAAAACAAGGGGCATCGCGCGCCCGTACATCAGTCGTTCTTTCTGACACGCAGGTACGCGGACAAGTTTCTCTTACCGGACTCGTGGTTGGACCATGGCCAGTTCATAGTGCGCCTTCGGCATCAGCTCAGGGGCAGTGCGGACGATCACAATGCTTCAATCTCCAGAATAAACCGAGTTCAGGGGAGAGATCGACCTGGTGCCAAGGAGGTACTCGCTTTGAGTTCTTGTTCTTTTGTTTGTTTGGGGTTTTGTAGGAACAGACCTATTTCTTTTCATGGGAACTCCGTTTTAATGCTGTATGTTTGTTACAAAGATAAGATTATAACGTTTCCCAGTTACGGTACGTGGCAATAAACAGACATCTTATTCCGTCCAGCAGTACGCTAAAGTAGACATTTTAAAACTTTTATGAACGACTAATTATGTAACCCCTGGTTCCCCACCCCATAGCATACACAAAAGGGAGGAGGGCGTATGTATGCGATGCGGTGCATATTGATAATAGTATTTAATCTTAAGAGAAAATTCAAAAGATTTTAATAGCACTGCGACTGCCAGATGGTTTTAGCTATTAGGAGGCTTGAAATCCATAGTAAAAGATACACATTTTCGATGTTTCAACAATTTCTGAAAGAAACAATTTTGTATCATAAGAGCGCAATATCTTTTTACGGGGTGTGTTTTCAGAGATTTGTCTGCGCCGATGACGTGAGTTTCAATGAGTTTCTTTACTACGCGCTGCACGTGAGCTTCGACCCCCACTGGAGCCCCGT
Organism: Lanistes nyassanus; assembly: GCA_004794575.1. Lineage (NCBI taxonomy): Eukaryota > Metazoa > Mollusca > Gastropoda > Architaenioglossa > Ampullariidae > Lanistes > Lanistes nyassanus. Next base: position 222,765 of record SMGT01006179.1, read on the forward strand.
GCACGAGCTGTGCGATCCTTGCACGTTCTTGCCGCACGTGGTGGGGAAGATGGAAACCTTCGGGCGCGACGCACGTCAAGTCCTCGTCACTTCCGGTCTGGGGGGCCTCTTAGGGGATGGCCAGCAGAACCACGCCAGTCACGTCCAGGACGAGGTCAAGCTGCTGACGCAGTACCACTTCCGGATGTTCGAACGGCGACCCTTGCTTCGCGCATGTCTGGATTACGTCAGCGTAGCGCGGCGACTGTGGCGCGTTTTCCAGTTGAACGGGTACATTGCGCAGGCCTCGGAGTTCCCAGCCGAGCAGTTGACTCAAGCGTTGCTAGGGGCAACGGCCGCGCGAGCGTCGGCCCTCGTGACAGCTCACGTGACAGCGGCGGCAGCGAGTAGCTCGATTGACCAATCACAGTGGGCTGCCATTCGCCACCAGCATATGGTGGCCGCTTACCGATCGGTGCCAAAAGATTTACTAGTCAGCATGCAGGATAGATTTGCCCTGGATTTTGACCTTTTCCAGTACGACAGACAGCCGCCAGATATTTTTCATGGGTAGAACTGAAATAATCGTGATCTAATATATAAAGTCGAATGTGTGTATTTGTGTACAAATCCGCACGCCTGGACCCATCCACACAAAATTCGGCACACGGGTTCCCTTTCACCCCAAGATGGTCATAGACTATATTTCGAGCCTGTACCTAGACGTATGTGTAAACAAAAATAATAAATATGACGAGGCCCTTAACACGTACACGCGACCAGTAGCATGCAAGGGAGATCACCAAAGTTCCCTTTCGTCCGAAGAGTACTTTCCCTTGCCTTTCCCAACCACCGTTTAGTGTAGCTAATCAAATGGCAAGTTCTGTACCCGAACTGTTTCCTGGGAAGGGGTGGGCGGTAGGGAAGAAAGGGTCTAAGGATAGGGTTAGAAAAGGTGTAAGGGTGGGGGTTAAAAAGGGTAGAGGTGGGAGTTATAAAAGAGGTAGGGGTGGGTGGGGTAAGGCTTAAGATTATGACTTGTCCAGGAGGGGCTGAGGATGTTTCCGGGGGCAGGAGGGGTATGGTGGTGGCTAGATAAGGGTAGGGGCTAGGGGTGGGGTTAGTAAAGGGGTAGGTGTGTGTGTGGGGGGGGGGGTAGTAAAGAGGTTGGGTTTGAGAAGGGGTAGTGGTTGGCGCGGTAAGGCTTACGATTGTGATTGGCTAAACAGAGTTGTGACTTTTTCATGCTCTTTATCCAAAGAAAAAAAAACTCGGGCTGGGGCCACTGGCAAGTGGCAAGTTCTAACTATAAGTCAGTCTACTGATAATGTACATGTTCCAGCTGCGTCTGTGCTGTTGATTGCCATCTGTCTGCTAACACGGAAATTCATGGGTGGGGTCAATCCAAAAGGGTAGTTGAAAAAAAGGTCTTCAAGGAGTCTCTTTTCATGCTGCCATATGTGATACGAACCCTCCTAAATACATTAACCTTTTTTTTTCGTAAGTAGAATGACCCGTGTGATGTCGAAGAATAGTGTACTCTAAAATGAGAACATAGGGGGCCGGTTTTAATTCTGGTGAGATATGGCATTTCCCTATTTTTAAAAAGTCAGCAAAATGGCAGCGAAAATTGCTGGTCAGTCAAGCTGCTTTGACACATAAGCCAACTTCGTTTCTTTGAAAATTTCTGTCTGCCTGTCTCTTTGCTTGTCTGCCTGTCTGCCTGACTTCCATTCGTTTGCTTCAGTTCTCCATTCTCTACTTTCTCACCCTATATAGTAAGTTATAATCTTAATGAAGTAATACTAGTGAATCACTAACGCTTTCTTCTCCACTCTGTAGCGCGCGTACGCGAGTTTGTTTTCTTGTTTGTTTGTGCATTGTTAACTGCACTGCCGGATCAGTTGGCGTGAGACATGTTTTGGGATGATTGTTTAGAGTTAGAGATGTTTTAACTAGAGAGATGCTTTGTGGCGACAGATGCTCAAACGATGAAAAGAGCAGAGCTTTCCCTATCTTATCTACACTTGCACGCGTGCATGCAGATCATCCACAACCGATCACTTTCAACCCAGCCCGCCACATCCCAGTGGCAAAGCTACTTACAAAGCTATTGTGTTTTATTAAAATCCTACTCAAAGACTTTTCGCGGAAATGGATAACATGTGCTGTATGTTGGATGTTTGTTTCTAGTCACTTTATTGCAAACTTTTGCGAGCCTCTTAAGATAGGTTGTTAATTGGTTTCGTTATCCTAGTGAAGTTCTGCTCACTTTTGTGTTGCTTTGTTGTACTGTTTCTTATGTCGTCTTCAGACACCATTTGGGATGAAGGAAGAATAAATGAATTGATTGATTGAAAGACCAGATCATACGGGGAATGTGCGTTCAGCTAATTCAGCGGCAACACAATGGAATTCACTGCCTTCAACATCCCTTCTCAACAGTCACTGGACCGTTTTAAGCGCGCGTTTAAAACGTACATTTTCCAGAAACATTTATAATCTCTCACCCAATTATTCGGGAACCATGCCGCTGTGATCACTTTTGGGATAATGGATGCGTATGTGTGTAGGATTTAGGTAGGTGGGGAGTTCTTTCACTCATTTTTTCTGTGTTGTTTGTACATCAATATTTCGTTCGCTGCTCAGTAATTTAGTCTTCTGTTGTCGTATTTTTGGTGTGGTTTTTCTGTTTGTATAACTTCCATATCTTGTATAGTTCTGTACCGCGTATGTCTGTACATGTTTGCTTGTGGGTCAAGCGCACGGAGTGTGTTTTCTGAAGGCAGTGATGCGCTCTATAAATGTACATCATCAATCATCAATCAAACACACACACTATAAATCAGATATATTACCCTAGTGCGTATTGTTTTACATGTCTGTTGCTTTAGGTGCTAAAAACAATAGTGTTATCTTCTAAAATCTTTAGCCCTCATACCTCGAGAACTGTGTGGGTTTTTTTTGTTGTTGTTTCTTTTGAATTTTTTTTTTTTACTTTATATGTTTGTACGGGTTTTAGGTTTTCGTTTGTATTTGTTTTCCATACGAATACAATGTATACGTGAGACAGTATGGTAGATGTTACATAATATCTCAAACACCTATCGATAATTAAGGTGATTAAATGATTGAGTAATTAAGTGATTTTGGTACAGTCTAGACATCCTGCTGATGATATGGAGGTGAGGGGAAAAAGATGAAGAAGGAGAAAGAGAAGAACGAAATGGAAGACGACAGCGACAACGACAACCCAATAAACGGATATCGGCGCTTGTACATTCAGACTCGGATATTCTAATTTTTTTATAATTTTACTTTAATGTAATTTCCTGTAATTAAACAAAGTGAACACCTACAAGGTTTATGACATCTTTACATTTTTTTCTTTTAAAACCTACAAATACAAACAAGATCCAAATAAAATGCAAGTAAAAATGACATAAAAGGACAGTTGTGTGTGTGTGTGTGTGTGTGCTTGCGCGTGCGAGCGTGTGCGTATGCATGTAAAGCGCTAAGATCTCGGTGGTGAGATAACGCGCTATCGAAATATTTTGTATTATTATTATTATTATTGTTGTTGTTGTTGTTGTTGTGACAGCAGTCCCACAACCTTAACAGAACATTAACTTGTCCCGAGCAACAATTTCCTCGTTTGCACCTCTTTTGCCTCTGAAAATTAAAGCAAAAACAATCTAATCCGATTATCAAGAATTTCAAAGATGAATGGATAATTAGTCAGACAAGAGATTGTCATAGTCGTTTACACGCCAGGAAGCCTGAAGGTGTAGCACGTTAACTTAAATCAAACAACACCATCCTGATATCCACCTAGTTTGCTGCGGGACGTTCGGCAACAAGATCCAATCTGATTAACAAGAATCTTAACGATTGATGAGCAAAGAAAAAAGATTCAGCTGTCATTCTCCATCCCCAGTCTCTCCAAGGCCAGACTTCGTAAGACTTTGCGTTGTACCTTGCCGTTGAGGTTGACAGGAAATTTGTCAAAGACAAGGCAAACCTTGGGGACAAATGACTCGAGCCGTTTGTCCAATTGTAAGAAGCTGCCAAGGAAAACCTCAGCGCACGCAAGCAGGATGTCGTCGGGCACCACGGGCTTAGCTTCCGGTCTGGGATCTTGCTCGACGCAGACACAAGGACGGTTGTCGCAGTCGTTGTCGGGGATAGGGATGACAGCTACATCATAAACTCCAGGACACTCCATGAGATGCGATTCAATCAGCTATAATGTGAATTAACAAGAATTAAGATAAATGTCAGCTGTATAGTAGGTTAGAGCAAAGCAAACACAGTAAAGATATACTTTTTCGCTTAATATATTATGTTATTGCTAAAAGGCTTTTTGAATGGCTCTGAATTGCTTGTTTTTAAACTTCAATGTATGATGAAAGATTCGTCAGTCTAAACATACTTTACTAATTTTACCATTTGAATAACAGAGGCAACCTCAGTATTTTTATACGGGCACTGGTCGCTACTTTCAAGTCAAATATATTACAAGCCATTCTCTTATTTATTATAAAGTCTTTCTTTCATGAGTATAAAGACACTGTTATCCGAGGATAAATCCAGTCTTACTTGAGGATAAGGCCATTGCTATCTGAATATAAAGCCAGTCTAACCTGAGGATACAAGACGAAACCACCGAGAGCAAAAACGTCAGAACGTCTGCCCGTAACAAACAGGTCACCCTTGTCATCGATGTAAGCAAGGTCACGCGGTCTGAACCAGCCTTCTTCTGGTGTGGCTTCTGCTGTGGGGCCTGGTTGCTTCAGGTAACCGGGGAAATGGCCGTTGTTCGTGATCATAAGCTCACCTTTGGTGTTTGGAGCAACAACTCTCAGATCATCATCCACAACTTTGACCTCGTGACGTTTGATAGTTTTTCCACAGTTGAAGTCCTCAAACTAGTTGACAATTTGCAGAAATTGTGGGCAACGCTTTCGTATCAAATAAGATCTGTTACTGCGTGATCCTTTCAACATTTTTTCTTTAACTAAAGCAAACTGACTCACTAATATTTCTAATCATTTATTTATTGTGGATACTTTTAAGAAGCATACGAAAAAAATACTGAAAGTATTTTTAAAATGAAGGCAGCGTTGGAGCGAGAGCGAGTGAATGTGAAATTAACAATAAGGTGCGCGTGCGTGAAAAAATCCATGCGACTGGAATACATTACCTTAGCACCGTCTGTGTATATCTTGCACGTAACGAAACCCATCTCCGTGCTTCCATAGGCAACGCGAAGTTCAGAGGTCAGCGTTCCCAGCGCTCGGCCAAGGTCTTTTCTGACCACAGAACCAGCCAATAAGATGGAGCGCGCAAACCACTTGACATCAGACTTGAGAAGGTCAGCACGCGCTAGCAACTTTTTCAGACTTAAAGGCATCATAAACGCCTGGGTCACTCGTTCTTGATTCAGCACGTGCAACAGGAATTTCTCTTCATCACTTGCAGGAGAGTCTGAGGAATAGAAAAAATAACAGAGATACATGTTAGGGTGTTTCATGCTTCACCACGGAATGAAGATAATTAACTAACATATTTGGGAGGGGTAGGGTATCAATACCTAAATTGAATGAAGGCAATTTGTATCTGTTGTCGTCTCTCCTTTTATGCAGATACTTTTCAAGCCGCTATGGCTTTTTAACTGTTGCCAAAAATTGATGTCAAGCTGTTTGTCAAAAACCACTTTTATAAAGTGTATGCAGTTTCAGACGCCCAGCCACTCACCGACGAACAACAAAGTGTGGATCTATTTTCACTTTTTAATAAATCTGTGACAACTGGGAGATTTCTTTTTGCTCTTGACGAGGCGTCTCCTATTCTCGCTCACACGACCACCGTCAAGAGTGTGACATATGCGTAGGTGGAACTATCACTGTATTACTAAAATTAATCAGTATGATTTATCATATGGCCGAGCCCCAACCACCTACAGTCTCCCATAAAGAACAACAAAAGACCGTAATACAGTGAACACAAAAAAGAAGAATGTATTGTCCATATAAAAAGCGAGTATTTACAATCAAGACAACTCTAGAGGTCACGCAGTTTCCTTCTGTTTGAGCTAGGTCTACAATAACATCTAATACCAACCTACATCACCCGCCTCGCCATTAAACACAATGACAAATCACGTACCTCAATCTCGCCTTTGCTTACGAGAAAAGAATGACCACGTGATACACAACACTCACAGAACACAACACTCGTTCCCGAATGCTTCTTACAGTCCGCACGACAGTCTGTACGCTGGAGCGCTCCTTCCTTGGATATATTCACCAGTAGATATCCTGAAGACCTCTGGAACACTTCCACGTAACACCAGACTTCGATGCTGACGATCACACACGCCACAGAGGATATGACGTTTTTCAAAGGCTGACTCACAGCCCCTTGAGCTCACCCCAAGAACTCGGTTACAGGCAGCTTCCTTGTAAGGCTGGACCTTCGCCCCTGCTTCAGACGGTTGTCTTTTCCGCGGTCTTCGGTCTCCCTCCTTTACGTTCTGCAGTCCTCTCCCGCCCGGTCAGCGTAGAGGTTTCCAACAGCAGAGGAGCACGTGCTAGAGTCTCACCCCAGTCTGGAGGTATCACACACCCTCGCAGAGTTCCTTGCGCATGCAACTGGTCTGCTCAAGCCACGTGCCGTTGATACTAGACTTCCACACGTCCATTACAACGAGACACCTCGATTCTGCAGCTGAATCATTCAGCCTTCAGCAGAATTGAACCACAAGACACGTACGTCTCACCACAGCAGCTCTTCTTCACAGGAGTTCAGGCTAGCAATGCCCTCACTGTAGATTTCGCTGAAGATGTCCTCTCGCAGGATACTTGGGCGTAAAACGTCCTCTCGCAGGATGCTTGGGCAGAAGATAGTTTGACTGTCTAAACCAGTCCTTTTATTCTCAACTTTCGTCCCCAGCTTCTTTCATTCGCAAACACGTGGTCACCAAGACGGTTACATGTATCAACCAATCAGGACAGAGACTCCAGAAGCCACACCCCGTGTCAACTACTAGAACACGCCCCTAAGTGGACACCTAGAGTGGACATAATTACCCCCTCCCCATCCTGGTTGTTTACACCCATCGGCTACATCAAAGCCCTTGATGCTTGATACTAAGCGTTGCTGGATTCCTCCGGCTACGTAATCCTCCCCTGAACACTAACCCACCTGACACCTGCTAAGGTCCCACCCCAGCTGTGCTTCAGGGTAAGCACCACCTTGCCCCTTGCTTCTAGAGTCAGCACCCCCTGATCAGAAGTGTGAACAGGAACCTAACCTGGGCTGGTGATGACGTGAGCGGCCAGATGGCGGCTTGAACAAGGGATAATGGACCTTAACTAGGGCCTGAGGGTCGAGGATGGATCACACCTGGAATCTATTGTGCAATCTCCTTGACCCACCAGACCCCAACACGTGACAAAATCACACACACGCACACAGATCAAATGAATGGAGAACACTCACTGTCACACCATACTATTTTTTATTAAACTCCACCTTTACCACTCAGCAATAAATATCCACTAGCCAGGGGGTTACAACCCTCACCTCTACCCATTCTGTAAACCCCGTCACTACCCATTTTCTAACCCCTACCCCTGCCTCTTTGCTAGCCCCCAGATCTAAGTATCGCTTCCATTCCCTTCCCCTACCGTTGCCTGCCGTCATCTTGCCGTCTTGCGAGGCAAGGGAAAGTACTCTTCGTACAAAGGGAACAGACTGTGTGGTCATCTCCCTTGCACGGTGATTAGTTTGTACACGACCGGTTAAAATTGTCGTCATATTTTTAAATTTTGTTTAGGCCTATATACAGGGTCGAAATATCGCCTATGGCCATCTTCGGGTGAAAAGGAACCCGCGTGCCGAATTTGGTGTGGATCGGTTCAGGTTTGCGGATTGGTATAACACGCGTTGTCTTGTGTTTGTGTTTGTTTTTGTGAGTGGTCGGAACCATGAGGAACACGCCCACGCACCCTTGGTCGCTTGGTGAGTGGAAGCGACAGGAAGAAAAGACGAGTGACCGACAGAGAGGCGAGTGTCGTGTGTGACCAGTGGTGTGTGAAAGGCCGTAATAAGAATATTAACTTAAGTGTTCCGTCTTATTTGCCTTTGGCATTACTTAGATTAAATAAGCTGAGCTCACGTGTCACGTAGGGAACCACACGAGTGACTCCTGCTACAAAATACGTCCCGGGGTAGCCAGTAATCCATGCGAAGGAACTGCTGAGAAGCACAACTTCGCTTGGCTGATAGTCCATGGCCTCGCACAGTGACAGCCCTACAGTTAGAATCTGCCTACAAAAGAAATACTGATGTCAGTTTAGGAAGATTACACACCAATATCTCGTCGTCCATTGCTGTAATAAGAGAATAGTAATCATTAAAATCAATAGCAGCATAACAAACACCATATAACATTACGTTACGAGATGTCCGATGTGCGTTATTTTCTAAAAACACAATCTCGATTTTCGTAAGAGATCGTAATTCTGAGAACAAGAGATAGTATGCAAGTATTGATGGTTTATTTAGTCAAACTCATACCCACAATTATTTCATACTCATATTTCTGATACTGAATATTGAATAGAGTTCTAATACCTATCCACAGTTATTACATACTAATTTTTCTAATATTTGTTAGAGTTTTGTTTACCTTCTCTGATATTGTGGCTTTACAATGAATACTACTTACTCGTTAAATCTTTAACATATATACAATTTTATACCTGTGAGTCTTAGACACAAGTTTGGATTGGCCAGAACTACCCGATGTTGGGAAAATAACCACTCTATCGTCAGGACTGACGTCACAGGGCTCCGTTTCATCTTCATTGGCTATTGCTTCCAGGAACGATAACTCTGCTGCGCCGTATGAACGGTTGCAGCCGACAACAGTTTTCAAGGAGGGAAACTGCTGGCTGGTGACCGAGCCTGTTGAGATGTTCGGAATGCGAGTCTTCAGAGCAGAAATGGCTTGCTGATTTGTCTCATCCACGATGATCGTTGTGACGTCACCCAAGCTGATCAAAGGCCAGACGTCGGAACCGTCTCGACACCAAACGAAAGTACACGTAATGACAGCCCCCAGCAACGCCGCCCCCAGTGCAAGGAACGTCTGTTCTGGTGATGCGGGCAGCAAGCACAGGATGACGTCATCTTTGCACACGCCACGCTTCTGTAACCACGTTGCTGTTCTGGTTGTTAGAAAAGTTTTTACTAAACGTTATAACCAAATACTTATGTCACAACAAAATAATGTGTACTTTAGAGAGGCCTCTATTTTAAGGACTTGCGATCTCATACAATGGAATTATATTAGGCGCAATTTAATCTGTAGTATAGCTATTATTTTCTTATTAATTATTCTTAATTATGTAATGTCTATTAAAGTGATGCAGGCATCAATCAGAATGACGTCCTCTGTGCACAAGGCAAGCCTCCCTAATCACATTGCTGCTCCAATTGTTAAAAAAGGATATAAATGTACATTATAAACATAATTTACTAGCAATATATGTAGTTCAGAAATGTAGTTATTTTTGTCTCATCCGTGTCAAAAGAAATTATGCTAAACTCATTTACTTAAGTCAGCGTTTAAAAAATATAGCGGTTCACTTATTTTCTATGAGAAGCTGTCTTTATCTTACCTGCACGCCAGTGAGAAGAGTTGTTTTCTGCTGTAGGCAAATCTCTGTCCGTCAGGTGTGACGTAGACAAAAGCTAGAGTCTCCGGCGACGTCACACTCCAGTAACGCAGTCGTGACGTCACAGTATCGTCAGGTGATACAGTAAACATGGTGCCGCTTGGTTTTCTACTTCCTCCTGTTCTCAAAACACTGTACCACTACTACATGAAGGTTGCACGAATAATTGTACAGAATCGTTACTCTGACGGAAGTAGTTTTCATTCTGATGTAACCAGTGTTTGTAAAGGGGGGGGGGGACTCCGATCACAAAAACTGCGCAAAAGTGTGTTAACACGAAGATGAGGAAGTATATATATAGTGGAATCCGGTGGGACCACCGGATAATCCGACCAGCCGCTTATTCGGACCGAATCTTAAAGAACCGAAACAAATCCTGTGTACATAGGCCTAATATTATTCGCTTATTTGGACCAAAATTCCGCTTAAACGGACCAAAGAACGTGACAGCGAATAAGAAAAAGAAGACGCAAGTCGCCTGCGTACAGCGGATGTAAAGCGTATAGCACGTGCAGTCTTAATTGCAACATAGGGCATGTTTGTGTAATCGGACCAGCCGGTTATTAGGACCACTCCCGATGTGGTCCAATTAACCGGATTCGACTATATATATCGTCAATGGCATATTTTGTGTTTTGATCTTTCCAAAAATCATCTTCGGTGACCTTAAAAAGTGTTTTTAAAAAGTCCAAGAGAAAGTATAAAAATGAATCTGTTTTTTTAAACAAAGTAAGTGACTTGCTTTTGACGTCGTGTTACTGGTTTCTTTTTGCGATTATTGCGTGGTTATAGAAAAAGCGCAAAACATTTTTTTTACTAGAAGTCCACAAAACGAAAATTAACAAAGCAAAATAGGCGAAGAGACGACAACCTGGGAAAATCGCTATACTCACAGGTCTGCCTAAGTCACAACGTCTGGACTTGAAGACAGCAGAAGATTGCAAGACAAATGGTCCGCCGGCTGGATTTTATGTTAGCATCGTTGTCCTTGACATTGTTAGAGCTTAATGAAAGGAGGCCTGACCTTTGCTTTTTTGTGAAATCAAAATCATAACAGGCGGCTTGTTCGACAAGGTGTTTTGCTTCAGACACCTGAGGAAGTGGGTGGGTTAGGGTTGGTGAAGGTCGCGTTGATATTGTGTTGTACAAAATGTTAAAAAGATTGCTAACGCGCATTTCTTTTCATTGGTAGTAGAAATTCGCATTACAGTGTTTGCATTATATGCAGCTACAATTGTTTTAAGGAGCTAACAAAACATAGATTAGTATATAAGAAAGTTCCATTTGGAGGTTTATACTATTTGTTCAATAAATGTGAAATTTCTTTTTCTCATTTTCTTCTTTTCTTCCAGTAAAATTTATTTTCAAGGCGAATGATTACCGCCCACACTTACTATTGATATTACAGTGATAGAAATAACTGTTGTAGTTCTCGTTATTCATTTTTTAACGAAAGTACTTTTTGGGAATTAATAAATGTGGTTAAATCCTTATATTTGCACCGACATCTAAAGCAACAAACCATGACCAGAGAATACAGTATGTATACTTGGACCTTTTCCAGTCAAGAACGAACGAAGACCAACCTAAGAATGAAGCAGGACAGAATGACAGAATGACAAACAAGCAGGTTGATAAAAACGGACATACAAACAGATAGACAGACAGATGGGTGAGGTGGGGCGGAAGTACGAACGGACAGATAGGTTTCTCACAGGTTCTTCTCCGTGTGATCTCGCAAATTCCTTTGCACCCTCCTAGTCCATTCTGCGCAGTTGCGAATCCAGAATGTCCTTCAAGCGCTTATAAAAAAAATAGATAACTATGTCTGCAACGAACCTTAGCTGAACCCGTCTGTTGGATTAATGAGATTTGTAATTTCGTTCTCTCTGAGTCAGGTTTCTACGCCCTTTGTTGTGAAGAAAAAAACAAGCCAGAAAACGGTGACCAAAGCCCTCGTAGAGAATGGTAGTTAAGTTATGAAACATCGTCAGTAAGAGCATTACAGAAAAACGTCCATGTATTGCGACATATAATGATCACAGTCTTGGATTTAACTAGGATTAGGTGTTACGTCTGCTTGACTTTATGAAAAGGTGGAAGGACGATTGCGTGCTTTTCGTCTTGTCCTTTTCCGCGACACCAAACGAATTCAGAAAGTAAAAGGTTTCTGTAACTGGACACGAGACCTTTGTAATAAACGTAGGGAAAAGTCGGTAAACTGTACACAGTCCAATTCTATGGGACACCCCTGTCTTATATATGAATACCCAATACCCACAATAAACAACTGCTGTGGCATTTGTTTCATTGTATCGTCTTGTGGCTTTTACTTTTAATTTCACAATTGCTATTGCTCTTACTCATTAAAGAGATACTGTACGAAAAACTACTATTAATAATGTTAGGAAATAGAGGGGGAACGACAAGTGTTTGTAAACATAAAGCATCGCGCTCTCACTACTCCCTCCTAATTCCTTATTCTTGCAGCTCATACAACCTACCCCCCCCCCATTCAATTGCAGTATCAGTTAGGGAAACAGCTAAGGAATTGTCTTATCAGTAAAAGTAAGATGATCTTAGTTTTGAATCGTCCGCCTCCACCCCACTGTCTTTCACATCAAGACCAACTGATACGACTAGTTCAGGCATATCTAAGAGAATAATTATTCAGAAAGTGCTCGTCAATTTAAAAATAACTAAGCCTTAATCAGGGCCTAAGATGGCAGAGCAGATCGTGCACCTGTCAAGTGGTGGTTACTTTGTTCACTTACGTTTGTCAACTCATGCACACGGCTTCACCCGCAGACCCTCACCGCCTGATGTCACTCGGTACTTGAAGCCCACGGCTGACGTAAGTAGATGTAATCATCCAGCGCAGTGCACCATAAAGTCTAGCGAGGGGCTCCGCGCCCTGGTGCATTCTGGAGAATCGATGTTGGTGCTGCAATCGTCAGGGTCCTGGCGTCGTATACGGAAGGGGTGAGTGGGTCAACACAGCGCCAGCGGCCCGGGGACTGCAGTTCTAGTTTCTTGGGACGAGCACTTCGCATCTCAACTCATTAATTTTGTCCTGTTTCTGGGAGAAATGCTTTTTAACCAGTCTAGGAAAGAAATCCGCAGATCTAGCAACTGAACTATCCAGGCTCCTAATGTTATGGGGTCTGTTGAGGCAAGTTATCCCATAGTCAGCCATCGATAGCAATCCTTTGTTAGGTTGACCCTTTAATCACCTTATATAAGCCACCACCAGGCTCTATTACGCAATCATCAGGTCAGGTGATGCAGTAGTTAGGTGCTAATGGAGCCCTTTTCACGATTCTAGCCCAGGGTGTTGAAGTATGTACCACTTCGCCCAGACTCATCCAATCGAACAGACCCTCAAACTAGATAGTGCGCGTCCCAAACTTTATTTGTTGCACATAAACCGTTGCAGGTGGTGGCCGGCTTACCATGCAACCTGTTCCATAGTCTAGTGGCTATTATTGGACCTCTTCTCTATCTCTACTGTCTACCCTATTAGTGACACAGACGGAAGCCCGGCCTTCTACTATTTTCTGACTTTTGCCTGGCCGCTAAAGTAAGTGGCTTCTTCCAGAGTAAAGCTCCGTCGTACAGCTGCAGAGGAGGCGCACGTGGAAGGCAGCTCTGTAGCTCACCTTTCCACTGTGCCCCTCAGTCTTCTGCCTGTGGGCCTTCTGTTGTCAAAACTTTAAGTCCCATGGCTAAGCACGCATAAGCCCTATGGGCTGGGCGGAAGCCCGAGCAAGCTTCTTCCGTCTGTGTCTTTCTCTCTCTAATTCTTGTCTGAATTGATCTGAATCTCAATCCCCTCTCAAGTCCCCCTTTTTATTTCCTACTCCAACGCCCTCTACATCACATGGTCTATTGTTGTAAACAGCATCACGAGTTTCCAAGGCCAGCGACCAGACATTACTAATGCATTCGTACTTGGCTGACACCATGCTGTCATCTGCTGTCCCTGACTCTTGAACCTGGGAGGTGGGTTGACTCCCTCCTCCTTAGTACGTATTGTTCTCTGGGAGAGCACGAAATTTACTTCCTTAAACTGAGCGACTACCCTCTAGCTCCTGAATCACCCACTGGTTTAATCTAAGTAAATAATACTGGTCTTACACGCCCCTACTGTCAATTTCGTTACAGTGTTAAGCATTGCAAGCGATGCGTAGAGCTTTAGGGTGAGGACAGGTGTTTTTTTATGTTTTGCTCTTCAGCTCTTGCCGTGTTGAATCAGGTAGCAGACATTACTCGACTCGCAAACCGGCATTCATAAACATTCAAAAGCAATTAGTCTTTTTAGTCAAACGCTCGACCGACTTTAGTTAAGTGTAGGACCACGGTAGCCCGCTTTGTGCTTGGCTTTACACCTGGCTCATTTAAAGCCTGAGGAGACCGACGGGCGTAACAGTGAATGAGGAGAATGGAGTTAATTTCCATGGGCGAAATTTCTATTAAGGGAGACGTGAGTATGGTCGGAATTTTACCATTTCACCTGTCTATCAAGAGCAAAGGAAAGAAGGTTGAACCAATAAGTGAGCAGGGATGTAGGGAAGATGGTGACCGGACTGTAACACCTCCAGATGGACGCACTCGCACGATAGCACACCCCGACAGCAAGTTGACTATACCAATGTTTATTGCTAAAAATATACTAAGCGATGGCACGGCCTTTCAACTAAATGCTACTTCTAAAGGCTACACCAAATCTTGATAGTCTAGTGGCTTTGTTTGGACCTGTCTCTACTTTTAAAATTCGAACGTCGCCTCTAGCGGAGGGGGGGGGGTCGTATGCCGGGTACTGGTACTTTCTAGACACCTCCAGGAACATCTCAAGCAGCACCTCCTTCCACCGGCCAGCCTCAATCCGAGCCCGCAGCGTTTCCTTCTGTTCGGTCGATTCAATACACATGTCCACTAGCCAGTTCAGGTGCTCTTGCGCCAACTGTTCGGGCAGCGTTCTGATGGTCTCCACCTTTCACTTATTTCTTCATTAGAGTCGACCGTGGAAGGCAACTCTATAGCTCACCCTCCACTGTGCCCCTCAGTCTTCTGCCTGCTAACTCCTGCCTTGGGCCCTCGATGTCAAATTTGTCTAAGTCCCATGGTCAGGCGCGCATAAGCCTTTCGGCTGGGCGCAGGTTTGAGCCTTTGATCAACTTGGGTGACGTGACAACAATCATCGTGGATGAGACAGATCAGCAAGCCATTTCTGCTCTGAAGACTCGCATTCCGAACTTCTCAACAGGCTCGGTCACCAGCCAGCAGTTTACTTCCTTGAAAACTGTCGTCGGCTGCAACCGTTCATACGTTGCAGCAGAGTTATCGTTCCTGGAAGCAATAGCCAATGAAGATGAAACGGAACCCTGTGACGTCAGTCCTGACGATAGAGTGGTTATATTGACAACCTCGGGTAGTTCTGGCCAGTCTAAACTTGTCCCGAAGACTCACAGGTATAAAATTGTATATATCTTGCAGATTTAACGAGTAAGTAGTATTAATTGTAAAGTCACCATATCAGAGAACCTAAACAAAACTCTAACAAATATTAGAAAAAACATTAGTATGTAATAACTGTGGATAGGTATTAGAACTCTATTCAGTATTTAATGTGAGAAAAATAACTATGAAATAATTGTGGGTATGAGTTTAAATAACTAACCCATAAATACTTGCATAATATAATCTTTCGTTTTCACTTTTTTACGATCTCTTACGAAAATCGAGGTTGTGCTTTTAGAAAAATTGCACATCGGACATCTCATAACGTAATTATCTACGGTCTTTGTTATGCTGCTATCGATTTTAATGATTACTGTTCTCTTAGTAGAGCAATGGACGACAAATTATTGGTTTATAATCTTCCTAAACTGACATCAGTATTTCTTTTGTAGGCAGATTCTAACTGTAGGGCTGTCACTGTGCGAGGCCATGGACTATCAGCCTAGCGAAGTTGTGCTTCTCAGCAGCTCCTTCGGATGGATTACTGGCTACCCCGGGACGTATTTTGTAGCAGGAGTCACTCGTGTGGTTCCTTACGTGACACGTGAGCTCATCCGGTCTAATCCAAATAGTGAGAAAGGCGATTAAGACGAAACACTTAAGTTAATCTTCTTATTACGGCCTTTCACACACCACTGGTCACACACGACACTCGCCTCTCTGTCGGTCACTCGTCTTTTCTTCCTGTCACTTCCACTCACCAAGCGACCAAGGGTGTGTGGGCGTGTTCCTCATGGTTCCGACCACTCACAAACACAAACACAAACACAAACACAAACACAAACACAAACACAAACACAAGACATCGTGTGTTATACAAGTCCGCACACCTGAACCGATCCACACCAAAGTCCGCAGGCGGGTTCCTTTTCACCCGCAAATGGTAATAGGCGATATTTCTACCCTGTACCTAGGCCTAAAGAAATATTTAAAAAAATTATAAAATAAGCACACAGTAATCACCGTGCAAGGGAGATCACCACACAGTCTTTTCCCTTTCGTACGAAAAGTACTTTCCCTTTCATCGCATGACAACAGGTAGACGACAGGGGTAAGCGAAGGGATACTTAGAGCTGGGGGTTAGCAAAGAGGTAGGTGTGGGGGTTAGAAAAGGGTTAGTAGTGGGGTTTACAGAAAGCGTAGGGGTGAGGGTTGTAATCCCCTGGCTAGTGGATATATATTGCTGAGTGGTAATGGTGGCGTTTATTAGAATATTGTATGGTGTAACAGTGAGTATTCTCCATTCATTTGATCTGTGTGTGTATGTGTGTGTGTAAGTGTGTGTGTGTGTGAGTGTTATTAAAAGGTTGAAATAGATCAACAGTTTAGTCTTCGTCCGTGAGTGGCTGGGCGTCTAAAAAATTTTCTGAACACGAACATGTAAACACGCAAACTGCATACAATTTTTAAAAAGTGGTTTTTGACAAACAGCAGCCTGATATCAAGTTTTGGCAACTGTTAGTAAGCCATAGCGGCTTGCAAAGTATCTGCATAAAAGGAGAGACGACAACAGATGCATATTGTCTTCATTGAATTCAGGTATTTAAATCCCTGCCCCTCCCAAACATGCCAGTTAGTTCTCTTCATTCCGTGGTGAAGCACGAAACACCCTAACATGTCACTGTGTTATTTTTCTCCTCCTCAGACTCTCCTGCAAATGACCAAGAGAAATTCCTGTTGCACGTGCTGAATCAAGAACGAGTGACCCAGGCGTTTATGATTTCTTCAGTACTGAGAAACTTGCTAGCGCGTGCTGACCTTCTCAAGTCTGATGTCAAGTGGTTTGCGCGCTCCATCTTATTGTGTGGTTCTGTGGTCAGAAAAGACCTTGGCCGAGCGCTGGGAACGCTGACCTCTGAACTTCGCGTTGCCTATGGAAGCACGGAGATGGGTTTCGTTACGTGCAAGATATATACAGACGGTGCTAAGGTAATGTATTCCAGTCGCATGGACTTTCTCACCGACGCGCCCCTCCATTTTAATTTCACATTCACTCGCTCTCGCTCCAACGCTGTCTTCAGTTTCAAAATACTTTCAGTATTTTTTATTATTATTCCCGTTAAAGTGTAGCTTTCAGATAGGCGGGGCGCCGGGGATTGCCGAAAACTTAGCAGAGAGCACAGCAGGCGCAGTGACGTCATCCACAGAAGGACAAGCTAGGCGCACTGCTGTTTTGGTCTGGACCAGAGTGTAGCTTTTTACAATCAGTTCATGAGAATCATCCCCCGACTCATTATCGGGTTGTTCATATTATGAGAAAATAGAAGACGGGGGAAAAGATTTAAATCCATTATATTATATATTTGAGACGTTAGCTTCCCGGAAAGGTGATAAACACACGTGCTGTCTACCTCAAGACAACCATCGCCATAAAGAACGCAATGAAAACACGACGCACTGATATGATAGATTTTTCGTTTTCGATGTTAAAATGTTCTGATTTTATTAATAGTAATTGTCATTATTGTTTGCACTCCTTATGATCTTGTCATTATTGTTTGCACCTCTTATGATCTATCTATATGACGCCTTAAAAAATTGTCGATCAGAATCAGTGGAATAAAAATCATCGATCAGTGTATAGTAGACACTAATGGCAAATCCTGTCAATCGCTTGTAACTGTGGGAAGAATATAAAGTATTTATAGGAATTCCAACTCCTGTTTGGGAATCAACTCGCCATAAATCAGTGAATCAATCTTGGGCTTATATTGTTGCAGGGTAATTGAGTAAATGTGCAAGTGTGAAAATACTAAAATAGTACTGGTAGTGGTAATATAGTTTAAAAACAAGCACGCAAACGGCACCAGGTTCCAAATAGCAGAATAAGTGATCACAACAATCGCATCACTGTTTCGGTGTGAGAAATGTAGAACTCATAATAACGCGCAAGCTTGTATAGCGCGATATCACTACAATATGCAGGGTGCCCTGCGTTTTACACAATATGGATAAACAAAACAACTAAAGTATAAAAACAGTACACAAACAAAACCTTTACAAAACACATACTACAACGATGGAAAACGTATAAGTACAACCATAAACTATTAACAAGACAACAATACAACAGAGGACATAAACACGAGTAAAACCTGTTTAGAAATACTATAAGCACAATGAACCACGCCAACAATAGTACAGACTAAAGTACGGAAACATAAGCGCAACAACCTTAATAGTTTATTGAACAGATGGATACAGATGAAGTGCTACATTTTCACTTTTAATGCTACTTCAGCTCCTCTACAACAAACCCATGTAACGTCTTGTAGCTTCACCCGGGTCCCTTCTGTAGTCGACGTCACACTCGGGGTTTTCCGACTTTTACCGAAGATTTTATTTTTTGGCGATAGTTTCGAACTTTACTTGCAAACTCAAAATCTGCTTATTAATAAATCTAAGCAGTGATAGATCAGAACTCCATGCTAGAAAAGTAGAGGGTTTAAACCATAGATGATAATAAAATATTTGAATTTGTGTGCTTTCATGGATGGAAGTTTCGTATACAGAAGCTTCACTTTAAAATATCCATAAGAAATAAATGATTAGAACAATTAGTGAGTCAATTTGCTTTAGTTAAAGAAAAATGTTTAAAGCATCACCCAGTAACAGATCTTATTTGAGACGAACGCGTTGCCCACAATTCCTGCAATTTGTCAACTAGGCTGAGGACTTCAACTGTGGAAAAATTATCAAAGGTCACGAGTTCAAAGTTGTGGATGAAGATCTAAGAACTGTTGCTCCAAACGCCTAAGGGGAGCTTATTATCAGGAACATCGGTCATTTCTCCGGTTACCTGAAGCAACCAGGTGCCACAGCAAAAGCCACACCAGAAGAAGGCTGGTTCAGACCGGGTGACCTTGCTTACATCGATGACAAGGGTGACCTGTTTGTTGCGGGCAGACATTCTGACGTCATTGATATTTGTGGTTAACCCTTTTATCCTCAGGTAATTCAGGCTTTATCCTCAGATAACAATAGAGTTATCATCAAATAAGACTGGCTTTATATTCAGAAACCAGTGGCCTTATACTTACGTAGAACTGGATTTATCCTCGGATAACATTGTCTTTATACTCAAGGAAGAGAGACTCCCAAATAAGAGAATGGCTAGTAATATATGTTTCCTTTGCCCGTTAAAAAAACTGTGATTACCTATGTTATTCAACTAAAGCTCGAATTAGTATGTCATGTTTAGGCTGACAAATCTTTCATCGTACAGTGAAGTTTAAAAACAAGCAATTCAGGGCAAATCAAAAAGCATTCTGGCACTAACATCATAAATTAAACGATAAAATATATCTTTACTGTGTTTGCTTCTCCCTAACCTATTATACAGCTGGCTTTTAACTTAGTTCTTGTTAATTAACATTATAGCTGCTGGAGTCCCATCTCATGGAGTGTCCGGGAGTGTATGATGTAGCTGTCATCCCTATCTCCGACAACGACTGCGACAATCGTCCTTGTGTCTGCGTCGAGCAAGATCCCAGACCGGAAGCTAAGCCCGTGGTGCCTGACGACATCCTGCGTGCGTGCGCCGAGGTTTTCCTTGGCAGCTTCTTACGATTGGACAAACGGTTTGAGCCATTGGTCCCCAAGGTTTGCCTGGTATTTGACAAGTTTCCTGTCAACCTCAACGGCAAGGTACCACGCAAAGTCTTACGAGGTCTGGCCTTGGAGAGACAGGGGATGAAGAACGACAGTTGAACGACAAATTTGGGGACAAGCCTTCAGGCTTCCTGGTCTGTTAATGATTGAGACAATCTTTTCTCTTTGCTCATCAATCGTTAAGATTCTTGATAATCAGACTGATCTTGTTGCTGAACGTCCCGCAGAAAACTAGGTGGATACCAGGATGGTGTTGTTTGATTTAAGTCAACGTGCTACACCTTCAGGCTTCCTGGCGTGTAAACGACTATGACAATCTCTTGTCTTACTAATTATCCATTCATCTTTGAAATTCTTGATAATCGGATTAGATTGTTTTTGCCTTAACGTTCAGCCCCAAACGACGTGCAAATGAAGAACGTGTTGCTCAGGAAAAGTTAATGTTCTGTTGACGTTCTAGGACTGCTGTCTCAATAATAATAATAATACAAAATATTTCGATAACGCGTTATCTCGCCACCGAGCACTTTACACACGCACCCGCACACGCACACGCATACCCATACGCGCACGCGCACACGCACACGCTCACGCGCACACGCACACACGCACACGCACACACGCGCGCGCACACACACACAGGCGTCCTTTTATGTCATTTTTACTTGCACTTTATTTGGATGTTGTTTGAATTTATAGGTTTTAAAAGCAAAAATGTAAAGATGTCATAACCGTTGTAGGTGTTGCCTTTGTTTAGTCACAGGAGATTACATTAAAGTACAATGATTAAAAACTTAGAATATCCGAGTTTCAATGTACAAGTGGTGATAGCAGACATTGTGTTGTTCTTCTGTGGTCGTCTGCATACCCCTTTTTATCTTTCTCCTCCGTCTTCATCCCCCGCACCTCCTCAACAACATCATCAGGATGTCCAGACTGTACCGACCCAGACTGTATGGAATGGTTTTGACAAAACATTGCTTGTGTTGTTCAGAGAACGACAGCTGAACGACGTCCTGTTTATTTGGGGACAAGGCTTCAGGCTTCCTGGACTGCAAATGACTGCGACAAGCACTTGTCTTACCGCTCATCAATCGTTACACTTCTTGATAATCGGATTAGTTTATGTTGCTGAACGTCTCGCAGCAAACTAGGTGCATATCAGGACGATGGGGGGGGGGGGATTGCGACAAGTTAGCGTGCTGCTACACGTGGGACTGCTGTCGCAATACAGGCTTCAGTCCCACCCATTCACATTATACTGACACCGGACCAACCAGTCCTAGTACTGATCCCTGTAGTGCCAGGCGTGTGAGATGAAAGCTGCTAGTTCACTAATTTTTAAATCTGAGGTTTGACACGGCCGGGGCGTAATCTCTGGCCTCCAGCCTTGGAAGTGGACGTCGTTCGGATAACACCCGCCTTTACACGCACGCACGCACGCACGCATGCAGTGGATTCATAAAGTTTAAAGAAAAATATGAAGGTCTCATAAAGGTTGTAGGTGTTCATTTTGTTTAGTCACAAGGAACTACATTAAAATACAATTATTAAAAAAATAGAATATTCGAGTCAGTATGAATTTTCAAGTGCCGATAGCAGCCAATGTGTTTTCCTTTTCGTTGTCGTTGTCGTCCTCCATCTTCTCCAGCTCCCCCTCAACATCATCATCAGGATGTCTAGACTGTAGTCAAACCAGTGTATATGGAATCATTTCGACAACACATTGCCTTAATTAACCCGTAATTATTGAAAGGTGCTTAAGATGTTATGATATACAATCTATCAGACTATCTCACGTATACGATGTACTCGTATAAAAAAAACAAATACAACTGAAAACCTTAAAAATCCCTACAAAAGTATGAAGTAAAAAATTGCAAAAGAAACAACGAAAAACAGAGTTCTCTTCCCATATGAGGCCAGTGTTCGAAGATTACAGTATCCTATTTTCTACCTGTGTGTGTGTGTTGTGTGTGCGGTGTGCAGGGTGTGTGTGTGTGTGTGTGTAAGTAAGAAACGAAAACGAAACGAAAAGCTTTATTGTCTCTGGCCACATGGCCTCTACAATGGGAGATGAGCATGACATAGTATTAACCAGTAATTCCATACTTAGAGGCAAATGATATCATGACTGTAGTAAATATTTACATCCACGTAAATTCTAATGTGGACAGTTATCTGGCATTTCAATTACATTCACTCCAGTTCGGGGCTTAAAACTGTGGTAAAGGTATCTGGCTAAATTGATGGAACTACGAGGATCTTGAAACAGACGAGACAAGGCAGAATGTGATGGATGTAAGGCATATTTGCACGGAAGATATCTCGATCTCAAATCATTTAAATGGTCGCAAGTAAAAAAGAAATGGAATTCTACGTCCACTTCTGTCTTGTATAGCAGGCAGTGTAACGCTTGTGTTGGAACTATTTTGTACCTGTTTGTATGGGTTTTAAGAACTGAAATGCTCGTTCGAAATCTATTCAGAATATCTCTTAGCACCTTGTTTTTAATGGTTTTTAGATAGGGTTCCAAAAGTAACGAGGACTTAAAAGCTGCGTACACATTAAACCTTGGACTGTTCGAAATGTGCGATAGCCATTCTTGTTTATGGCAATCGATAAGTCGTTGTTTACATTCACCCAAGAAACCATTCGCATTATCTGCACCTTGTTTTTTCCACACAAATCCAAATCCATATGTATAAAGCGTTTTGTGAAGTCGTGATCTTCATTATAGCCATCACCACCATGACCACATGTCTGGATTACGTCAGCGTAGCGCGGCGACTGTGGCGCGTTTTCCAGTTGAACGGGTACATCGCGCAGGCCTCGGAGTTCCCAGCCGAGCGGCAACAGTTGCTAGGGACAACGGCCCGAGGGTCGGCCCTTGTGACTACTGTCTGTCTGTCTGTCTGTCTGTCTGTCTGTCTGTCTGTCTGTCTGTCTGTCTGTCTGTCTGTCTGTCTCACACACGCACGCGTACACGCAACCCCCACCCCACACACACACAAGCAATGTGTTGTCAAAACGATTTCATACCGACTGGGTCGGTACAGTCTGGAGATCGTGACGATGTTGTTGAGGGGGAGGTGAAGATGGAGGAGAAAGAGAAAAAGGGGTAGCAAGACGACAACGACAAGGACAACACAGTGACTGCTATCGGCACTTGTACATTCACACTCGGATATTCTAAGATTTTAATCATTGTACTTTAATGTAATTTCCTGTAAGTAAACAAAAGGAAAACCTCGGCGGACGCACGCAGGATGTCGTCAGGCACCACGGGCTTAGCTTCCGGTCTGGGATCTTGCTCGACGCAGACACAAGGACGGTTGTCGCAGTCGTTGTCGGGGATAGGGATGACAGCTACATCATACACTCCCGGACACTTCATGAGATGGGACTCCAGCAGCTATAATGTTAATTAACAAGAACTATAATAAATGCCAGCTGTATAGTAGATTAGAGCGAGCAGTTACAGTAAAGATATATTTTGTCGCTTAATATATTATGTTATTGCTAAAAGGCTTTTTGAATGACTCTGAATTGCTTGTTTTTAAACTTCACTTTATGATGATAGATTTGTCAGTCTAAGCATGCTATACTAAGTGGAGCTTTACTTGAATAACAGAGATAACCTCAGTGTTTTATACGGGCACTGGTCGCTGCTTTCAAGTAAAATATTTTACTAGCCTTTCTCTTTAAGATAAACTTTTTCTTTCTCGAGTATAAAGACACTGTTATCCGAGCATAAATCAAGTCTTACTTGAGGATAAGGCCATTGCTATCTGAATATAAAGCTAGTCTTATTTGATGATATCTGAGGATAAAGACAGTCTAACCTGAGGATACAAGACGACACCACCAAGAGCAATGACGTCAGAACGTCTGCCCGTAACAAACAGGTCACCCTCATCATCGATGTAAGCAAGGTCACCCGGTCTGAACCAGCCTTCTTCTGGTGTGGCTTCTGCTGTGGCACCTGGTTGCTTCAGGTAACCGGAGAAATGACCGTTGTTCCTGATCATAAGCTCCCCTTTAGCGTTTGGAGCAACAACTCTCAGATCTTCATCCACAACTTTGACCTCTCGACCTCCGATACCTTTTCCACTGTTGAAGTCCTGAACCTAGTTGACAATTTGCAGAAACTGTGGGCAACTCGTTCGTATCAAATGAGATCTGTTACTGGGTGATCCTTTCAACATTTTTTTCTTTAACTAAAGCAAATTGACTCACTAATATTTCTGATCATTTATGTCTTGTGGATATTTTTAAGAAGCATAACAAAAAAATACTGAAAGTATTTTGAAAATAAAGGCAGCGTTGGAGCGAGAGCGAGTGAATGTGAAATTAAGATGGAGGTGCGCGTGCGTGAGAAAGTCCATGCGACTGGAATACATTACCTTAGCACCGTCTGTATATATCTTGCACGCAACGCTACCCATCTCGGTGCTTCCATAAGCAACGCGAAGTTCAGAGGTCAGCGTTCCCAGCGCTCGGCCAAGGTCTTTTCTGACCACAGAACCAGCCAATAAGATGGAGCGCGCAAACCACTTGACGTCAGAGTTGAGAAGGTCAGCACGCGCTAGCAACTTTTTCAGACTTAAAGGCATCATAAACGCCCGGGTCACTCTTTCTTGATTCAGAAGGTGCAACAGGAATTTCTCATGATCATTAGCAGGAGAGTCTGAGGAATAGAAACAGAGGTACATGTTAGGGTGCTTCATACTTCACCGCCGAATGAAGATAATTAACTAACATGTTTGGGAGGGGTAGGGTATCAATACCTAAATTGAATGAAGGCAATATGCATTTGTTGTCGTCTCTCCTTTTATGCAGATACTTTGCAAGCCGCTATGGCTTTATAACCGTTGCAAAAAAACACTTATTTAAATTGCATGCAGTTTGGGTGTTTACATGTTTGTGTTCGGAAAACTGTTTAGATGCCCAGCCACTCACGGACGAAAACCAAACTGTGGATCTATTAACACCTTTTATTAAACGCACACATGCACAAAGATCAAACGAATCCTTACTGTTACACCATACAATTTTCTGATAAAGTCCGCCATTACCACTCAGCAATATATATCCACTAGCCAGGGGGTTACAACCGCCAGCCCCTACGCATTCTGTAAACCCCACTACTAACCCTTTTCTAACCCCCACACCTACCTCTTTGCTAAGGGGTGGGGAAGGTCGCGTTGATATTGTGTTGTTCAAAATGTTATATGAAAAAGATCGCTCACGCGCATTTCTTTTCATTGGTATTAGAAATTGATACCAGTGTTAAATGACACTATTGTGATTTGTCGTGATGTCTTTATAATGGCCTCTTTTTCGTGGCTTGACGCTTGAGTTTATCGTTTGTTGCTGCATCTCTACTTTTCTCTTTGATCGGTGTTTGACTGTTGGTGATGACTGATCGACTCATTATTAACACCATCGTCGACATCGATGTCTTCATAGTCCTCGTAGTATTAGTAGTAGTAGTGGTAGAAGTAACTGATGTAGTTCTCGTCATTCATTTTGTAACGAAACTACTTTTTTGAGAAGGTCGCGTTGACATTGTGTAATGTGGAAAAAATTGCTCACCCGCATTTCTTTTCATTGCTATTAGAAATTCGTATTACATGATATGCAGCTACAATTATTTTAATCAGGATTAGTATATAAGAAAGTTCCATTTGGAGGTTTATACTATTTTCTCAATAAATGTGAAATTTCTTTTTCTCATTTTCTTTTTTTTCCTGTAAATTTATTTTCAAGACGAATGATTGCTGCATAAACTTACTCTTGATATTACAGTAACATTGCCAGCTATAAGCTGTGCGCATGTGAACGGGGCACAGAAAGTAACAAACATTTTTATTCGTTTACTGAGGTTTTTTTTTTTTTGATGGCAGGACTGCAAACGGATGAGGGTCTCGGGTACGAGCTCTGAGAAGTACTTACCGGCAGCTCGTTTGCGTGGATTTCCGGTTATCCGGGAAGATACGTGGTGCCAAGAGTCCATATCTGACAGGTGAGTGACAATCTTCCCAGTACTTAAATGACACAATTGTGATTTGTCGTGATGCCTTTATAATAACTTCATTTTCATGGCTTGATTGCGCTTATCGTTTGTTACTGCATTTCTACTTTTCTCTTTGTTTTATTAAGCAGCAGAGGCCTTTATGAAAAGGGAAAACGCAGGTGTTTGACTGTTGGTGATGACTGATCGACTCATCGTTAACATCACCGTCGACATCGATGTCTTCATAGTCCTCGTAGTAGTAGTAGTGGTGGTAGAAGTAACTGTTGTAGTTCTCGTCATTCATTTTGTAACGAAACTACTTTTTGGGGAATTACGAAATGTGGCTAAATCCTTATATTTGCCTAAAGCAACAAACCGCGGATAGAGAATAAAGTATGTATAGAGGGACCTTTTGCAGTCAAAATCGAACGCAGACCAACCAAAGAATGAAGCAGGACAGAATGACAGAATGACAAACAAGCAGATTGTGTTGCGAACTGGGGGTTTTGAAAGAGACAACCGACCTCCGTGTTGCTCTCCCCGCCTGCGTGACCTTGTCACACGCACACAAATGGCTCGTGGTGGCGTTCCCCCCCTCGTCCGCGAACAATTATTTCTTACTTATGAGTGGAGACCTCAGAAATCACTATCTCACTAACCTTCCCTGGCCCGAGCCCCCACTCCACTCTATTACACAACTAAAGATAACAAAGATGATTTCTGAGAAAGAGAATAAAAAATGTAGTTTATTTACAAGGTAATTTTGGTTTTCATCTAATACGATAGGGCTGTGCCACAGCTCACTTCCTCTCCCTTACCAACATACATCACCCACCTCACCATTAACCACAATGACAAAACACGTACCTCGATCTCGCCTCTGCTTACGAGAAATG
>SMGT01006179.1:250317-263151 GCA_004794575.1 Lanistes nyassanus
CACACCCCGTGTCAACTACTAGAGCACGCCCCTAAATGGACACCTAGTGTGGACACAACTACCCCCCTCCCGTTCCTGGTTGTTTACCTCGCGCGACTACATCAAAGCTCTTGAGGCTCGACACTACGCGTCGCTAGTTTTCTCCAGCTACGTAATCTTCCCTGAACAACTAACGCACACCTGGTCAGCCTGACACCTTCACGAATCCCACCCTAGCAGCCCCAGGGTATGTAACACCTTGCCCCGGGTTTCTAGGGCCAGTACCCCCGATCATAAGTGTAAACAGGGAACTAATCCTGGGCTGGTGATGACGTGAGCGGCTAGATGGCGGCTTGAACAAGGGGATAATAGACCTTAATTAGGCCTGAGAGTCGAGGATGGTTCACACCTGGAATCTATGGTGCAATCTCCTTGACCCACCAGACCCCAACACGTGACAGATTGATAAAAATGGACATACGAACAGATAGACAGACAGACGGGTGAGGTGGGATGGAAGGATGAATGGACAGATAGGTTTCTCATAAGTTCTTCTCCGTGTGATCTCGCCACTTCCTATGCACCCTCCTAGTCCATTCTGCGCAGTTGCGAATCCAGTATGTCCTTCCAGCGCCGATATAAAAAATAGATAACTATGTCTGCAATGAACTTTAGCTGAACCCGTCTGATGGATTAATGATATTCGTAATGTCGTTCTCTCTGAGTCAGGTTTCTACTCCGTTTGTTGTGAAGAAAAAAACAAGCCAGAAAACGATGACCAAAGCGCTCGCAGAGACTTGTAGTTAAGTAATGAAACATAGTCATTAAAAACATTACAGAAATAAACCCTTGTGTTGCGACATATGATGATCACAGTCTTCTATTAGGTGTTCTAAATATAACTCGGTGGGACGTTCATGCGGAACGCTAATTGATGCACTGAGTTCTCGCTGGTCATGGATGGGGTCCTATTACTCAGCTATGCACTGAAAAAAAAACCCCTCCAAACTGATAGCTGCAGTAAGATTGGCAGGTCGGACATAAAGTTTAATGTATGGGGATGGCCGAATGTAGTTTGGAAAGATGTTGACCGGTTTTGTGATTGCATCCACGCAAAAGAGCTGCCGTTAAGTACTTCTCAGAGCTCGTACCCGAGACCCTCATACGTTTGCAGTCCTGCCATCAAAACATTCCCAGAAAATAAAAGTCAGTAAACGACTAAAAATGTCCGTTACTTTGTGTGCCCCGTTCACATGCGCACAGCTTAAAGCTGGCAATGTTAGTCATTGTAAAATCAATAGTAAGTGTGTGCAGTAATCATTCGTCTTGAAAATAAAGTAAAACGAAGAAAAGTCGAAAATGAGGAAAAGAATTTTCACATTTATTGAACAAATAGTATAAACCTCCAAATGGAACTGTCTTATATACTAATCCTTATTTTGTTAGTGCATCAAAATAATTGTAGCTGCATATCACGCAAACAATGTGGTATGAATTTCTATTACCAATGAAAAGAAAAAAGCTGTACACCATCAATTAGCGTTCCGCATGAACGCCCGAACGACTTTAGTTAAGTCTAGGACCACGGTAGCCTGTTTTGTGCTGGGTTTTACGCCTGGCTCATTTAAAACCGGAGGAAACAGATGGGCGTGACAGTGACTGAGGAGAATGGAGTTTATGTCCATGGGCGTGATTTCAATTAAGAGAGACGTGAGTATATCCGGAATTTTACCATTTTGGCCTGTCTATCAAGAGCAAAGGAAAGCAGGTTGAACCAATCAGTGAGCAGGGATGTAGGGAAGATGGTGACCGGTCTTGTGATTGCATCCATGAGAACAAAAGCCTAGTTTCACTGAGAACGGGAAGAGACGGGATTTCCTTTCCTAGACTGGTTACTGGAGACTATGGGATAACTTGCCTCAACAGACCCCATAACATTAGGAGCTGGATAGTTCAGTTGGTAGAGCTGCGGATTTCGTTCCTAGACTTGTTAAAAAGCCTTTCTCTCAGAAACAAGACAAAATTAATGAGTTAAGACGCGAAGTGCTCGTCCCAAGAAACTAGAACTGCAGTCCCCGGGCCGCTGGCGCTGTGTTGACCCACCCAGCCCCTCTGTATACGACGCCAGGACCCTGACGATTGCAGCACCAACATCGATTCTCCAGAATGCACCAGGGCGCGGCGCCCGTCGCTAGACTTTATGTTGCACTGTGCTGGGTGATTACATCTGCTTACGTCAGCCGTGGGTTTCAAGTATCGAGTGACATCAGACGGTGAGGGTCCGCGGGTTGTGACGTGTGCATGAGTCGACAAACTGTGACGATTCTAGTTCGCGGTACAGTATCATCTGTCCCTCCATTGCCAGCACGTAATTTCACGCGATGGGATTCTTCGCGTGACGTCAAATATAGCGTCACATTTTTATTTATTTGAAGAAAAACCACGCGTGACGACAACGCGTCTGTTCGTGAGTTAACGGCCAGTATTGGAATCAGACCACTGCGGTTTTCAGCCGGACAGGTTGCATCTCTGTACGCTGCGCTGTTAACCGTCACAACCGACGTCCGACAGTAGCTGACCGCTGGAAGTTGCCCAGGCACGCAAGGTCTACATCACCGTGCGGCGAAACTAGTCGTCTGGTAACTCAACCACTGTAGTTGCAACGTGTGTGAATGGAATTATGCTTAAGAATTTCCTTTCTACCGAACGTATGCATGTCAGTTGGTTGTGCCCTCTGCTAACGCCTACCGCAATTGTATATGTTCCGTGTTGCACAATTTTATTAGCAAAAAAGTTAGACCATTTAAGTTGTAGAAATGTTGCGCAGTCCACTTTTTGTCCGGGTCACAGCGTTAACCGTCGCACGACCGACAAAAGCTCCCGCGCTGATGGTTACAGGAGGACTGTTTCGCCATTTCACTGTTTCGCCACTTCTCTGTTTCGCTTCTTCTGTTCGCTAAATTCCTGCTTTGCTGTTCCACGTTCTCCGTTTCTTCGTTCTTCGTTTCCTTCTTCGTCGAGTTCAACGCTTCATCCTTCGTTCGCCGTCACCTTCATCAGCATCTCCAACACTGCACAACCGTCAACACCCCATCTGTCATCGCATCAGGAACATCGACCAGTGTCACCAGCCCGAGCACGCACGCGGACTGTGCCATCTCACGCGTGAGATAAGTCGTGTATTCTGTGCTGACGCAAACGTGGTGACTCTGACATTTGTGGTCGGTGTGAACACTTTTCACAACACAACACTCTTTTAACCAAACATTCACATTAACATTTTCGTCGCCATTCACATCAACTACACATCACCCATTTATTGTGAGTTAATTAAATGTGGGTTTTCTACACACGGTCGACTTTTTTGTTGAAAAAAGATTGTGTGCATCTGGTGTGTGACAGTCGCTTTTGCAGGCTTCTACCTGTTCCACTGTACTTACGCTGTAAGTGCACAGGCGCACATCCAGGTCCAAAACACGACACGTAAAACGTTACAAAACGTAAGTGAACAAAGTAACCACCACTTGACAGGTGCACGATCTGTTTTGCCATCTTAGGCCTTGATTAAGGTTTAGTTATTATTTGTATATACATGTTGTAAATTGACGAGCACTTTATGGATAAGTATTCTGTTAGATACGCCCGCACTAGTCGTATCATTTGGTCTTGATGTGGAAGACAGTGGGGTGGAGGCGGACGAGTCAAAGCTAAGATCATCTTACTTTTCCTGATAATACAATTACTTAGCTGTTTCCCTCACTGATACTGCAATTGAATGGGGGGGGGGGGTAGGTTGTATGAGCTGTAAGGATAAGGAATTAGGAGGGAGCAGTGGGAGCGTGATGCTTTACATTTACAAACGCCTGTCGCCCCCCCCTCTATTTCCTAACATTATTAATAGTGGTTTTTCCTACAGTATCTCTTTATTGAGTAACAGCAATAGCAATTGTGAAGTAAAAGCCACAAGACGATAACATTGAACAAATGCCACAGCAGTGTGTTATTGTGAGTATTGGGTATTCGGATATAAGACAAGGGTGTCCCATAGAATTGGATTGTGTGCGGCTTACCGACGTTTCCCTATATTTATTACAAAGTCTCGTATCAAGTTACAGAAACCTTTTAGTGTCTGCCTTCTTTTGCTGTTGCGGAACAGAACAAGACGAAAAGCACGCAATCGTCCTTCGACCCTTTCATAAAGCCAAGCAAACGTAACACCTAATCCTATTTAAATCAAAGACAGTCATCATCACATATCGGAATACATGGGCGTTTGTCTGTAATGCTCTTTATGACGATTTTCATTGCTTAACTACAAGTCTCTGCGAGCACTTTGGTCATCGTTTTCTCGCTTATGTTTTTCTTCACAACAAACGGAGTAGAAACCTGACTCAGAGAGAACGAAATTACGAATCTCATTAATCCAACAGATGGGTTCAGCTAAAGTTCATTGCAGACATATTTATCTATTTTTTAAATAGGGCTAGAAGGACATACTGGATCCGCTACTGCCCAGAATAGACTAGGAGGTTGCAAAGGAATTTGCGAGATTACACGGAGAAGAACCTATGAGAAACCTATCTGTCCGTTCGTCCTTCCCTCCCACCTGTTCGTAGTTCCATTTTTGTCAATCTGCTTGTTTGTCATTCTGTCCTGCTTCATTCTTTGGTTGGTCTGCGTTCGATTTTGACTGCAGAAGTTCCCTCTATACATACTTTATTCTCTATCCATTGTGTGTTGCTTTAGGTGTCTGTGCAAATATGAGGATTTAACCACATTTCGTAATTCCCCAAAAGGTAGTTTCGTTAAAAAATGAATGACGAGAACTACAACAGTTACTTCTACCACTGCTACTACTAATACTACGAGTACTATGAAGACATCGATGTCGACGATGATGTTAATAATGAGTCGATCAGTCATCACCAACAGTCAAACACCAATCAAAGAGAAAAGTAGAGATGCAGCAACAAACGATAAACTCAAGCGTCAAGCCACGAAAAAGAGGCCATTATAAAGACATCACGACAAATCACAATAGTGTCATTTAACACTGGTATCAATTTCTAATACCAATGAAAAGAAATGCGCGTGAGCGATCTTTGTCACATTACTTTTTGAACAACACAATATCAACGCGACCTTCCCCACCCCTACTGACCCACTCGGCCAGGTGTCTGAAACAGGACACCTTGCGATGATTTTGATTTCACAAAAATATCAGGCCTGCTTTCGTTAAGCTCTAACAATGTCAAGGACAGCGGTACTAACATAAAATCCAGCCGGTGGACCATTTGTCTTGCGATCTGCTGCTGTCTTCAAGTCCAGAGGTTGTGAGTTAGGCAGACCTGTGAGTATAGCGATATTCCCAGGGTGTCGTCTCTTCGCCTATTTTGTTTTGTTTATTTTTGTTTTGTGGGATTCTAGTAAAAAAAAGTTTTTGCGCTTTTTCTGTAGCCAAGCAATAATCTCAAAAAGAAACCAGTAACACAACGTCAACAGCAAGTCACTTACCTTGTTTAAAAAAAACAGACTCATTTTTATACTTTCTCTTGGATTGTTTTAAATTACTTTTTTAGGTCACCAAAGATGATTTTGGGAAGGATCAATACACAATATATGGCATTGACGATATATATATATATACTCCCTCATCTTTCCGTGAACCAACGTTTTCGCGCAGTTTTTGTGATCGTTGTAACAGAGTCCCCACACTTAACGAACGCTGGTTATATCAGGATGAAAACTACTTACGTCAGGGTAAGGATTCTGTACAATTAATTGGTCCAATCTGCTTGTAATATGGGTACAGTGTTTTGAGAACAGGAGAAAGTAGAGACCCAAGCGGCGCCATGTTTACTGTATCACCTGACGATACTGTGACGTCACGACTGCGTTACTGGAGTGTGACGTCGCCGGAGACTCTAGCTTTTGTCTACGTCACACCTGACGGACAGAGATTTGCCTACAGCAGAAAACAACTCTTCTCACTGGCGTGCAGGTAAGATAAAGACAGCTTCTCATAGAAAAAAGTATACAGCTATATTTTTTATAGCTGACTTAGTAAATGAGTTTAGAATAATGTCTTTTAAAAAGAATAACGACCTTTCTGAGCTACACATATAGGCTGTTAAATTAGGTTTATAATGTATATTTATAACCTTTTTTAACAATCAGAGCAGCAATGTGATTAGGGAGGCTTGGCTTGTGCACGGAAAAATGATTTATGGCTGCATCACCGGAATAGACATTACATAATTGAGAATAATTGTTAAGAAAAGTAACACCTATACTACAGATTAATTTGCGCCTAATATGATTCCATTGTATGAGATCGCAAGTCTTTAAAAATAGCCGCCTCTCTAAAGTACACATTATTTTGTTGTGACATAAGTATTTTGTTATAACGCCAAGTAATAACTTTCTATAACCAGAGCAGCCACGTGGTTACAGAAGCGTGGCGTGTGCAAAGATGACGTCATCCTGTGCTTGGTGCCGACGTCACCAGAACAGACGTTCCTTGTCCTGGGGGCGGCGTTGCTGGGGGCTGTCATAGCGTGTACCCTAGTTTGCTATCGAGACGGTTCCGACATCTGGCCTTTGATCAGCTTGGGTGACGTCACAACTATCATCGTGGATCAGACAGATCAGCAAGCCATTTCTGCTCTGAAGACTCGCATTCCGAACTTCTCAACAGGCTCGGTCACCAGCCAACAGTTTCCCTCCTTGAAAACTGTTGTCGCCTGCAACCGTTCATACGGCGCAGCAGAGTTATCGTTCCTGGAAGCAATAGCCAATGAAGATGAAACTGAGCCATGTGACGTCACTCCTGACGATAGAGTGGTTATTTTCCCAACATCGGGTAGTTCTGGCCAATCTAAACTTGTCCCGAAGACTCACAGGTATAAAAATGTATATACCTTAAAGATTTAACAAGTAGTATTAATTGTAAAGTCACAGTATCAGAGAAGGTAAACAAAACTATAACAAATATTGGAAAAAATTAATATGTAATAACTGTCGATATTTATTAGAACAATATTTAATGTGAGAAAAATAACTATGAAATAATTGTGGGTATGAGTTTAAATAACTAACCCATAAATACTTGCATATTATAATCTTTCGTTTTCACATTTTTACGATCTCTTACGAAAATCGAGATTGTGCTTTTAGAAAAAATTGCACATCGGACATCTCGTAACCTAATTATCTTAAGTCTTTGTTATGCTGCTATCGATTTTAATGATTACTGTTCTCTTAGTAGAGCAATGGACAGCAAAAATATTGGTGTATAATCTTCCTAAACTGACATCAGTATTTCTTTTGTAGGCAGATTCTAACTGTAGGGCTGTCACTGTGCGAGGCCATGGACTATCAGCCAAGCGAAGTTGTGCTTCTCAGCAGCTCCTTCGGATGGATTACTGGTTACCCCGGGACGTATTTTGTAGCAGGAGTCACTCGTGTGGTTCCCTACGTGACACGTGAGCTCATCCGGTCCAATCCAAATAGTGCGAAATGCGTTTAAGACGGAACACTTAAGTTAATCTTATTACGGCCTTTCACACACCCCTGGTCACACACGACACTCGCCTCTCTGTCGTCCACTCGTCTTTTTCTTCCACTCACCAAGCGACCAAGGGTGTGTGGGCGTGTTCCTCGTGGCTCCGACCACTCACAAACACAAACACAAACACAAACACAAACACAAACACAAACACAAACACAAACACAAGACATCGTGTGTTATACAAGTCCGCTTACCTGAACCGATCCACACCAAATTCGGCAGGCGGGTTCCTTTTCATCCGCAGATGGTAATGGGCGATATTTCAACGCTGTACCTAGGCCTAAACAAAAATTAAAAAATATGACGACAACCTTAGCCGGTCGTGTACACAGTAATCACCGTGCAAGGGAGATCACCACACAGTCTTTTTCCTTTCGTACGAAAAGTACTTTCCCTTGCATCGCATTACCACAGGGACACACAGGGGTAAGTGAAGGGATACTTAGAGCTGGGGGGGGGGGGAGTAGGAAAGAGGTAGGGTTGGGGCTAGAAAATGGGTAGTGGTGGTGTTTACAGAATGGGTAGAGGGGAGGGTTGTAATCCGCTGGCTAGTGGATATATATTGCTGAGTGGTAATGGTGGAGTTTATTAGAATATTGTATGGTGTAACAGTGAGTATTTATTTGATCTGCGTGTGTGTGTGTGTGAGTGTTTTTAAAAGGTCGAAATAGATCCACAGTTTGGTGTTCGTCCGTGAGTGTCTGGGCGTCTAAAAGATTTTCCGAACACGAACATGTACACGCGCAAACTGCATACAATTTTTTTTTAAAGTGGTTTTTGACAAACAATTACAGCCTGATATCAAGTTTTGGCAACGGTTAAGACAGCCATAGCGGCTTGAAAAGTATCTGCATAAAAGGAGAGACGACAACAGACGCATATTCTCTTCATTCAATTCAGGTATTTAAATCCTTACCCCTACCAAACATGTTAGTTAATTGTCTTCATTCCGTGGTGAAGCACGAAGCACCTTAACATTTAACTCTATTATTTTTCTCCTCCTCAGACTCTCCTCCAAATGATGAAGAGAAATTCCTGTTGCACGTGCTGAATCAAGAACGAGTGACCCAGGCGTTTATGATTCCTTCAGGACTGAGAAACTTGCTAGCGCGTGCTGACCTTCTCCAGTCTGATGTCAAGTGGTTTGCGCGCTCCATCTTATTGTGTGGTTCTGTGGTCAGAAAAGACCTTGGCCGAGCGCTGGGAACGCTGACCTCTGAACTTCGCGTTGCCTATGGAAGCACGGAGATGGGTTTCGTTACGTGCAAGATATATACAGACGGTGCTAAGGTAATGTATTCCAGTCGCATGGACTTTCTCACGCACGCGCACCTCCATCTTAATTTCACATTCACTCGCTCTCGCTCCAACGCTGCCTTCATTTGCAAAATAATTTTAGTAATTTTTTTCTTATTCCCCTGAAGGTATCCACAAGAAATAAATGATCACAAATATTAGTGAGTCAATTTGCTTTAGTTAAAGAAAATATGTTGAAAGGATCACGCCGTAACAGATTTATTTGATACGAACGCGTTGCCCACAGTTTCTGCAATTTGTCAACTAGGCTGAAGACTTCAACTGTGGAAAAATTACCAAAGGTCACAAGGTCAAAGTTGTGGATGAAGATCTGAGAGTTGTTGCTCCAAACACCAAAGGTGAGCTTATGATCAGAAACAACGATCAATTCCCCGGTTACCTGAAGCAACCAGGCGCCACAGCAGAAGCCACACCAGAAGAAGGCTGGTTCAGACCGCGCGACCTTGCTTACATCGATGACGAGGGTGACCTGTTTGTTACGGGGAGACATTCTGACGTCATTGTTCTCGGTGGTTTCGTCTTGTATCCTCAGGTTCGACTTTGTTCTCAGATAACAATGGAGATTACCTATGTGATTACCTATTTTATTCAACTAATGGTACAATTAGTATAGCATGTTTAGACTAACAAATTTTTCATCGTACAGTGTAGTTTAAAAACAAGCAATTCAGAGCCATTCAAAAAGCCTTTTAGCAATAACATAATATATTAAGCGACAAAATATATCTTTAATGTAACTGCTTCGCTCCAACCTACTAAACAGCTGGCATTTATTATAGTTCTTGTTAATCAACATAACAGCTACTGGAGTCCCATCTCATGAAGTGTCCTGGAGTTTATGACGTAGCTGTCATCCCTATCCCCGACAACGACTGCGACAACCGTCCTTGTGTCTGCGTCGAGCAAGATCCCAGACCGGAAGCAAAGCCCGTGGTGCCTGACGACATCCTGCGTGCATGCGCCGAGGTTTTCCTTGGCAGCTTCTTACGATTGGACAAACGGCTCGAGTCTTTTGTCCCCAAGGTGTGCCTGGTATTTGACAAGTTTCCTGTCAACCTCAACGGCAAGGTACCACGCAAAGTCTTACGAGGTCTGGCCTTGGAGAGACTGGGGGTGAAGAACGACAGTTGAACGACAAATTTGGGGACAAGCCTTCAGGCTTCCTGGTCTGTTAATGATTGAGACAATCTTTTCTCTTTGCTCATCAATCGTTAAGATTCTTCATAATCAGATTGGATCTTGTTGCTGAACGTCCCTCAGCAAACTAGGTGGATATCAGGATGGTGTTATTTGATTTAAGTCAACGTGCTACACCTTCAGGCTTCCTGGGGTGTGAACGACTATGACAATCTCTTGTCTGACTAATTATCCATTCATCTTTGAAATTCTTGATAATCGGATTAGATTGTTTTTGCCTTAACGTTCAGCCGCAAAGGAGGTGCAAATGAGGAAATGTTGCTCGGGACAAGTTAATGTTCTGTTGACGTTTTGGGACTGTTGTCGCAATAATAATAATACAAAATATTTCGATAGCGCCTTATCTTACCACCGAGCTCTTTTTACGCACACGAACACGCACGCACACACGCACGCACGCACGCACACACACACAGGCGTCTTTTGTGTCATTTTTGCTTGTACTTTTTTGGATCTTGTTTGGATTTATAAGTTTTAAAAGAAAAAATGTAAAGATGTCATACACGTTGTAGGTGTTCACTTTGTTTAGTCACAAGAAATTACATGAAAATACAATTATTAAAAAAATAGAATATTCGAGTCAGTATGAATTTTCAAGTGCCGATAGCAGCAAATGTGTTGTCCTTCTCGTTGTCGTTGTCGTCCTCCATCTTGTACACCTCCCCCTCAACATCATCATCAGGATGTCTAGACTGTAGTCAAACCAGTGTATATGGAATCGTTTCCACAACACATTGCCTTAATTAACCCCTCAACATCATCATCAGGATGTCTAGACTGTAGTCAAACCAGTGTATATGGAATCGTTTCCACAACACATTGCCTTAATTAACACCTCAACATCATCATCAGGATGTCTAGACTGTAGTCAAACCAGTGTATATGGAATCGTATCCACAACACATTGCCTTAATTAACCCGTAATTATTGAAAGGCGCTTGAGATGTTATGATATACAATCTTTCAGACTATCTCACGTATACGATGTACTCGTATAGAAAAAAACAAATACAACTGAAAACCTTAAAAATCCCTACAAAAGTATGAAGTAAAAATTGCAAAAGAAACAACGAAAAACAGAGTTATCTTCCCATATGAGGCCAGTGTTCGAAGATTACAGTATCCTATTTTCTACCGGTGTGTGTGTGTGTGTGTGTGTGTGTGTGTTGTGTGTGTTGTGTGTGTTGTGTGTGTTGTGGGTGTTGTGGGTGTTGTGTGTGTTGTGTGTGTTGTGTGTGTTGTGTGTGTGTGTGTGTGTGTGTGTAAGTAAGAAACGAAAACGAAACGAAAAGCTTTATTGTCTCTGGCCACATGGCCTCTACAATGGGAGATGAGCATGGCACAATATACTTAGAGGCAAATGATATCATGACTGTAGTAAATATTTACATCCACGTAAGTTCTAATGTGGACTGTTGTCTGGCATTTCAATAACATTCACTCCAGTTCGGCGCTTAAAACTGTGGTAAAGGTGTCTGGCTAAATTGATGGAGTTACGAGGATCTTGAAACAAACGAGACAAGGTGTATGTGATGGATGTAAGGTATATTTGCACGGAAGATATCTCGATCTCAAATCATTTAAATGGTCGCAAGTAAAAAAGAAATGGAATTCTTCGTCCACTTCTGTCTTGTATAGAAGGCAGTGTAACGCTTGTGTTGGAACTATTTTGTACCTGTTTGTATGGGTTTTAGAAGCTGAAATGCCCATTTGAAATCTCGTCAGAATATCTCTTAGCACCTTGTTCTTAATGCTCTTTAGATAAGGTTCCAAAAGTAACGAGGACTTAAAAGCTGCATACACATTAAACCTTGGGCTGCTTGCAATGTGCGATAGCCATTCTTGTTTATGGCAATCGATAAGTCGTTGTTTAACTTCACCCAAGAAACCATTCGCCTTATCTGCACCTTGGTTTTTCCACACAAATCCAAATCCATATGTATAAAGCGTTTTGTGAAGTCGTGACGTCACACGGTACAGGAAACTTCGTCATTATAGCCATCACCACCATGACCACGCCAGTCACGTCCAGGACGAGGTCAAGCTGTTGACGCAGTACCACTTCCGGATGTTCGAACGGCGACCCTTGCTCCGCGCATGTCTGGATTACGTCAGCGTAGCGCGGCGACTGTGGCGCGTTTTTTCCAGTTGAACGGGTACATCACGCAGGCATCGGAGTTCCCAGCCGAGCGGCAACAGTTGCTAGGGACAACGGCCCGAGGGTCGGCCCTTGTGACTACTCTGTCTGTCTGTCTGTCTCACACACGCACGCGTACACGCAACCCCCCCCCCCCGACCACCAACCCACACAAAAACACACACAAGCAATGTGTTGTCACAACGATTCCATACCGACTGGGTCGGTACAGTCTGGAGATCGTGACGATGTTGTTGAGGGGGAGGTGAAGATGGAGGAGAAAGAGAAAAAGGGGCAGCAAGACGACAACGACAAGGACAACACAGTGACTGCTATCACCACTTGTACATTCAAACTCGGATATTCTAAGTTTTTAATCATTGTACTTTAATGTAATTTCCTGTAACTAAACAAAGGCAACACCTAAAACGTCTATGACATCTTTACATTTTTTCTTTTAAAACCTATAAATCCAAACAACATCCAAATAAAGTGCAAGTAAAAATGACATAAAAGGACGGCTCTCTCTGTGTGTGTTTGCGTGCGTGTGTGTGCGCGCGCGAGCGCGCGTGTGTGTATACGTGTGCGTGTAAAGCGCTAAGATCTCGGTGGTGAGATAACACGCTATCGAAAT
>SMGT01006180.1:0-13314 GCA_004794575.1 Lanistes nyassanus
GAGCTAAAAGGCTTACCTAGGAGTGACAGGTAATAGCCTAGGGTGACATGTGACAGAGACCACATTTTTTTCCACATTCTGATATATCAGCAGGTTCTTCGGGAAATTAAAAAAAAAACTTTAATCGATGTCTGGGTTTTCTGACGTGTTCTGGTTGTAAGAAACACCACAGAAGAATAACGTTGTCTTAATCTTTCGCGAAGGAGGCTAAAAGGACCTGTTGTTTTGTTGTTGATTTGAGAGGGAAAGTGCTTCCACCTTGCGGTGATTTCGCACTGGGGGTAGGTGGGAGGGAAGGCAGTGGGCTTGGGGAAGATACGGGGAGGGAAGAGGGCTGTGGCTTGGTGCTCTGGACTGGTGGTGGCTATGTGGTCGCTTTCCCGGCGCACTGTCGCTTCTGGAGGAAGGTGGACCTGTGTACAGTGATAAGGAAATACAATATATCTACATTAGACGCTCACGTCAGGCGCATCGGTGGTCTAGTGGTAGAATACTCGCCTGCCACGCGGGTGACCCGGGTTCGATTCCCGGTCGATGCACTGTTTTTTTTTAATTAAAAAATTGCCATTTTACTGTTTAATGTTTATCGAAGACTGTGCAAGGATAACGATAAACAATTGCCACCTCCACATTCGTGCAAAAAGTGAAGGGGCGGTGGCATAGGAGCCACCATGGGCAGCGCTGTGGTTTTTTTTTAGATCACGTTACTGGCGTTGAATCCAGTACTGCTCAGCACCCGCTTTGTGTATTTGCAAACGGTTATCTGTTCAACATTTCTTTCTTGTTTAGCAACTATACAGTCATACATGAATATTTTTATAGACACATGTACATACATGTGTCTATGTCGAGACGGTTGTGTGTGTGTGTGTGCGCGTGTGTGTGTGTGCGCGCGCGCGCGCGTGTGTGTGTGTGAGTGCAGCATGGCTACATGTGTGGGCGGGTTTGTTCAAGGGCGTTGTGACGTCTCCTTAAAGTCCCTCACCTGTGGCTTGCTCCTCTGTGCAAACTGCCACGTTAACAGTAACAGCCCTGCAGGGCGCTCTTCGTCACCTGGACTTGAGAAGCTGCACCTCACTTGCGAGTTGCCCTTGCTCATAAAACCGTCTCTCGTCCTCTCAACATGACGCCCCCCCCCAAACCCCCCGGTCATCAAAACATTCTGGCCTGTAAATAAACTATGAATTTTAAATCAATGCCCGAACTGTCCTCCCCGGCCTTTCAAAAAAAAGGAAAACGCACTTTCATGCGCAGATGCACGATTATATGCTTGCCGTTTTGAATGGCTTTGTCTCCTAATCAGAACTCATGACCTGCCTAGGTTTTCATTGCTTCTGACTGGCTGAATGAGATCGAGGCAACGAGAGGTCAAAGGGCAGGCAAGAGGTCCCACGGTTTTAGTAGAAGAGTTGGGAAGGTTCGCTGTCCAGCGGCTATAGTTAGCGAGAAACAATATGTTTATCTACAGCCCAGCTAATAGCTGACGGCACTTCTGAGTACGCATTGCAAATAAACCCCAGATTTTATTTTAGGCGGGACTCTCACGCCACGCTGGTAAATGAACAGCCTTCCCTTGGAAAGGCAGAATGTCGTAAACCAGTTCGGAGATGTTGGAAGGTTGCTGTCAGCGGCGTACGATAAGCGTAAAAAAATTAATAAATAAAAATCCCAGCCTTCGTGTGGCTTGCATGAGGGTTATTATCTCCTATTCATAAGTAAAGGCTTACATAAAATACACAACGGGCCGTACGACCACTCTTATATGACCGAAGGAGCAGCTACGATCTCTCATGCAAGCCAGCGCTGGGACAAGTTTTATGGTCGCAGTTACTAGATGAGCGGCGATGAGCGTTTCCCTTGTCCAGCGATAGCTGCTCGCAATCTTCGAGTGTAGAGAATTCGCCTCTGTACTATGGATTGGAGTAAGCTGGATGAACCCTCCAAACTAACTGCCTCCGTGCATGAGAATGAGAATAGTTCAGAGGACAGAATGCGTTGGGATGGAAAAGGAGACAGAATGCTGCTGCAGCAACTTAACGTTTCGTTTTTCAGCTGCTGGATCTTCAGAAACTGGAGGGGGTGGATGGATGGAATAGTATAAGAAGGGTTACTGCAT
The DNA here is from genome assembly GCA_004794575.1 of Lanistes nyassanus. NCBI lineage: Eukaryota > Metazoa > Mollusca > Gastropoda > Architaenioglossa > Ampullariidae > Lanistes > Lanistes nyassanus. Next base: position 2,117 of record SMGT01006180.1, read on the forward strand.
TTTGCACTTTTCTTTTTTCCTTTTTCCTCTCTCCCCACTCTCCCCTCCCTCCCCAACTTTCCTAACCGCCTCTCTCCATCTTTAAGTGAGTGAGTGATGGAATGAGAAGAAAAACAAGTTAGAGGGAGGAGCAAACTACTGCCGAAAGAAAAACGTTCAGAGTAGGGGAAAAAGTCATGTAGTCTTTCTTTTTTGCAATTAATTTGCCATGCTCTCTTGATGTCAGCATCACTTCCTCATGCACTCGGCGAACCCTTGCTCCCTCACTCATCCAGTCACTTCGGCTCTCCCCAACACCCCCTTCCCATCTATTCTCTCTATCTCTTTCTCGTTCCCACACCCGGTCTCAGCCGCTGACCTCACCTAGTCGGCGGGCAGTCTAGTTCGCTTACGCTTAATTATAAAAGTCACGCGGAATTTTGATGCGCTTCCCACACGTGCTAAATAAGCGCTTGTAGATTATTCTTTCTTCGCCACGATTCGTACAGCCTTCTGATGCTCTCTGAAGAAACCATACAGGTTACGCCAGCTATGCGCACCCGAGTACCCGCTCAAAGCAAGAGAGAGAGGAGGTGGGGGGGGGACGAAGTAGAAATGACATCCAGTACTTCCGGTTTACCAGGAGCGTATCTAAAGTCTCCGGAGTCTGGAAAGCCTTTCCACATCTACGCCAAACCTGCTGCATGAGTTGTAGAAGCGTGGGTTGTAATCCGAAAATAAATCGGGTACCGCTGTTGACAGAGAGCTTATCTTGCAACCGCTGCCCCGGATGTGGGTTGTCCCATTGGACGAGCATCTTGACTGGGGACTTCAAGAACAATAAGCCAGAGCCTGTCTGCATTAAGAGTTTCGTCCCCTCGCTCTTCAGCACAAGATTAAATCCAGACAGAAGACGGGGGCTCTTTGCTTCTCATCGGGGTTTCCGGCGGAGGGATTAGCTGATCGTCAAGTAGATGCGTTTCTTTTCGTGCCGGGCACTGTCCCGGAGCCCCATCTGGACTAGAGTAACACACGAACGTGCTTAGAGCGAGCTGGTGCGTTCTCAGCCGCGCGTGCATGACGTCACTGCCCTTTGACGTCACCGGCAGCTGCGCGATCGACCTTGAGAAGATCAAACACGAGGGACCAAGGGAGATAACGCTATCTCACGGTCCATCTGCGCCGCGCGAGCGCCGCCCTGGTGTCGGCGGTCTTCATTTGAGAGCCCGAGCAGACGACAAGGGCATGCAAGCCGTGCGAGACGCGCGCGATCCGACGCTCGCTCTTTCCGGTCTGGCTTCATCTGGCAGCAGCTTTTGATCTGGCACCATCGAGTGGCTTCCCTTTGAAGCTTGCCTGTCCTACCCTCTTGCAGTTCTTTCATTAAGCCTCGATCAGCCATCCAGGGATACCTCTCTTTCTCCTGTTGCCCGGTTTCCCGCCACGGTTTTTTTTTTCACTCTCTCGCACAGATACGTACACCTACCATGAACAAATGCAGACATCGGACGAAATCAACATCAGGTCGTTTCTTTGTATTATTTCCCAATATATTGTTTGTATCTTTGAGCCTTCACTTACAAAGCTGACTGGTATATTATTTCCAAAGGTTTTGTTTATATCGTGGACACTTTGTTTAGGAAGGGACATGTAATTTGCTTTTCTGCCCTCCATTTTGTCCTTGTCCTCTGTATTCAGAATTTTTTGGTAAGTTAACAAAGAGAAATATTGCAATAGGAAAGAGTATCTAAACCTGGAGACGAAAATAACGGAATTGTAGGATCACTAGCAATCTTAAGCTGCAAGGAACTCAGTATGTTTAAGGCAGTGGAAGTTTGAACGAACTGAAAGCCCGCTACGTACTCACGAAATATAGTACTATCACAGAAATAATCAGTAAACAGTTTTTTAAAAAAACGAAATGCGTAATTCCTCTACATAAGAACGGTCTCATTAACGGTACAGTTACAATCTTACAGGGGATTTTGTTGAAATTTAAGAATGTTGTAACCGTTTATCCAAACATTGAAAACACACGCCACATTACACACTGATTATTTCTAGTCACATTGTAACTAATGAAGTTAAGTAAAACCCGCCACTTAAAAAACTTTACCTGGTCTGTTTCCGGATTTATTATCATAACGACATGTATTTACCGCTAGAAGGTCACATGTACACGTCGCTCAGTAATGTTTTTAAAGGAAGAAACAATTAAAAGGAGACAGAAAGAAGAAAAAAAGAAAAGAAAAAATAGAAAGAAAGAAGGAAACGATTAAAAAAAACAAAAAAGGGGGAGAGCGGAGACGTCCGCCCTAAAATAGTAACGTCTGAATCATCGTTAAGTACTTCGTCAACAAATAATTTATTTCATCCTGTCGTCTACATTTGCGATTGCTTGAAACCAAAGGCCAGAAGAAACACTACATAAAAACGCCTTAGACCTGCAGATGTCCAGAAATCAGATGCGGACAATAAACATTAATTCCACCCTCTTCCAAAAAAAAAACCTATGAGAATATCCTCTCTCAAACGGAGCATTAATTATGGTACATCACGACCGTGATATCAAATTTTCTGTATTTATCAGTTAAAACTACACGTATGCCGGGCGCTCCAGTCAATGGGGCGAAAATGTATTCCAAGCAGCCTGCTTCAAATTATGCAAATCAATTCGAACCTTGACACTACTTAGCGATGACATTATGTTAATTACGAGCTTCATCTTCCCGCCACTTCACCACCCCCCCCCACCCCACCCCCTGCCCTGTGCTTCTAGCCGCCCGCAGGTCAGATCTTCTTTCGGTCGTCTCTCAACAAATAGTCCCAAGCGATTACAGAAGTACAATAAATATGGACTGAGGTGCGCGCGTGCATGGGTTGAGAGAAGGAGGGAGAAAGAGAGAGAGAGACAAGAAATCGCGGGAAGGGAAACCTCAAAGTGCATACGTACGTCGCAATGCATTATGGGTGTGATTGCAGACGATTTATGTTTCAGCATCACACAAGATCACTGTGCGTGATGACTGCAACACAACCTTGATTGTAATCTCTGTTCTGTCTTCCTCTCTATCTCGCTTTCTTTTGTCTTTCTTTCCTTCTTTGTTTATTTTTTCTGTCCGTTCTTCCGTCCGTCTGTCCGTCCGTCAGTCTGTCCGTCCGTCTGTCTTTCTCTTTTCTTTTTTTCTTTTTTCTATATATTTTTATTTGTTGTACTTTCTTTTATTTTTTCTTTAGCTCTCTTTCTCTCTCTCTCTCTCACACACACTCCCTCTCTCTCTCTTCCTTTTTCTTTCTTACTAGCATTTATCAGGTAGCTTGCATCACATCAAAAACGACTACATGAAAATATTATGTCCTTTTAGAAAAACTATGATGAAACTTTATTTAAACGAGAATCCAATCCCTCGGCATACTTGTAGCAACATTTGTTGTCTACCAGAAAAACAGAAAAACAATTACACGCGTCGATTCAAATACAGAGATACAAGCGTGCGTGTGCAAAAAAAAAATCTACAGCTTGCACTTTTGGTGGTGGGGTCCTATTACTAATCTATGCACTGAAAGAACCACCAGACTGATGGCTGCAGTAAGATGGTCAGTGCGAACAAGTAGTTTAATGTGCAGGGAGATGGCCGAATGGAGTTTGCACAAGGTATCACTCCACGAAATAATCCTTGGCCACACCAGGATTCGAACCAGCAACCTTCCACCTGCTAGTCCGCAGCTCTGACAACTGAGCTTATCCAGGTCCCCTCAGGCTTGACACACTGCCCACAGTCACGTCAACAGTGACAGACGCACCATCTCGGTTGAATGAAGGCAAGTGTTTGAGAAGTGATTGTACCGGCTCTGACGTCACGTGACAGCTGTCATATACTGCCGGCTGCAGACAGATGTGTGTGTTGATGAAAGTGACGAGAACCCGGACAGAACAAAGACAGACATACGGAGAGGATGGTCCCCAGGCGCGAGATGCTGACGTACAGGTGGAGAGCAGCAGCCGTAGGTTTGCTGCGATCAGCGAGAGACTGAGGCCAACATCTTGATCGAAAGCGAGCAGACAGCATTAATGAGAGACAACTGCAAACAGATGGTTGAGAGTTGGCGGCCCTGTTGGCAGCTGCACCCGCCGTCGCAATGCATTATGGGTGTGATTGCAGACGACTTATGTTTCAGCATGACACAAGATCACTGTGAAGTGTCAACAGGTTAATCATAATCAGAAATATTTCACCTGGAGTGTACGAATCAGAGAACGAAGGAACGAAAGAAATCTAACGAACGACTAGAAACGAAAAAATGAAGGAACGAATGAACGGACGAACGAGCGAGCGAACGAATGAACGAGAGAAAGGAAAGCACGAAAGGAAGAACAAATCAATCAAACAAGGGACAAATACAAATAAAACTGACATAAATATATGGCATAAATAATAAATAAGAATCGTCACTTATTTTTGTCCTGTCCATTCTCTGATAACAGAAGTATTGACAGTGATTCCATTCGAAGTAGTTCGATTTTCGTCGCCTGTTTCTCTGGTATGATCTTTTATTTCCTTTAGGTGGGGCTAGTTGTTCTCACGCTAAACTTTTATCAGACGAAGCTGTTTTGGTTCTCTTGTACTGTAATACATAAATAACTAAGCCCTCTTTTAGTGCTTCTGTACTGTTAAGTCCTTTTTACTAACATTGCGTTTTCATGGTATGGTTTATACAAAGAGTAATTTGAGCTGTCTGAGAATCTTCAAAAACAGTCTTCTCTGCACGCTAAAACGCCTTCTAGCACATGCAGACATGCACGTACAAGCACGCTACCACCAAAACACACACACACACACATGTATATAAATACGTACTTTTAATTAAAATGAAAAACAAAATAAAAAGGACTTCAACTAACTATAAAAGCAGTTTTGTGGAACATTAGCTGAGATCTGCATGCCTTCTTCACTTTTTCCCTCTCTTGTCTTCTAATTCCTTCAGCTCTTCAAGATTTCTTCTTCCCTCCCCTCCCCTTCCATCCCATCCCACCCCACCTTCTCTCGTGTGACATGTTTTTTCAAGTTATGATGAGCTGCATCTGTCAAAACACAGAAAGACAAATGTTACGAGAAAGTGTTCATGTGATTCCCAGACACCCCCGCGCGGCACCGGATGTCAGGACTGTGCTACACATGCGCAGCGTGGATGCGCTCGGGGACGAACCAATCAAACACCCCCGAAACGGAAGAAAGGCCCGCTGTTTATAAAACATGGATTGGAACCTGGAACGGAAGCTGGCTAGATCCAGTTGATTTTTCAGCGTTACACAGGCGGCGCTGGCGGCTTCTTCAAATGTCTGTTTCGAACTCGTTGATCCTGTATCGGAGAGATCTGCCCTTATCCGCTGCTTGCCGGCAGGACGCCGTATGTGTTGCAAATGCTGGGACTATGGGAAAGGCAAGCGGATGATTAAGTGTGCTGTGAAGCTCTCGTGTCTGATGAAAAGCACGGTGTGGTGTGGTATGGTGTGGCGTGGCGTGGCGTGGCGTGGCGTGGCGTGATGTGACCTGGCGTGGTGTGGTGTGGTATGGTGTGGCCTGACCTGGTGTGGTGCGGTGTGGTCTGGCGTGGCGTGATGTGACCTGGTGTGGTGTGGTATGGTGTGGCCTGACCTGGTGTGGTGCGGTGTGGTCTGGCCTGGCGTGGCGTGATGTGACCTGGTGTGGTGTGGTGTGGTATGGTGTGGCCTGACCTGGTGTGGTGCGGCGTGGTCTGGCCTGGCGCGGCGTGGTCTGGCCTGGCGTGGCGTGATGTGACCTGGTGTGGTGTGGTGTGGTATGGTGTGGCCTGACCTGGTGTGGTGCGGTGTGGTCTGGCCTGGCGTGGCGTGATGTGACCTGGCCTGGCGTGGTATGGTATGGCCTGACCTGGTGTGGTGCGGTGTGGTTTGGCCTGACTTTGCATGGTGTGGCGTGGTGTGGCCTGACCTGGCATGGCGTGGGGTGATGTGATGTGGCCTGACCTGGCGTGGTGTTGTGTGATGTGGCCTGACCTGGTGTGGTGTGGCGTGGGGTAGGTGGCGTGGTCAGTAGGTGGATGCGTATGTGCGTGCGTTTGCGGGGTGGGGGTGGAGCCATGAAGAGTGAGGAAGACTGAGATATGACACATGCAAGTACACAAGAAAGCCTGGACAGACCTATAAAATGTATCCGAAAAAACGTCAGGGACAGAGTGCGCGAGTAGTGAACACTGCAGCACACCTGTAGTGTACAGTAAAACCTCCAATATACGGCTTTGAGAAAACCAACCAAAATCAGGTCTTATCATGGAGTGGTCTTATAAGGGAGGATTAGCTGCACAACTTGCACTGAACTGTTAGTACATGTAGGTACACGTACCGTGATGGGGTGAGAAACACATCTGCATGTATGTTACCATGGCAGCCAACTGCAGCATGTGTTCGAATTTGTTTCTTTTTATTTATTTACCACTGAACAACAAGTTAAAATAGTATTTTTCATCTCAATTACTGAGATCGCACGTTAGTGTGACGCAGCTCTCTACCCGTTACCGACCCCTTTGAAACTCGCACAGTTTAAATTGGATTAAATATTTCAGGCACTGACTGTCTGGTGAACCGGCCGAAACAAACGCTTAAACATAGAATATGAAATAAGACTTTCAGGAACCGTAGGTCGTTGGTCGTGTTAAGGAGGGAGTCGTAAATGGGAGGTCGTTTATACAGTAAATGGTCTCCGTCAGAAAGTTTTGGGTCGTATGTTGGAGGAGATCGTATATGGGAAGGTCTTCTAAGGGAGTGAGGTTTTACTGTATTTCCCAGATAGAAATGTGAGAGATCGAATGACGCGGAGATGGGGAATGATAGAGACGGGGGAAAGGAGCCCACGGGAAGTTAAAGCAGGTTCACATCAGTGTAATGGTGAGACATCATAGCGGGTGGGTTGTTCTTAGACATTTATGTGTCGACAGAAAGCCCGTCGGTCCGTCCTTCTGTCCGTCAGTCAATCTCTCTGTCTGTCCATCCGTCCGTTCTTCCTTAAGTCCGTTCGTCAGACAGTCAGTTAGTCAGTCTGTCCCTGTGTCCGTCGTTCCGCCTCTCTGTCTTGCTGTCCTTCCAAGCTTGTTTCCTTTCGTTCCCCAGTCAGTCAGTCAGTCAGTCAGTCAGTCAGTCAGTCAGTCAGTCAGTCAGTCAGTCAGTCAGTCAGTCAGTCAGTCAGTCAGTCAACCAGCCAGCCAGCCAGCCAGCCATTCAGTCAGCTAATCACTTTCCCATGTTTTCCTTACCTGATCCCCGGGACTTTCCACCAAGCCGTTGCATCCCGTTTACAAGCAATCGTCTGGCAGGACTAATTTCTTGAGTCGCAGCTACATCTCCAAGACGCCAAACAGCCGCTGCGTCTACAAGGCGCGAGCAGAGTTCGGCCCTGTCTCTCTCTCTCTACCCCCCGATCACGTAAACAGAACATGCAGGAAAACGAGATATTGCGAGATAGCGCGAGATCTACATCGATGGCAGCCGGACGTGCAGCCACGGGCTGTACAGGAAGCGGAAATGATCATCGACACTGCAATGGGAGGCTGGTGGGCCTTACCGTCGCGTCACCGCGTCATAATAACTTGTTTATTATTTTTTAAAATGTTAAGCAATTCGTCCAAGCGCCACGTGCTGAACCCATGCGCACGCGCCAGCTTGAGTGGGTGTTTCGAAAGAACCAATGGGAATGAAGGAACCTGATCGGGGAGAGGACGCGAGATTTGGTTGGGAGGGGGCTGGAGATCGCGTGATATTACGAGTTAGTACGTGTGAGTGGGACCGCACGTACGTAAGGTCTTTTCTTGCAATTCCCTCATACACACACACGCGCGCGCGCGCACGCACACACACTCTCTCACTCACACACACACTTCCCCTACCACCCACCATCCTCTAGCCCTTTTTTGCCTCCCCCCTCTCTCTCTCTCTCTCTCTCTCTCTCATATTTTCACCTTTTTTTCCTCCTTTCATCCTCCTTTCATCCCTTCCACTCTCTCTCTCCTATTTTCACTTCTCTCTCTCTCTTTGTGTGTGTGTGTGTGTGCGTGTTTATGTGCTTAGATCCCCAGCTGAAACTGGAGGGTTAATTATAAACAAAAATTTACAGTCGGAATGATTTGTCCTAGGGGAAGAATATTGTACCAAGAACCACAGCAGCCAGCCTTCCGATGCAAGTCCAGAACGTCTATCTTTGATATACAAGATACTTTCTGAAAGTGTGCCGTCTTCGAAACAGTTAGTTGCAATGACCCCCCCCCCCCCCAGGGGGGCTTCGGCTCTACTGCCCGTCATGCACACAAGTCCAGCGCGGGTCAACGCGCAGAAACCTGAGACCTTGACCTGGCACCCAGGGGTCATCGTCGCGTTTACTCGACTGAGCACCCCCACGTGACTCTGGCACCCGAAGCAGCACGAACACTGCGCGAGCAGAGACACACAGCTCTTGACCCAGAAGCAGATGTGGCGGAGGGACCTATCACAACGTTCGGCTTAACTGCAAAAAACATCATTCATACATACATGCCTGCATACACACGCACGCACGCACACACACATGCAAAACATGGGATGAAACGCAAGCTAGCATATTCTTTCAGACACTGGACCAAAAATATAAATGAACAAGTTACAGGTTCATTCACACTTAAAAGTGCTCTAAAAGGGAAAAATTCTGCACTGTAAATCAGATCATTTTTTTAAAAAAAATGTTCGGTGACGTCATACTAGCAAACAACGCCAGCTTCAAACGTATCGCCTAGAACTGGTCTCACAGTCCCCGGCGTTATGCTGCCATTCTGGCCAACCCAGACGGCAATTTTTTGATGCGGCGTAATCTTGTGACCTACAATTTATAAATTAGACGTATCCATGTCAACACGAAACAAACAAAAAAAGACGATGCAGGTATTTCTCGAGCAGCCACAGGTAGGTAAAGCAACTGTTCCACAAAGATGTGTTTAATATTAAAATAATGAGACTGGAGAAAATACCTGATGAAGAGTGAGTGAGTGAGTGAGTGGGTGAGTGAGTGAGTGAGTGAGTGAGTGAGTGAGTGAGTGAGTGAGTGAGTGTTAGCAAGCGAGGGAGAGAGTGAGCCAGCGTGCATACTAGCATGTGTGCGTGCCCATCAAGAGATTTTGCCAAGATATTACCTGGGGACTTGCCGTGATTTCCCCTGCACCTATTTTTACCTTTGCTGGGTTCTTAAGATACCGAGCCTGACGTTCGTATGTCACGTGGTGATACGGGAAGGGCAGCCCGTCATATCGGAAAAACGTAAATCTCGGCTGTTTGACTGATTTGGATGCAATCTTGTCAGGTGGCTACATGGAAATTTGCCGTGGATCTCCGATCTGTCCGACTGCGATATGGAGAAACATCCATGTCCGCAATTTACTAGGCTGGATCCACATGCATCCTATTTTATAAATTATACGGACGTCAGTATTGTTGGATAGTAAGATTGTGAGGACATTCAATCCCAGAGATACAGGCCGCAAGACAAGCACATACACACACACACACATGCGCGCGCGCACACACACACACTCTCTCTCTTTCTCTTTTACCCATTCACTCACATATTCACATGTACTGATATACACTATCATGCACAGAGACAGGCGGACAGACAGCAAGACAGACAGACAGGAGGGGAGAAAGATTACGGACCTGCGATCTCTGTTTTTTCTATTTTTTCCGTTAAATTTTCACTTTATCAGTTTTGACGGATGGCTGACGTCCAAGGTAACAGGTCAGTTATTTAAAACACCATTAACCTTTCCAACACCCCACCTCCACCACCCCGCCAGTTCCTTCGTACGCTAGTCGCAAAGAAAGTTTAAATCTGATAATGTTGTTGTATGGCGTCCTCTGCAGGGTCTTTCCCACGGAAAAAGAAGTTGGAGTGGTGGAGGTGGGGCCATTGAACAAAAAAGCTTATGTTAACTGAACTGAGCTTATGTTAATCGAACTGCTGTCTGTTCCCACTATGTCACAACGGCTAGTGAGAACGCGGACCATGCAACATCTACATGCCGACGCAATACCTGCCCCAGATATTGAAAGACGCAATACCTGCCCCAGATGTTTCAGGACGCAACGGGGTCAATTAACTATATGTGGCACACAGCGTTCTTTAATGATCTGTTTTGCAGAGGAAATCTGTTCTCAACGCTGGTGTGAGGAGAATTCCGTTTCCGTCACGTACAGGCGAGCTGATCTGTTTCACAAACGGGGACCGTCGCAATAGTGGATTATAAAGAGTGAACTCTAATAACCTAAAACTTTTAAGTAACGATTCAAATAGATCTGTCTGCCGAGTTATATGCAAGGTTAAAAACCCTGCGACCAATATTAATAAATGACTATTACACACACCCATATAAAATCGTGATAACTCTTTTAAGAAAAAGTTAACCAAAGTATGTTGATCAATACAATTCCTCTTCTGTAAAACAAATGTTCGAGTTGATTAAACAGATGTCAGTAAGACTCCTGTGCATACTGTACAAGAGATGGGAGTTGCGGGTATTTTCACCGAGTCAGTGTGCGTGCATCAATACGATAAACCCATCCTTGATACATTCATCATAAAGGCGACGTCACACGGCAGCGTACAATTAAAGCGTTTGCTTCGCGGATGAATGGGTTGTCCCCCTGCAACATCCCTTTCAGCGTGACAGCTTCCGAGGCTGCTTCGAGGAGGCACAAGATTTTGCTTAGATTCGCGTCGATGCGAAGTTAGCGTGTTGCAAATTATGCAATCATGTCTAGAAAAATCGTAGAAGTAATAGCAAGTCACCAAGTTATCACGGTATGCCCGCCCCAGACGTTCTGTGCTTGCGAGAGAGACCTGCAGCCCCTAAGGGCTTCTTTCTTTCTTTCTTTGATGCACGCGGCCTAAAAACCTTCGTGAGCTGAACAATCAAATTTCACTGACTAAAGGGCGAAGAAAAAATGAGTACCCCCACATCGGAGAGATGACGAGAGACAATGCATTTTGCCCAAAGTGTGACAATGTGGTCTTTTCGGGGGGTGGGTGGGTATTTGTTGCTTAATGTCCAGCCGCAGTCTAGGTGCATATCAGGACGATGTTGCTTCGACAAAGTTTACGTGCTGCCACACGTGGGACTGATGGCGCAACACGCAACTGATGGCGGGGGGGGGGGGGGGGGGG
>SMGT01006180.1:13828-104402 GCA_004794575.1 Lanistes nyassanus
CAATAGGCAATACAACTACTTTGGACTGCCTTGTTTGTCTCGCTAGATTAGGTCGGATCTCGCTAGTTGGCCTACGAAACGCGAGTCAGCTGAGTGGGGGAGGGGAGGGGGATACTTGAGCCGGAATCCTCTCCAGCCAGGCGAACCTCCCACCAACCTAGTCACGTGCAGGGAATTTCATATCTCTTTATTTTTCTTCTGATTGGGATAACGGGGAAGGAACTTACGTTTGCGGTCAAGAGTCAACCGCATATCGCCGAAAGCATGTGAGATAACTGTTATTTTGAAAAAGGAAAAAAAAAGTATCAGGCAGGAAGAAATGTGCGTAAGCAGTGACACCATTTAAGTGCGCTTGCTTGTATTTAATATTTTTGCTCGACAGTAAGTCTATGTTTATGCCTGCCTGCCCGCCAGACTACCTGTCCGTCCGTCCGTCCATCTCTCTGTCTGTCTTGCTCTGTTTTCTACTGAAGCATATTTCTTTCACACACACCCCTCCCCCCTCCCACCCATCTTCGACAGCTACACTACCACTTTAATGTGTGTATCGTCTACTGCTGCTGCTTACTGTGACTCGCAATACCTTCAATCTCTTTTCCTTGCTCTCCTCGCTGCGCACCCAACCCATCTAGATGTTGGCCTCGTTAGTTATCTGACGGTACGTACGTCTATAAAATTGATATTTTACCCTGTATCACGGCACCAACCCTACCGTGAAGATTGGCCGCGCTGCGCCTACTGGGAATTAAGCTATCACTGCGCATGCCCAGATTAGTTCCAGTGACTGCCGCCAGGGTTTGACGTTTCATCAGTTGGTATGCTGCTAACCTGTGTGTGAGTGTGCGTGCGCGCGAGTGGGTGTCTGTATGCGTGTGGCGCCCGCGCGCGAGCGCGCATGTGTGTGTACGCTGGTGCATGAGGGCAGTTCTGACAGTGAGTGAATGACAGCTGACAATGACAGTTTGTTTTTCCTTTTAGAAACTGGGCTCGAACACAATGTATACAGTGACAAAGATATTCTCAGGCGTGCACATCACATAGTATTACTGGTGTTTATTCTGTACAAAAAGTCTGTATACTTCAAAAGGCATGCAATGTAAATGCGTCAAAGTTCTGGTCCTCTGCCTCACTTATACACTGGATTAATATCCTGTTTATGCCTTTCATAAACAGATACACTAACAAAATATTTCTTATGTCTTAGTACAACAAGCAATTTCTCGTAAAGCTCTCCTCGTGTTCGATTCTACCGTCCTTATAGCAAAGGCGCCTACTTCTAAGGCTGTCTGGCTGGCTGGCTGGCTGGCGGGCGGGTGGGTGGGTGGGTGGGTGGATGGGTTTTGAGTGTTCTAGACAATGCTTTTTTTCTCCTGATCCTGGTGTGTCAAACTAAGGCATTGTGTACAGTGAAACTATAAACATCGAGAAACAGATTCAGCAGTTGTGCTTTCCCTGTCCTCTGTGTGCTTGTGTGTGCGCGCGCGCGAGCCCGCCCGTGTGCATGTATATGGGTGCAAGTGTAAGTATGAGAGCTGTTGTCCATGTGTTTGTGCGTTTATGAAAGAGAGACTCTGCGAGTGTTTGGGCGCGCTCGCTGTTGTGTATAGATGCAAAAGTGGAGATCAGAGATCAAGTGTACATGAATTCTGCTTCGCAGTAGCGAGCGCACCCACTAACCTACGCGAAAGCTCTCACACGGAAGCGCACGTACCCACACACGCACAGACGCACGCACATAAGTACACCCACACACGCACATCACATACATATCAAGGGACGCTACCCAGCTGTCACTGTGAACTGGACCACCACCAATACACAGATACTAAGAGATGTGGGGGAGGGGAGGGGGAGAGCGGGGAGATGGCCGTGGAACATCAGTATCACTGGTGAATGAAAGGTGCAAGCTTAATGCCTCAGTAACCTTTCGTCAAGTTTATCATACCTGTGCGATAATGGTGTCACGTCCCTACCTGGCGTCTCGATTACAGCAGACAGACACGAGGGTGGAGTGGGGCGAGGGGTGGGGAGAGAGACTCTGTCCGAAGCCTCCGGGATCGCTGATCACGCGAACGTACTGCAGATCCTCAATACCTCTTCTCTTGTACAGACGCACGCATGCACCAACGCACACAAACACAGGTATGTTCTGCATCTACGTGCGTGCACATACATACACACACGAACACACGGATGTTACGCATCTACGTGCGTGCACATACATACACGAACGCACGGATGTTACGCATCTACTTGCGTGCACATACGTACACACACGAACGCACGGATGTTACGCATCTACGTGCGTGCACATACATACACACACGAACACACAGATGTTACACATCTACGTGCGTGCACATACATACACACACGGATGTTACGCATCTACGTTCGCGCACATACATGCAAACACGAACACACTATCGTACACAAAGGCACGCGCGCTCTCTCAGGCAAACGCACCACGGTCACTGACACACGAAGGACCACACACGTGCGTATGCTCACGAAAGACGTTCCCACCTCCCCTCGTCTACGTTCTTTGCGCGCGCACATGCAAACACGCAGGCACACACGCACACCACAAACACATTCGCACAATACCTCGTAACAAACAATTCCGTGGGCATGCGCACCCAAGGGCCTGGTAACACGGACATACACAAATAAACGTTCTCTCTCACTCTGTGTTTTTCTCCTTGCACTCACCCACACGTGTTTACCGTGTCTGTACTTCTCCATAACTGGCGTTAAACTCCGTTCGACTTCTGCTTTTGCGCACGGCACTTAACAGGTTTTTGATTGACCTGAACGTAGTCACCTCTGGTGTGACTAAGAAAACGGCAAGTGGCAATGGAGGCCAAGGGGTGGGGAGTTCTCACGTGATTTATTTTGCTCCAGAGTTTGCATGACACGGCGAGCGGATCCTCTCAAATCGTTTTCCATTTACCAAGATACCACAATGACTGTCAAATTCACGTGCTGAGTTGTGTGTGTGTGTGTGTGTGGTAGCCTAAATATCATAGATACAAGTCAGTAGGCCTACCCTTTGCCCAACAAATCAGATCACGAAAAAAAGTCTGAACGTAGCAGCTTCGGTTATATCTGGTTAGGCATTTAAAGATAAGGTTATTTGTTGACATTTTTACATGCTTGCTGTGCTAAACACAACATCGAGTTGCGATCTCTAAGAAATGCTGTCGTGTCTCTTTTTCGAGATGTACGTGTGTTTTACTAAGCTGACCACCTGTCATAAATGTTAATAAATCAATTATCTCCTTTGACAGCTTGTTTGTTGAATGTTTTTGACAGAGTTAAAAGAAAGTGTTTTTATCATTGTTGATTGTTGAACATTTGTGGTTGATTGGAGAAAGATCTCGAGCCTGTGAGTTACCCAGACGGCTTATCACATTGTCGGTTATTTTACTTTATTTTTATTTTATTTGAGGGGTAGCCAGAGTGGTGTTTCACACTAGGGAAAATTTCCATTTAAGACAGTGCTAGAAAATATACCTTAGGGGATCATTTACCAACTTTTGTGGACAAAGCACTCCACGTGCAATTAAAAAGAACAACGCGTTTCGAAAATACTAACTTAGAGGACGGATCGTAAAGCGGAAATGACATGAACGGTCTCTCGGTTTTAATGCTCACCACCACGTTGCCTTCAAGCTGAAGGCTTACCGCTGTCATTACGACTGTCTCATGCCAAAGCACGCGGAGTGCTTTGTCAGGAAAGGCTGGTGATAGTAATTGCCTTCAGGAGAGCTGGGTCTGTTTTGCCTAATGCTGTCTGTCTCTGTAACGAGGTCGTATATCAAAGACCTTATTCTGATCCTAAATCTTTCATACTGACGCTGATCTGGATGTAATCTTTCTCCCTCGCTAGAAGGAAGCACACAAAGCAACTGGGGCGGGAAGCGTGGGTGAGGGGGAGGGAGGTGGTATTGTTTTAACGTTTAATCGTAAACGAGCTGCATATCAGGACGGCACGGGGTTGAAGAGGGAGGGAGAGGGAGTGCAGACAATAAATAACAGAAGAAGAGTTTGTTGACAGAAACGAACGATGAGCTACGCATTTACTTGGCTGACGCTTGTGCGACTGTCAGCTTGAGCGTCAGTCGGGAAGGTGGTAACTCTAGAGTTTCAGGATACTGTCACCAACAACCGTGACCATTATTCCCTTTTCTTCTGTATAAGTAGTTTGTTTTTTTTATTCGGACCCTCGTACTTAAAACCCTGATTCTCGTCGCACGTCAACACGTCTTCTTCGCGCGTCAGCAAGCGCCCTCTGGTGTACGTCGTCAGGGCTGCCGCCACAACCACCACCATTTATCATCATCCGAAACACCAGCAACAACATTAACAGAACAATAGCAGCAGCACAAGATGAAGAAGAGAAATAATGAAAAACCAGTAGCATCAGCTGCATTAAGGACACACGATACAGCATAGGATATAGAAAGTACAACATTCAGAACACGAAATACAACATGCAATATACATACACTAATCAACAGACATGCATTATGCAAAGTATGGTGTACGCTGTACAGTATTCATTATAGAGTATACAATACACGTGGTGTTTCAAGCCCTCAGTTAGCACAAACATTCGCTTCCTTGTCTTCAGCACCCTGACCTGTAAGGTCCTCATTAACGCCCCCAAGCGACAATAGACCGACACTTGGTTGAAGGAAATTCACCCGGTGCATTTCGATGACGTCATTGCCTATCGCCCTCCTGAAACAGCGGCCATGCGTCTGTCTTTTCGATGCTTTCAGCGACTTTGGGAGCAGCCCTGCGACCGTTCGCGCGAGGCAGGGTGGGAGCTGCTCTCCACAAGTCACCGCACTCGCTGCTCTCGCTGCCGCCATGTTCACAGAGCAGTCTGTCAGAGTGACTTGCCCTTGCTGCAAGACGCTAGAGGTGAGAGGGCACTGTAGATCGGTGCAACGGAAGGGTGACGACAGGTGCCTCACCCCCCTCCCCCACCCACTTCCCTGACGACAGGGGCATGGTACGAGCAGCTATTGTTACACTGCCTCCCTAGCCTGCCAAATTAAGTAACACTATATGCAATTTAACCGCGATACTACACCTAGCAATTATTGTGTTGTTGTGTTGTTTTGTTTTGTTGTTGTTGTTGTTGCTGCTGCTCAGCTGCTGCTGTTAGCCTAGTCTTTGATATTGCAAGCTAGAGTAACCACGATCTATTTCATGTACTCTCTAGAAGTCACTGGCGTAGTGTTCTATTTTGGATCAGATGTATACACGTCACAGACATGATCTGCATACGCCAGGCCAGGGACAGAATACCCGAGACACGGGAGACACCGTTGTCTGCAAAGACCTCACAGGCAAAGCCAGTCTATTTACACAGCGCAACCTGACTGTTTCTTAAATTTTAGACACCAGATTACTGGGAGGCGGGGTGACTATAAACTTTCAAAGATAATTATAATCAGCATTGTATTTTTACATTGTAAGTTATTGCAGGGGTTCGATTGTTTGTCAGCGGTTTTTCTTTCTTTTGGAATCTGTACAAAGTAAACTATATCAGAGTGCTTTTTAACTGTTCCTTAACCCCGTCAGGAGTGTATTGCTGGCTCTCTATCTCCATGATTTTGACTAGCATGGAGATATCATGGGGTTCTCCCCCTTCATCGCACCCTTTCCGTGTTAAAATATTTTGATATCACTAACTTTATCATCAGTCGTTGTGATTTCTTTAACTCTCGGAGTTGGCCACTTTCAACTTCTGAATCTGAAAGAATTTTTTTTTCACAAATATGGAACAAAATTTTTTTTCGAAAGAACAGTGTTCTCAGCAGGCGGAGCGACTGCTGATTGTCATGAACACGTTCGGCTCACAAGGGTATCCGTTTCCAAGGTTTCTGATTCATTCTTCCTGAGCGATGTCGGTCGTACTGACTCCCTTTTGTGCGTCACCGATTTTGTCCTTGGCATCGGACAGAGCTGACAGCTGACAAATTTCCAGAAAGGGTATCGCGGACTGGAACTTTATCGTTGCACCGCAGGCGAAACCCTCCCAGCGACGTAACGCCAGTCGGTTGCCGAGCTGAGGTCACGGCTTCCAGCGTCAGAGTGGGTCACCCATTCATGACTAGAGGCTGACCTACCCCCTTACTTCAACACCTCCCCCGCCATCCCCCCCTTACCACCCTTCCCTTCGTTGCTATTGTTCTGACTTGCCTATGACTAACACATTCATGCAAGCATACGTATAGGTACGTCCCAGCGCATAAGCACATCCACACGGACGCACCCTACCCCGCGCGCGCGCAGGGCGCACGCACGCACGCGCACAAACACCATGCACACGCTTTCAAGCCTTGCATGTACTTTTGTTTAATGACAAAAACGTGTTGTTGCCATCTCTCACCTCCTCACGGTGCACCCATAATTCAACTCTTCCCATTGCATACTAATCCGCTCCCGTTCAGCGTACGAAAAGCTGGTTTGTTATGGGATCAAAGTCTGGATCAGGCCTTTAGTTATCTCACCTGGCAGCTTCAAAACAACGCCGTCTTGCATGGCTGGATGCTGCGATCCTGCGGTGTGAGTCCGTGACTGACAGAAGTCTTGGAAAATCCTTGGCGGAGGAAGAAAACACTGGGAACACATCATGTGTGTAGGGATCGACAATAACACACGTAGCGTCTGAAGCAGTTTCTGAAAAGAAAGAAAGAAAGAAAAGAAAGAAAGAAAGAAAGAAAGAAAGAAAGAAAGAAAGAGCGAAGGAAGGAACGAACGAACGAACGATAAAAAATCTAGTCTACGTTCCTACTAAGCTTTCACAGAATGACTTTTCCAAACAGAAAATTAAGCTGTCCCATCTACCGACCCCTTTTTAGTGAGAGTCGTAAACGTAAATCAAACCCTTCTCTTCCCTTTCAGTCCTTTTGAGAGTAGAAGCTGAAAGTTGTCTTTTCTGGACTGTCTCCCACTTGTCGTCTTCAATATATCTTTGTCGATGTTAGTGCCTTGCAGCCCTTGAGCTGACAGCTTCTGTCGTCCTTTTCCACTTTCCCGAAGGTCCCCCACAAACCTTTCTCCCCCAGGAGCTAACAGCTATAATGCTACATCTTGATGTAAATGGCTGCGCCTTTTGACCCAAAGTGTAAACAAAATCTTGACTCACACACGTACGAGGAAGTAGTACAAGGTTGTTTGTGTTGTTGATCTACTTCATATCTTCGGGGTCAGTTCTGCGTCGGCGACAAAATGAGATGAAACAGCGTGAACGGAAGATTTCGAAAACTGGTGTGGCTGAGGAAGGAAAAATAAATTGCCTGCCGCCACTAATGGTGATTCCGTGACAGATTTTCATTCAAAATAAATTTTAGTACGCATGCGCAGCCTCTATCTGACCCTGACGTGTTAAGAACATTGAGAAAAGGTGAGTCAAAAGCAGGATAGTAAGTTACAGCTTCTCTACTCGTAGCGATGTACGGCTTAATAATGTCTTCAATGAAACTGCGATACGTGTATGTAGATGAAAGAATTTCATTTCCGTCCTCCGCTCCAGACCGGTCGGTTGAAGGTCAGATGCAGACTTTACAAAAACACCGTAAAAAATACCTTTGTCACAAGGGATGAATCAGTCACAAAAAGGTTATTGTCTAAAAGGGAGAAGACGGGTGAACAGAGTTGAATGAGACTGTTGTGTCCCGTAATGCTCTCATGAATTAAAATAAAATTAACCTTCATAGAAGGACTGCTCCAATTACGCCCACACGCCTGCACTTCCACACACGCTCTCTCTCTCTCTCTCACACAAACACACACAGATGCATCTACAAGCGCACATATGCAAACACGCAAACAACAGTAAAGGCATAGATCGGGTGAAGCACTCCATCATTGATGACTGCTGAGATGAGAGCCCAGATTTTCCCAAGCAAGAATGCCTCTCGTTTCTCTGTAGCAAACCAAGACCTCATTAAAGCTAATACTGTTACGCCAGAGCAGAGCACGAACTTCAAAGCGGGTTGCAGAAGGAATTTTGTCTGACGAACGGCGACGTCTATTTTCCATCTTTCTGCTAAGAGGTCTTTAAGGGAACTGACACGACGACCATTCG
Organism: Lanistes nyassanus; assembly: GCA_004794575.1. NCBI lineage: Eukaryota > Metazoa > Mollusca > Gastropoda > Architaenioglossa > Ampullariidae > Lanistes > Lanistes nyassanus. Next base: position 21,939 of record SMGT01006180.1, read on the forward strand.
TAGGATACCAGGCATGGCCGATGAGAAGCTGCGCGAGCAACTTCCGGAAGTACTGAAGCTGACGTGCTGCGCGCCCGCGCGCACACCATGTAAATGCGCAGAACTACTGGAACCAATCAAATCACGAGCTCTATTTAGGATGTGTAACAAGCGGAGCCAATCAAATGGCGAGCTATATTTCGAAGGTCTTTCCAGGGGCGGGGGGAAGGGAGGGAGAGGGGGATGTTCCAGGAGGAGGGGGATTTAGGGGAAGGGGTGGGGTTAGGGTGGGGGCTAGGAGTAGGGGATAGGTGGGGGTTGGGGGAGGGGTGGGGTGGGGTATAGGCAGTAAAGATCTTCCAGGAAACTGCAAGGTTTTCAGTGGTGACCCTACGAGATTAGCATATTTTACGTGATACTGTATTTTGATTGGCTCCAGTTATTCTGCGCTTTTTCATGCTCCGCAAGGCTGTTGTACCAGGTCAAAGAGGTTTCTCAATGGACGATTTTTGACAAGGTTCTGCCAGAGAGAGTTAGTCGTGGGATGCTGCCCCTGAGTTTGTCTGGCGACAGGCTGCCAGGGTCCTTAAGATGGAGCCTGCAGGACATTAATTAGCACTCCCAGTAACTTCAGATATCAGATGGAGATACTGTTGCCGGAAGCTTGTTTATTGTATTTATATTGTCTAAAGTTACCTAACGCAGGTGATGTGACGGTCACAAATCTCTTATATTTTCAAAAAACAGAAAAATTTCTAGGACTACACAGACAGAAACAGTTTATGAAAAGAATGACCAAACAGGACAAATGCATCGTTTGTTTGTTGTCTTTGCATTAATTCATAAACATGGTTTTTCAGCTAGAGAAGCACTCTCGTCAAAAGGTTTACCTTACTGAGACTTGGATATCGCCCATGCAAACTTTCCACCCAAACAACTATTGAACTACAAAGAATCTCGCACGTAAACCTATTCGAAGTAATTGTTACCATTGGTATAAGCAGATTTAAGAATCAGTTTTGCAATCAGTCTGATTTATCATCTCTCGCAAAACACTGGAAACATCAAACTAATTTCTAGTTTAGAAGGGACACACTGGTGATTGTGTAATCACAAAATTTATGTACTGCTCAAAATTATTAAAAGACCAGTACACATGGTTTTCAGGTACATTGCAATGTTTTGCGCCCGTTCTGTTTTGCCTTGTCTCCTGCAGTCGTTTGATTTCCACACATTGTCTGGTGTCTTGCGTGCATGTTCGGCTACCTCCTGTGGTGTGCCCGAACGAACGCCCCAGCACTGATTGCATGCACAATGACGTTCGCTGTTGCAGTATGAAAACAAGCTGCATCTAAATGTACGGTGATGTGACGGGGTCACAAATTTCTGATGTTCAAAAAACAGAAAAATCTCTAGGACTGCACGGACAGAAACAATTAATGAAAAGAATGACCAAACAGGACAAAGGCCTTTTTTTTGTCTTTGCATTAATGTAATTCTTGTGAATTACGTCCGTGCCCTGCCTTCCAAAGTGCAGCTGGTCTTTCAATTCTTACGAGCAGTATATTTGCTAGAGTAGTCTGAATTATCCTTTGTGCTAGAGAGGTGGCCGTCATGCTGACCGCGAAGCCTCTACGCTGCGCGGCTGATGGCAGCCGCCCTCTGCAAACCAGTTTCCCACACCACAAGCCAAGCCCTCGCGCGGAACCCTCAGGGAAAGAGCGAAAAAAGGTCGGCCAAGAAATACCTGACGCCATGACCTTGAGGTGCATACGAAGGGAATGGGCCCACCTGGGCCCCGCGAGAGCACGGAGACGCCTGAAGGGCTCTCGTGAGCAGCTTATTCCCCACGAGGGATACAATACGTCGATTGTTTGATGGATTGATTTGATTGAATTAATTAAGCAATCATGAATTAAAACTTAAGTTTGGTTGCAAGTGGCTGGACTAGCACTAGTTTCTGAAGACTATTTTCATTGGACTTTCTCGGGCCGTGCATTTGGCGCATACGGAAGACAGTAGATATAGAACAGGGATGCACGCGCGTGCATAAGGACGCCATGGGTACAAACTGTGGCGGTATCTCAAAGGCTGCACAATTAACATGAGTATCTTGCGAGACTGACCAAACGATGGCGACGTAAATGAAATTTGTTTCGTCCTAAGGTCACATGATCTATGACGTTTTGGTTACGATTTCGTTCGTTCTCGTGTCCTTGCGGGAACGAAAAAGGCGCTCGTCCACGCAGCTTCCACTTCATTCACCCCCCCCCCCCCAGCAAATCGTCTTGGCAGAGACAAGGAGACCGTCTTATCGGTGGTGGTGGTGGTGGTGGTGAGGGGGGGGGGGTGGAACCTGCAGATGAGCTGTAAAAAGTCGCAGTGCAGTTAGCATTAGCTTGTATTCCCAAGCGCCACGCCGATTTTGTGCGGCTGTAAGCCCAGTCACAGTCAGATCGTTATTCAGTAGGTGATACAGCGTTGCACGCAGTATGGCAGCATACTACAGCCCTTATTGAGAAGGCAGAAATGAATGGAATATCTTTTATTCATTAGATGCAAACAGGGTGATCTATCTATCTATCTATCTATCTATCTATCTATCTATCTATCTATCTATCTATCTATCTCTGTGTTAAGAGGAGGGGTATCTGGAACATTTGTCAATCCGGCAGCTGCCACAGTAATCCAAACAAAACATGATTTAGGTTATTCAGAAAGCAGATTCAGACCATTGAATACTTTCCAGCTCTCAAATTCAGACAGTGCAATACATCACAGTATTCAAATGCAGACCATGAATACACTACTGAAAAATCCCATTACGAAATATAAGACACTTCTCAGAAGTCAGATCATGAAGCACATTTCTCAAAACTGAACTGAAATGAAAGACGGTCTCTCTCTCACACACACACACACAAAAGCAGACGATTTTCTGCGCGGATCATCTCGGCCTGCAGTTACTCCCATGCACCTTGTTTAGAAGCTCACCTGTCGGCAGATTTAAATAGCCTTTGATCAAACAAAAGTCTGGCTCACCTGGCACAGGGCCGTGCTAATTTAGTCTGCAGAAACAGGCGAATGGAAAATGGTGGTGGTGGGGAGGGGGGGAATGCTCAGGTGACTGCTTGTGCGGAAGATGGAATGTCCGTCCCGCCCAGGTTTCTTGTATGTTGGTCACACACTGACCCACATAAGAGAAACCATAACAATACTATTTTTCGGGGAGTACCCTATGACAAGACGAGGGACATTATTATGTTTCCCATTATTCGCTTGCAGTTCCGTATGGAAACAGACGTTCAAATCGTCTGAAATTTGTCGGTTCCGAATCGGGATGACGGCAGCACAGTGGTCAGTAAATGGGTAATATGCATTAAAAATCAGTCTTAGCTCAGCTCGCAATCAGTTTTGCCCTATTTTGTTACTTTTGGTTTGCCTATCTGAGCAAGTAGTGGCCGAATAATTTATCTAGACGCTGTTCTAGTTGAAAACCCGAGTGCCATACCGATAGCTTTAGAGCTAGGCCGTGTAAAAGTCGAGTTTTTGTTACCGCGGGTCAGCTCCGCCCTGTGACCCGACCCTACGACATCTCAGCCAATCAGAGCGCAGTTTATTTTTTCTCCCTCTTCTATGCATTTCACACTCCAACAGGTTCGCCTGCGAGAGATCATGAATCGGTCGCTTACGCCCTGCGAAAGAAAAGTGAGCAGGAGAGAAAAAGTGTCGCTCGTCTTCCCCGAAAAGTGCTTCTGACGTTCTGCAGTGTCTTGTTTATGTGGGCTGTTTATCGCTTTGGACCTAGGGGGAGAGTGCAAGATCGTGATCTCTTCGAGTCTGACCGGCATTTGCGTTCTTTCTCGAAGCAAGTAGAGGTGCCTTGATTTTAGCAGACCTCTATCAACCGTGGTGCATCGCTTCTTGACCTACTTTCAAGCTTGCATGTAGCAGTTCTTTTAAGAACAGTTGATTAGAACTGGAAGAGAGTTCGCTTTGGTCATTCGCTGCGGTAAGTGTATTTGAACTTTCGACTGGTTATGTGGTCATTTTTCGGTGAGCGCTAGGCTCGTAACGAGCTGGCGTGTTCGACTGATCGATCGCATTCATCGTGGCGTAGGAATTTCTTTCATGATGGCTGAAAATTGTCTGCTATGAGGGGTGGGTGCTTTTATAGTCCTGGCTTTCAGTTTGATTTCATAGCAGTGTAAAATTTTATCTCAGGAGCATGGAACTGGACTTTCTCCAGCCTGATTATACGATGGAGAACGTGGAGTTTTTTGGAGAGCAGAAAATGAAGAGACAATTCCGGGTAGCATCGATGCGCCTACCTAAGGTAGGTTTTAGCCTCGTTTTCAAGTTCCCCTTTCGTTCATTCATAAAATGCTCGTGTGTTTTATGAATGGATTAGTCTGTTAGTCGTTATTTTGAATCTGCAGTGTAATGTAAATCAGATACTTTTTATATATTCTGCATGTATGTTTAGTGTCATCTCCAGTGCTTAGCAGTAATGCCTAATTGTCAGCAGTTCGCGAACGATTTAAGATCTACTTTTCTTCTCGGGACCAGCCAGCCCCATAACTCCTTTCATTCATGCGTTTACGTTCATGGCTTGTATGCCAGACAAGACCATATCATGGAGAGAGAGAGAAAAAAAGTGCGAGTGTTCTTTTTTGCTGTTCATCTCTTATCAGGACCCGTTTGCTGTCAAAACGTACTTCACTCCCATCAGTAATATAAAGTACAGATTACACAAAGTATACTACTAGTACCACACTCTACAGTACTATATCGTACTCTTCCAGCCCAACATCAGCAGAATTTTCATTCAGTGTCGTTTTGAAGTCATATCGCGAAGTCTATCATTGTTAAGTGACAAATTAGCGCTGAATACAGAATGTAAAAAAACGAAGAACCGCACCAGTATTGCAGTAGTTACATGAATTGAAATGGTTCAACATCTACTTGCTTTAAGCATGTTGCAGTTATAGCAAGATCTGCTTCTATCAAATACATCTATAGTCAAAATTATTTTATGGTAGATTATGCTTTATGGTTGATATGTAGTAGTTGTCGCTTTGGCTTTAGTGTTTTTCAGCTGTTCAACCCAGTTGAATGCAATGTTAAACATGTATGTGTACATGGAAATGGTAAATCTTTGCCAAGTCATTCCCCATCCACATATTCACCCTTCCTCTTTCTCCCTGTCTCTAAAGCGGGGAGGGGGGGGGGAGAGAAACGAACAATGTGATAGGGGGATAAAAAAGTTTTGGACAGTACGGCTCATTGAAAAGCTTGCATTCCCTTCTCATGTTTCATTCAGCCTGCAGTGTTAAGAGTTTTGAAAACCACTGAATTTGTTCTCACAGAGCAAGTCTTTATGCCTCTTGCCTATTCTTTTATAAGTTCTTCTTCATGTTTCAAGCTGCACAGTTTGTGATTTCAAGATCACGTGGCTGTCAGAACTAGAGCACATGCCAGTTGTAACTAACACGACAGCAGTATTTACATGCAAGGTGATGGCGACACTGTTTTACATCTGTGTCTTACACACAGACTCCTTGGCTGATGGTAGAGACGCCAGTAATGTGTCTGGGAAGCTAGTTACAATCTTTTTAAAACAAATCTAGTCTCAGTTAAAGGTGTTTCTTACAAGAATAAAAGCTTTTGAAAAACAACCAAAACTAATTAACCAGAGCAGAGGATTTTCTTCTCTGGGGAGGATTTCCTTGGAACTGTAGGATCCTTTCTTGGTTTTACCAGTTGGTTTGGTTTGGGGAAGGGGGACCTGGACATAGTGAGTAACTATCAGTGGTGATGCCCTAGCACAGCTTTGTTATAAAGTGAACTACAGCACTTTCACTTGCTTATTTAACTGTTTGACACTTTTTTAAAAGAGTCAACATACAACAGCACTACCACAACTAAAGTAAAATTTCAGTTGTAGAGGAAGATTGTGGCAATTATAGTAACAGTGTACGCAAAATTGAGGATGTGTGTGGTCGAGTAGTTAAACCGCTGGTCTTCAAACCCGGAGGCACTGGTTCGATGCCTGTGTGTCTCACCATACTTCCCCCAGTTCACCAGCTGGGATTGGGTACTTGTCCCATCCCCCAGGGTCAGGGAAGGTGTGGCAGCAAGGTAGAAGAGATTAGCACCACCTTTACAGTGCTGGTCCACATAAAAGTTGTGGTTTCAAACACACTATTCCTCTACAACCTAAAACCAGGTCAGAGGAGAATCTTTAACCTTTTACATGGCATTCAACATTCAGTACTTCTGTGGCAATTTTGCAGTTTTCCTTCTTCACTGATTCTGTGCCCTAAAAGTTAGTAATACACTAATACCCATAGCTCAGGCATAACATGAGAATTAATACTTAATATTTTATGCAGGATTTGTAACAGAAATTTGAGTTTTCAGCCATGACCAACTGGTTTTGATTGTTTCAATGGAAATACCAGTTCAAACAAGTCAGGGTGTTTGAAGATTAAAATGATTCCAGTTTTAATTTAAAATGCGACTATCATTGCATGCTTTATGGTTTTGTTGTTATGTGTCAATATTAATACAAATGTGTTACTAGCAATGAGTGTTTGTGTAAAGTTACAGTAAACAGTCATGCAGATTATATGATAATGGTGTGTAACTGTGGTAATACTTATAAAAACTAGTGCATGGTTTGTTTTACTTTAACTGAAGCAGACCAGACAGTTTTATCTGACATTTTACTTTGGTAACTAAGCATTAGAAGTTGGTGAGCCTACAAAAACAACGTAATTAAACAAGTTATCCTTTTATTCTTGTGATATATCATGGGGATGGGAGATTACTCTCCAATCCATAGTATGTCAGAATGATCGGTATAGGAATGAGGATAATTTCAAAGAAGCTTTGAAATATCGAAGATCTTTTTGAAGTCTTTGTATAGGGACCGTGCAGGAAGGACAGCGGTGTGTGCAAATCCAGCATCGAACATTGCCAGTTGGCAGAAACTATGCCAGATCTGGCACAGTACACAGTGCTTGTATAAAAATACCAACTTATCTTGTCAGATAGGGCCATTTTGCTGTCTGAAATCAATGGCCGCCAAGGCAAAAATGAAAGCACACATTTACTTAGGCTGGTGTATCGTTTAAAGCTTTGAAAAATGCAAATATAGGCCATTGTGGATTTTTTGTGGCATTGTCTATGATCTGCGGAGAATACTACTGGATATCTTGCACATTTTTGCATGCAGATTGTTACTCATAAAACACAGACACTTATAGTCATACATGCAATACACAGGAAAATTGAGAACAAGCAACAGGGGGCTGGGATGTGATAGAAAAGAGATCAAAACACAGTGACATTTAATTTTTTTTAAAGTTTGATTGGAACTACAGTTGCATACAATGCTACAAGTCATAAATAATAAGGTTTTGCAAAGTTTTGGTACTGTTATATGGGGAACATTTTTGAAAATACCATGCTTGTAATTTCAGTATGTTGAAACAAAGCCTTTGTTAAAGATCAGACTTTTAAAAAAATCTTTTTCTTATAAGGCTGATTTGAGGGAACAGAGATTTATGATTAAAAATGTAAAGGGTAAAGGTTATTCCATGACCTGTGTTAAATTAAGGTTGTAGGGGAGTGGAGGTATATGAGCATGCACACACGAACACATGCACACTCATTTGATTGTTAACAATAGTTGAATCATTTTGTAGCTGTGCATTTTGTGCTTAGTTGAACAGAGCAATTTCTCTGCTGTGTGTGTTTCTTAGTTAAAAGAGAAGTACAGACTTAATCAGAAGGGGTAAGGTTGTTAAATTATTAATTTTGGAAGCCTGTCAGTATTCCACACATGGAGAGATTAACGATCAGTCAAATTTTATTGGTTGTCTTTTTCCAATTTTTCACCTGGCATTCTGACATCTTCTGGATTTTTAATAGACAAATTCTTGCAATTGGCACTTATCTGCACTGCAGTGTTGAGTGGCTTTTGCTTGTACCTGGCGCCAGATGTATTCCTTAAGAACTTGGGTATTTCGTGGCTGGTGGTATGTCTTCATCCAACTTCTGACACTGTGCTGATGCAGTGTGTGAATGAAGTTTGGTAACAGTCTGTAGACAATCCCAACAAGGTACTGGCAGCGCTAGACATACCCGTATGCTGACGTATGCAAACAAGGGAGCCTACCGTACCCATACACGTAGCAAAGAGAGAATCGAAAGTAAGGAGCGTGGCAGATCTTTTAAGATCTTTTAAGATCTGCCACGCTCCTTACTTTCGATTCTCTCTTTGCTACGTGTATGGGTACGGTAGGCTCCCTTGTTTGCATACCTCAGCATACGGGTATGTCTAGCGCTGCCAGTACCTTGTTGGGATTGTCCATTGACGATTTTATAGCGCTCTGTTCTCATTTGTTCTTTGTTAACAGTCTGTAGTCAGGCACTCACTTGGTCATCGTCTTCAGTCTGCAGGGAGTCAGCCAAGGTACATGTACACCTTCTGTAGGGATCAGGGGAGATGTCTAGGTATGAATAAGAATAATTTGAGACTGGCTTGTGTGGAACCGTCCAGACATTTTGATTTATTTCTTAAATTCCAACGTACATGTACACCTTCTGTAGGGATATGGAGAGATGTCTAGGTATGCATAAGAATAATTTGAGACTGGCTTGTGTGGAACCGGCCAGACATTTTGATTTATTTCTGAAATTCCACATGGTCAGGTGTCAAAAGACACCAGGTGTTTCAAGTTTTCATTGATTGTAGGCAAAAGACTCCACATTTCTGCCGTTATTTAGACGTGTAATGATGAAGTTAGTTTGTTTTTATGGGTTAACGTTTTTCAGTCTAATGCTGAAGGCATTGGGAGCCGTGTTTTTTTCCTAAAAGCAGATCTGGTTTTCCCAAATTAGTATTACCACGACAATAGGTGTGACAGATCCTTCGCTACCCAGCAGGTATTTTAGCTGTTGTGCACGCACTGTAAAGCAAGTGCATGTGCTTTGTTTAATTAGATTTTGCTTCCCGCCGCAGAGACGTAAATCTTTTTGGGATATAGTCTTGCGGGCCGAACACATCAAGCGTTTGTGGCAGGGTGCGTCATGCAAGCGTGTGTGTACCACGGTTGTGTGTATGCGTACGTGCGCGCAGCAGTGGCTGCCGGGACAGTTTCTGTGTGCGCGACGCAAAAAAGAAACCTCCCTTTGCTGATTATGAATATCAGGAAAATGCCGACTGAAATTCCAGCGATCTTGGTTCTGTCCGAGGAGGTACGCGGCGAGAGGGATCTGGCAGCAGAAATGACATTTTTCAGCAGCAGAAATAAGGTTTGCTCTGGGCTCTTGGGCTGTCACCCTCAAGGCAAAGACAAGCGCTACGCGAGCCGCTCGGAGGGGGTGCACAGCGAGGGTGTGGCTTGAGCCACGACACAGGAGGACCAGGAAGGAAAAATCAGATCACGAAAGGGGTCTGGGTGTGGGAGACAGGAGGGAGAGTGGGAGGGAGCAGAAAGTTGGAGTACGCCGGGAGGTTATTTGCCGAACGCTGGGCAAAGTTTGACTTCAGCGCTGGCCAAGCCACTAGGTATTTAGCTGTGGACCTCAGTTTTTTCCCTCCGGGTTTTTTTATATATTATTTTCTATTCCCATGTACATACGGCACTCCTTTGGGCCGAAGTTCCCATCACGTCCTTCACCTACCCTGCTACTCTAGGTGTCACCCCCCTCCCAGCCTCCTTCACTGTCCTGCTAGCGAACAATAGAACCAATGGGGTTTAATTATGCTGCAGCCCCACTCTTTCTATAAAAGCCAGGAAAAGAAGAAAATCAAATTTCACTGGTAAACATACTTTTGGAACGTTGAAAATTTTGAAAACCGACTGTCGTTTAATTATCGTGGCAAATGATTTAGCTGTCGTTATCTAGGTGTTAACTGACACCCGACATCTGAGTAAGCGTACATATTAACAGCTCGTTGCTGTGGTTTGCTGCCACACACCCAAGCACGCTCGCAGACACAATTCTTCAGCACCTGAGCAGGGGGAACGGGAGGTTGAGTGGGCTGGGGGAGTAGCGGTGCCAATCACAGTTGCCAGACAACGGCTGCGGCACTTTAATTGGCGTTCTCCTCAGTAATCGGGGGTACTGCACCTTGCCTGCGGGTCGGAATAGAGGAACTAAGAGAGAACGACTGCTTTTTCAGGAAGGCCAAGGCAGACTGGGACTGGGTCTGATCTACCAGGCAACTGTACGTAACCCAGGCATGATACTCTGAACGCCAGACCCAGGCATGATACTCTGAACGCCAGACAGCTCCCTCTGTTTCTTTCAGTTAAACCTTCTCGTTGATTTCCAGGAAGGTTTGGTGAGCCTCCGATACTTCACAGAACTTACATTCGCGTGTAACCTTGGACTGCGAAATAACTGAAGGTGTCTTATTACAGCAGCATCAGAAGCATTCCTCCATTTCGCGTGCCCCCACCTTCCAGAAAAACTTCACAGACGTACCGTCAGTTATCTTCAGAGATGGAGTATTATGTTACCTGATGGGATCTTCGTCGCCTTTCAGACTGTTCGTTTTCATGCATCTCTCAATGTGCGCGTGTTTTTGTCTCTTCTTTCTCACACTCCCCTCCTTCCCCTTTCTGCTGTGCACCCCCAAATCATTTCCAGTCCCCTCCCTCTCGTTTCTTCTGTCTTTTCCACCTTTACCCCCACCCTCCCCCATTTAACTTACCGTTGCATGTTCTTTATAGATCTTCGTAGACGCCAGACACACCTAAGATAGTAAAAGATGTGCACTGTGGCATGATTCACGTGTGCGCATGAGTTTGCGTGCGTGCATGGCTCCTGTACGCCGGTCTAGTGTTCATGTGGGTCCAAGGAAACTTTCACTGAATCAGTCTGATCGTGGGAGAAGGTTGTATTAAATGAGGATGGCAGCTCGATTATATTGCTCGAGTGTTGTAACGCGATTTTGAAACGTTTTGAATTGTCACAAACTTGGGGAGGTTGAAGGCTGACCCTGAAAAAGAAACCAAGGGGGGGGGGATAAATTCCAAGGCCTCCACGACTGCGCAAAATTCGTTAACGCTAACCTCTCGAGAGTACACAGTGCATACAAAAATCCCAAGGAAGTGGCGCTACAGACGTGCATAATGATGTGACAAAAGATATTATATGTGGTACGTGAGTTGGACTTTAATTTTTTAAAAGTTTCCTCTCGCCGTCTCCCCACTTTCTTCCAAAACCGAATGGCCTTATTTCAGCGGAGAATTCGAAGTTTCTGATGCCTGCCGTCCACCTCCATTTTTTTAAAACCTTTGTGTGTGAGTGATGCCCCACTTTTTTTTTAAGCTTCGGCGAGGGCGGACAAGTGTGTTTGTGTGTATTTGTCGCTGGCAAATCGTGTCCCATGTTGGCAGGGATCTTGGACAGAAGGAAACCATTGGAACAGAAATAGCCGAACACACACACACACAACCTCCTGCCTCGGCAGTTGCGTCCACCCTCCCCTTACACCCCTCCCGTCCTTTCCATCTTCTTTTCTCCGTCCTGAGGTCTTTGTGCCCTGTGCACATACCTGCAACTTCTCATGGCATTTCGCTGCACTCTTGTTCTGTACAGTCAGCAGTCTTTAGCAGTGAGTAACACCCAAGGCCTGCTGATGTGCATTTCCTTCTTTCTTCTTTTTTTCTTGTTTTCCTTTTTTTCCCCTGCTGCTTATCAGCACTGGATTCTGTAAAGTGTTTCCTTGAGAACTAGTTGTGTATGATGCGTGTAAAAAATAAATCTGCGATGGAGATTCCAAAAGAAACGTTTATTGAAGCTGACGGGTTTCAGTTTATCTTCGTTCCTCTTCTGGCGCACGGTTTTAGAGACTGTTCACTTTTTTCCTGTCACCACCACCAGCAGATCATCATCATCACTATCATCGTCATCATCGTCGTTGTTGTTGTTTATAAAGTTCAGTGCTTATACTGGATGGCTGATCAATATGTATTGTATTACATCTTGCTTGTTTGGATTTTCTTGGCACTTACAGTGGATATGTGTTGGTGATAATAGCAACAATTACAATAATAATAGATTAATGTACTTTAAAGATGTATAACAACACCCTGAAGTCATTTATCACTCCAGTCAATCAAATACGTGGTCAGCCTTCCCTTCCCTCCCCCTTCCACAGACCCCCCCCCCCACAGGGTCCCGTTTCTTTCTCCCTTTTGTCATTTGTGACACGTTGGTAACACGGGGAAGGTGGGGGAGGGTGATGGTTAGAAACGGGCGGGAAATCTTTCCTACTGAAGTCCGATAGCACTGAGTTACCTCTGCCTTGCCATGCGTCAGACAACTGCGCTCTTTAAGTCTGTTTTCTTCCTTGTTCTGTGGCAAGGCTCAGATCGCCGTTGTCATTTATCAGATAAAAGATCGCCCCCACCGACCTATTGACGCACTTTTAAAAAAAATCGTACCTTCTCGTCCGTGTTTTGTATGCTGTTTGCAGTGTGTATCTCTGCAACCTGCTGCTCTTGTAGTTTGGGAAGTTCTGGATCGCAAATGAAAGTCTGCAAACTAGAACCCGGACTTAGGCCAGTGTTTCGGTAATACAGGTACATTGTATGAGACATTGTATTGTCTTAACAGCGCTGTATGGATTAATGCAGACGGGTTTGAGGGGTTACTGGTGGCCTGCGAGATAAGGCGAGGGTGATAATATTCACTTTTAGACAGCTGATAAACGGTGACACACTGCTATGCACAGCCCTCACGTTCTCCTATGCTTTGCGTGACGTTGGCTTGCAAGCCGCAGGGGTGGGTGTATGTTTGAGGGAGGTAGAAGAATGCTCATAGATTATTTGTTTGGGGAGTGGTTGGAGGTGGGAGGGGGGGAGGAGAAGAGAAAAAGTAGTTCTAGTGTTTCGTTGTGTTGCGTTATGGTGATCGTGAGGATATTGAGGAATGTCTCGAGAAGGGCAGAGGGGATACTATACTGTCAAGGCTGGGTGGTGGGTGGTGGCTGGGAAGAGACGGAGGGCGTGTGTTTATGCAACCACTCGCGTGTGTCTGCGTGTGAGCGTGGTTGCATGAGTATTTGCTTGTGCGCGCCCTTATCAGCTGTGAAAGTAAGACATTTTGAGTCTTCTTGGCGAGTTAATCACGTGCTCTGTTAAAGCGATTGGGACTCAGGACTTTTTTTCACATTACCCCCACCTGCATTGCGAGGATCCATACAGTAGGTTCCGCCATCACTAACCCCCATCCACCCTCTCACCCACCAAAGTTTTGAACATCGGGATCAGTGCCTGACCTGCTCTTCAACACTCCCCACCTGCGTGAAATACGTGGTCTGATTTACTTCACACCTTTCGCCTCCCATCCACCGTCTTTTTTTTTTAATTAATCGACAGAACAATAGTCAGTAGATATCCAGAAAATTTGCTGTTTGCATTTTTTTACAAATGCGAAATATATATATATATAAAGTTCTGGCATAATTTGCCTTAACAAGTGATTAATTAGGACAGTAAGAAATCTTGAATGCTGTCTCCCTCTGTCCTCTCGGGGCTCCAGCTGGGGTTTTTTTTACGCCATTTTTACACATCAGTGATAATCTAACTAATCGCTACGCTGAGCAGACGGGTGACTTGAGGGTACGAACATAAACAAATTTACGGCCGTTTTTCTGGCAGGTTCCTGGTTGTCCAGACACCGTGTCCGCGCGCTGCTGGTGGCGACGTGAAATATAAGTGTGCAACGCGCCTGACCCAGGGTGTCGTCTGCAGTGACTTGGGGTCCCACCAGCTGTGACAAAGCCGCGCTTTGTGGGCGATATGGCGATAAGAAAGCGGGAATGGGGGGATAACTCTCGTGAGCTGGTCGCTTCTTGTTGCATGCCTGTGAATGAGGCTAATCCCACAGGCTCCGACACAACGTTTGTTGTTGTGAAGTGCCCGTCACCCTGTCGAACTTTGACACGCGTTTAGGCCAGATCCTGCACCGGGAAGGGGGTAGGGTTGGTTGGTGGTTTGGGTTTAACGCCGTGCCAGCAACGAGGGCTATATCACGGCGGGACGGGGGTAGGGGGAGAGAGAGAGAACAGGAACAGAGGAAAGCCAATCTAAGATTCCTGTGAAAAAGGTTCGTCCAGTTAGGAATAGCGGGTAAAAGGTTCGTCCAGTAAGGAATGGCGTGTACAGTTGAAAGGAACGTCCACTTGGACAACAAGACAAAACCCACGCTATCTGGGTTCGCAGTTTGTCAGTGAACGGTCCTCCCAATTCTAAACAGTCCTAACAGCAGTACCCTATGTTCTTCCTCTGCTCCTGGCCTGTCACGTGATCTAGATGGACGATGTGAAAGAAGTACCCTGACGACATTAGCGGTTATGTCTTCTTTTTTAAATTGTTGGTCCATACGCACGGAGTGTTCGTAAATCGAAAACAGTAAATCGCAAGATGAGGAAGAGTTTATAGGACCTTCAGTCAGCCCGCATCCTCTCCTCCTCCTCCTCCCCGGTCGCTTAACAAAACCGATCTGTGCCAGGCTAATCCATCCCGACTGTGTCAATCCTCACTTGCGTTCTCAGACACCCCCACCCCCAAGAGTGTCAATAAAAAAATTTGCCACGTAAGTGTTAGAGGCACGTGGACGCAGAACTGCGAGCTAATTCCTCTTTCTGGCGATGCGTTACGCTTTCGTACATCAAAGCCGCATCCGAAAATAAGACAAAACAAAACAGACCAAAGGCATCGCTACCCTCCTGGCGAACTCTTGTCACATCCAGCCCGCCGAACGCCGGGCCATCTTGTCGACAGAAAACACCTGGCTAAGTGAGTTATAATAAAGAAAAAAAAAACAAAAAAGCACCCGCCACTGGCATTCGGAGAGTTCGGATTCCCGCATTAGCGCGACAAAACCGCTGATCAGGTTAGCACCAGGAGTCGTGACGCCCGTGTAGTGTCCGTGTCGGACTTCTGCTTTCAAGATCTAATAGCCGACATCCTGGCTATTGTCAGGACCTCAGAAAATGCAAATTCGTGAAAATGGTCAGGCTTGAAAGCATCGTGACAGCGCGAGCCTTTATGAGCGACTTAAGAATTTATTTTTACTCCAATTTAAAAAAAGAAAACCTTTCTCCAAAATGCAAACAACTCGCGTTGTGTGTCTGCTTTAAATCGAACCTTAGTCTGGAATAGAGTCTGCGTGCAAAATTGCTTTTTACTGCTAGCGCTGAAAGGCGTGCTGGGAGAATGTAAAAGCGGCATCGAGCATCTAATGTACAAAATTCAGATTTTGCTGATAGTTTCTGTTACGTGAAAACTTACCTGTGGCTTTAAGATTTCGTTTTATGCGGGTGTGTAAGAAAAGGCTCGGGCAACCCTTTTACGGACCTTTTTATGTGCTGTGAACGGGGGCGGGGCGGGGGCACATCTAATGACAAACTGCAGATTCGCCTAAGAAATTCATAACATGACGTCGGAGTGATAGACATTTAAGGGGCTGGTGACATACAGTCACAATGGCAGAAGCGGAAGCAACAATTAAAAAATGACTGGTATTGTTACTTTTATGTAAAATCCATGCATTCTTGCCTGTATCAAGGTGCACGTGCAAATCTGCATGTTCTCGTGGGGGGTTCGGGTGGTGGTTGCTGGAGGTACCGGATCATGCGTGCCTGTAAGTTGATTGGAAAGAACGGGAACTTTTGTGTTCATTCTGAGCTCTTTGCCGTTTAGAAACATTCTTAGCGAGTCGTTAGAAAAGATTAACCAGCTTTAGCGGCATCTGTTTTCATGGCGACGCTGTGGCAGGAGGCCAGCAAATTAGCAGGCAGCACGCGAAGATGGCTTCAGCGCCACCAGTGATTGGGTCCCCCCTTGTTTTCCAGGTGGCGTGCGAACAGCCGTACGACGGGGACACCACTCTGAAAGACCCACCTCCCGTCAACTTCCTGCTTCCCTCTCCTGACGACCACGAAGACCGACGGGTCCCCACCATGCACAAGGTGCCATCTCTCTCAGACCTGTCGGAAGAGAGTCTGGGTGAGTACTTGCTTATATTTCTTGAAACGGTGTGGAGGAAACAAGATTCGGGGGAGAACGCCCGCATGAAGTCTGAGTAACCCCATTCTTTCTTTCTGTTTTTCTTTCTTTCTTTCCTTCCGGGGCTAGATTTCCAGTACATGGGTCCACAGTCACAAATAACTAAAGGTATTGTCAAGAGTATGTCGCTCATTGCATAGTAGCTTGAATTCATATTTCAAGCCTGTGCCTTCACTCAAGAAACCAAGAAATTCTGTCTTCGCTTAAATTTTCTGTTGCATGCAGCAGACTTTGCTTTCCGTGTATTTAACTTCTCAGCACCGTGTCCGCAACAACTGTTCACCAATTTCACTGCCTTCTGACGGACATAAAGTCTTACAGGTAACAGATGATGGACCTGAAGTGCTTAACCGACATACCTGTCGTGACGCCATTTCCACGCGCATACAGACCTGATGCACGTCCACACGCAAGTCAGACAATGAAGGACCAGGGTTAAAGGGTTAAAAAAGAAAGAAAACATCTAACATAACGGGGGCCTAGTGTGAGAAGAGAGGCATATGCATTAATAACTGATTCATGTTGTGCTGTGCCTTATGGTGAAGACGGCAGTTTAGATAAAAGCGAGAAAGTATAGATTTTTTTTTGGGGGGAGGGGGGCCCACGATGCTTAGAGTGCTTGATAACAACGTCCGTCTGAGAGAGAGAGAGAGAGAGAGAAAAGAGGGTTAGATAAAGAAATACACGTGCATTCACAAGCGACTTGCGGCGTCTCTGGGATATAGAAAGGTAAATGGGATCAAATGGACAGGGTTCGATCTTTTTGTCGCCGTGTTACGAAAGCGTTATGCTGACTGTCCGCTGATTGCCGTGGACAGAGGGAAAGATAAGGAAGAATAGGAACGGCCCTTTGTGGTGGGAAAGGTTGGTGGAAGGTTAGAGGCAGAGAGAGAGGCGGGGGAAAAAAGAGAGACGAGCAGGCAAAACTTTTTTTCCTTTGTCACGTACCGTACAGTCGCTGTAATCCAAAACATTTATCACCGGCGAGGCTCGTCATATTCTTTATCCAACGTGATCATTTGAAAAACCAGCCGGCCTCATTTACGCGTCTTGCAGGGAGAATTTAGTGACAGAGTCGTCCCCTTGTAGAACTGTTATTCTAGCTGTGTGCTTTTTCCCCGGTAGCTGCCATATTCCAGTGGCAGCCAGACACGAAATATGCGCATCTATCTCTCTTCTTGCGATTGTCACCAGAAACAGCAGTGGGGGCTTCAAGGAGGATCGCCTTCGAAGCATCGCTAATTTTTTCCAACAGCGAGTGCTTGGAGGCCATATAGTTTCCAGAAAAGCAGTGGTCTGGAAAGGTTAATCTTGTGATGCCTGTCGTATTCACAGTACCTAGTTATTAACCGTGGAAGTGCCGAAGTTACAATGTAACACGGGCAGTTATCACGAGAGACAAAAGAAAAAGTTTCGCGAGATAGCTCAAAACAGATCAGGGTCCAGCTTGCGAAAGACTCGAAAGTCAAAAATCCTTCCTTGCTGTCCCATCTCCCTTTCTCCACCCCCCTGCCAGAAACAAGGGGATAGATCCCAGAAGCAAGTTAAGTTGATTGTAAGGTCATTTTGAATATGTGAGATCGTGGTTGAGGTTGTACATTATTTCATCCTCCTCTTTCTTCATTAACCCTTTTACCGCCTTGGTCTCTTCACCCTAACCCAACATTCGTACATTCTACATTCTTTCAACGAAAGCGTGTTATTTCTTTCTTTATTTATTTATCTACGTACAATAGTTTGATTTCGTCAGACATCCAGTAAGATGTAAGTAGGTATAGATAATCAGCCCTAGAAGTGGGGCTTAACTCCAGCTAAAAATAGTCTGCGCAGGTGAAAACCGGCAAGACATTCTTGTGTAAGTAAAGCGAAACTAAACAGAAGGGACCTGCTGTCCAGGCAGGAGAGTTCTCCCAAGGGAGTTTACTCTCGAAGGCTTTTTGTGTGCTCGTTTCTCGCGAAAACGGCACATCGCGTTATATATACACACACAGTCTACGGTCGGCTTTGTTGGCCCGACCGTGGCCCGACAAACTCCGGGCTGTGCCCAAGCAGGCATCGCTCGCTGTCTTGGGGTTTGCTCCGTCAGCCTGTCTATCCTATCTTCCTTAATCCCTCCACACCCCGTCAGTCTGCTGTCCTTGCCAGATTGTCTTGAGCCTTGACCTCCTTACCCCTTTCCCCCATCTGGTACATTCCTTTTTTTGACATCCCTTCTCCTCCCCCCCCCCCCACACACACACAGCTAGTGAAGATCACAATTTGGGCTCTCTGTCCGTCACTCTGTTTCTTTCATTCTCCGCCCTTCTTTATTCTTTGTTCGATTTTTAAAACTTTGTTGTTGCTTCAGTTTTGACTTTGCTTTTGTTTGGGTTTTTTTTCTCTCGGGGAGTTCTCGACGGCACATGGTTTAACTTCTGCAGCGGAAATGAAACGACCATGCGCCATTGATGACAAACTTTTCTTTCTTCTGAGTCAGCCTCTAAACTGAGACAACTGGCTTTGTCTTCAGTTAGCTGGACGTGATGCTGTGTGTAGACAGTAAAGGAGAGGCGCAAGGATTAACGACTGTTGACTTTTGTCGTGTGATGTGTATATTAGCACAAGGGGGCGCTCTCCAGCCGTCAGTGTCTCTATCTTTGCCTTCCCTCCACCTTTTCATAGTATCTGCCATAGGGATCACAGTATCTGCTAGGGGGGACCACGCTATACTCCTCCCGTCAACGCAGCCCTCACTCCCTTCCACGTATTTTACTCCATAATACTGTGGCTAGAATTTTGTGTAATAACTACTTTTCTCGGTGTTTTTTTTTAAAAAAAAACCCGAGGTGGTATTTAAAAAAAAGAAAATAGAAAGCAGATTTTTTTTAGGTATAGCGAAGAGATTCCCCCCCCCCCCACAGAACCTCATCCTTGTGCAACCCTTTTGAAGTGACGTCATGTAAAGTTGTGTGGTAACTGCTCAAGACACCCCAAACTTGATGGCCTCAGGATGTGTAGCTGTTCTGAATATCTTCTCAGCGGGTGCAAAGTGAACGGTTGAAACAAAAGTATATAAGAAGGGATTTTTTTTAGGATCTCGAAAGTTGGGTCTTTAAGTCTCTAAAGGGACCAAACTAAAACCTCCCGCGAAGAGTTTTTCTGTCAGACACGAATTGCGCTTGTGATTGACATAAAGCTTAGTGGTCGGCTGGTTTTCTAGCACAGACGACGAGAGCGATCATTGAGGGATTATGCGTTCTATCTTCTGTGGCAACCGAACAACATGTTGTTGATTGGACGTTCGCTAAATGGCACTGGCTTGGCCTTGTTTTCTTTTGCACGTTGCACGTTGTCGTCCAAACCGAATACAAGGACTACGATTCAGAGGAATGCTTAGGAAACGAGGCTGCCTTTAACAAGAGGGAGGCGGCTTTGATGAACCCATGGAAATAGCCGTCCGAAAGCGGCTAACGTAAATCCGACCACACGGGCTCGATTCTTCTGTGTGCTCTGTCCTATCCCTGGCAACCTTCATTTGACGTCTTGGGCTCCCGATTCGATTCTTCACGCTTTCTTCCAGTCCTCTCGTCTGTCTGTCTTGGACTGCCTATTAGACGATCACCTGTTGCTGCTTGCCACCCAAACAGCGTCAGTCG
Organism: Lanistes nyassanus; assembly: GCA_004794575.1. Lineage (NCBI taxonomy): Eukaryota > Metazoa > Mollusca > Gastropoda > Architaenioglossa > Ampullariidae > Lanistes > Lanistes nyassanus. The sequence continues at coordinate 41,653 of SMGT01006180.1, forward strand.
AGGGTCTTGGGTTCAGATCTCGGCTTCAGGACGTGCGTCTCCTTTTGCAGCTGGCTTCTGCCGATGGCTTGCTGTGAAATCGCCTCAGCTGCTGAATCGACGTAAAACACTAAACACAACCCTGTCGGCTGGCAGCGACGCACCGCAGAGGGAAGGAAAGCACGAGGAGTGCCGGATCTCGCGAGGAACGCCGAACTCTTGCTAGAGAGCTGCAAGTCATGTCGAGGAATGGCCGTCCGTGGTCACCAGTCGCCCGTGTTACACGCCTCGCCATCATTTCTGGCACCGACTTCAAAAGACTGTTTACCAGACAACGTCCGGGCGCGGTTTCCCTCTACCTATCGGCTTCCTAAATCATCAAGTCGGCGCAGTTTTGCCTCGCGAAGAAAGGCCTTTCCATCAGCATTAGAGGATTCTTTATGAAAAGTTGCTGTTTTTTGCGTTCTTGAGTGCATTCTGTCCTGTTTGTCGGTACCTGTGCACTTTCACGGAACGTTAGTGTGCACTTTTATTCGGGGCAAATTTGGGCTCTCTTTTTTTTTTTGACGCAGAAAATAGAGTGCCAGCGCTGCTAGGTACTGACGTCACAGCTTCTGTGGTCGACAGCAGGAACTCTGACATCGTTGCCTAGCATCTTTAGGGTTCCTCTCGGTCTTGTAAGCTCGTCCCAAGAGTACGCGCTCAGCTGACACCAGCTGGGTGGAAAAGCAGCGCAAACCGCTGGGATCATCTCTTTCCCCCGTTCCCTCCCCCCTCCTTCCCTCTGCCTCCCGCTCTCTAGTCGACGACGGCGTTGGGTGTGCGCCAGGAATGTGATGGGAACTGCTGTCCTGAAGGTGGCAACGCCCCTAGTCTTTTGGCGTGCCCGGAGACTTGCGTTTCGCCATCCACACTAGGCGATTCTTCGTGGGAGGATCCCACCGCCTGGCATCGCAGCGCCACCTATCAGACGACAAACTCGGTTCGAATTCGGCCAAACGAATAATTACGAGTAAAGAACCAACGATTCGTCTGCAATTATATTTTCACCCAGTGTCGATCGAAGGACACACACACACACACAACTTCTGTTCCCCAGTTTGTAGAGAGAATTCGAGCTTGTATGCCAAATTCTACCTAGTCTTGACACAAATACATTTCTTTGCAATAGGATTAGCTAGTCCTCTAAACCACTATCAGAGATTCGATTAAGCCGAATTGTACGAAAAGGCATGACATTTCTTTGCATTCTTTGGCCTACTTTCCTACCAGACAGGAGGGAAGACTGATGATCCGACATTCTACGTTTCTGAGTTTGTTTTATTTTTAGTTCTGGAATCTGAATATCTTATTCGATCGCTTATTAGAAACGCTGTGGTTTTATCGTAAACCACTGTTTGTCCCTTGATCACTAACACAGCCAAATTTCAGTATTTTCACATTTAAAAAAGAAGCAGAGGACGAGACTTTCTTCTCGTATATTCCCGTCGGGAATAGAGGTCCCATCAGGCGAAAGAACATTCTTACGGCCCGACGATTTCGTTCCGGTGTTACGACGCGGGGATGGAGGAGAGGTTGCTCTCTCCGTCTTCAACCCCCCACCCCACCCCGCGCTCGCCAGCTGGTTGCAGCAGGTTTCCTCCCTTGCGCTCAGTGTCATGCAGGAGAGATGGGGGGACAGCGCCACCTAATTTTTGTGGCGACCTCAGAAAACTGCAAAGCAGTGAGAGGGAGAGAGACTCTTTTTTTTTTCCCCATTCATAAATTTCGTCTGCCGCTCATGCGTGGCTTGAACTCTGCAGGCACAAGCCATTAGAGGAGTGAAAGGTGAGCAGGGGATGGCTGTGCGCGTGCGTGCGTGCGTGCGTGCTTGCATTCGTGCGCTCGCGCCTGCGTCGTGAGAAACGGAAGAGTTTTGACAAAATCTCGAGGTAGCTTCACTTCTCTGGAGGAGAGCTTCGTAACGCGGTACATGCATTTCTATGCGCATAAAATAGGAAGATCCATGCATGGGACTTGTGTTTTGATACGTGTTTTGTAGTGTGTTTTAAATCCAGGGAAACTGTTTCGTGTTTCGTGGCAGCAAATGACGTTTGCTATGCTGTTATAAGCGAACGCACGCGCTAAACTACGCCTGCCCTCGTGCAAACGCACGTTTCATAAAGCCATCACTCTTTCTCCTCCCCCAAGAAAAAGAAAAAGAGTGTGTGCCACCACCTACGTTCTTACGCGTCCACGGAGGAAGTGGCACTTGATGTGTACTTCAATACGTGCAGCTACGTGCTCGCTAATTAGTGTCACAAGCAGGTCAAGACTCGAGTCTAGAGGGACTGGGTAGTGGGTCTTAAGAATAGGGCTGGATGGAGGGAAGCTACCTTGGTGGAATGTCTTCGATGCGATGTCCAGGCTGAGGTTGGCTTGTGACATGACCGACAGGCTAGTTCTTTCTGCATGATGACGATGATGATGATGATGATGATGATGAAAAGGGAGAAGGAAGGTGTGCATGAGATATGAATTCCTGTATTACAATTTTAACTCCTTGTGACATACCTCAGAAGATTCTCAACATCGGCAGGCTTTAGGAAAATCTAGGTTCGCACGGAATGTGTTATTTTCTCTCCTAAATGTGAGGCCTTTTTCATGTTATCCCTTAGTTTTACAGTCGCCATCGATAGGCGTCATTTTTAAAGGGGGTGGGGGGAAGTGAAAGATATGTGCAGAAGGTAGGTTTGGCCTCTTAGTGAACCACCGATTAAAAACTTTTACTGCGGATCTGTCTGACGGTATTTCGTAACTTGGCCGATGGCCAGTAAAGATGGCGGACAGTGCTTCCGTCACTCTAGTCTTTAGTGGCCAGATGTCACTGGCAGCGGAAGCGCGTGGTGGACAGTCAAGTGTCTGGGAAGGTTAACTTCTCAGTGTTGGCTGGCAAGACAAGTGTCGGTCGGCAATAATAATTGTAGCTGGCAAGAGAAGAGCCTATCGTAACCTTTCTTTGACCTTCGTGGTTCATTAGTTCAGTTATTTTCTAGTTCGGAGCCAGAATGTGGCGAAGGTGGATCGTGGATTTTAGGCAAATTTTGTTTGAACAATCCGGAACAATCTGTACTTCCCTCCCTGTCCAGGGAAATAATCGTTGGGTATGTGTTGGGTTGGGGTGGGGGGAAGGAGTGATGACTGGTCGCAGTCGATTGTGCAGCTAGTTTCTGTCACCCACAGCATAACGCGGCAATCAAAGTGTCCTACGCATGCGCAGTGCATCTGGTGTTTCTAGGGCACTATTCTTTTTCTTCCCTCTTCACTAGCTGTGGCCCCTGCATGGGGTGGGGGGAAGGGGGCGATGCCGCATCGCCTTCACTAGAACCACGACACACTCCAAACTGAGCGAGACCAGAACACCTGGAGCAGAAACGGCTAGGTAGGAGGAGAAAGGAGGAGGGTGATGTGGGCAGAGTTGGCGGAGGGTGCGTTGGGCTTTGATGGAAGGAGGGGTGGGGAAAAATAACCTTCCTCCACCACTCCTCGTTGTTCTCGCAGGGCTCCCAGGTCACAGACTGACCCCTGAAGGTCAGAGGGCGCCGGCGGCTGACGCGGGCCACACGACTGGGGAACCAAGAAAGATCTTGCGAGAAGATCGGGGGAGGGGTGGGGGGTTGGTTTGGGTTGGGCTTGGAAGAGGAGGGAGGATAAAAGGAAGGAGAAAAGAAACGGATCCTGTTGCATTTAAAGACTTTTTTCTGTTTTGGTTTTACAGTCTCAAGGGTGTTGATTTACCTTTCAGCGCGCCACAGGATTTTCTTTCTAGCAACTTGCAAAACAAACAAAACAAAACCAATAAAAAAAACACACACGGGAATCAGTTCATTAGTCTGAGTGAGCGAGTGAATGATTGAGCGAGTGTGCAGCTGAGAGAGGTTAGCGGTTGAAAAATCCTGATTCATGACGTAGGTCGTTGTCCTTAATATCTTGCCTGCTACTTGTCAATGCAAACAACGCACACGAGCGTTTGCTCACACAAACCGCGCACACACGGGGAGAAAGAGGGCGCTCTATTCTCTTTCTCTGTGTGACCGCTAAAGCCATCCACACTGCCAGGAGAAAGTGCGGGGGCGACGAAAACGCGGTGGTGGCGCTAAAAATAGGCCGACGAGAGGCACTTTTGAGGATGCCAGGGATAAAAAGATTTGCGGCGGAAGACGGCGTGCGTTTGAGGTACGCAACCCTGCATCTACGTGCTGCATCCTAGGGCGCGCATGGAAGAGGCTGCAGGGCGCAGGCAAGCAGGAGAATGCACACATGCGTGCGAGCCATACGGAAAGAATCGGTGTGTTTTTAATATACAGATGCGCCGTCATTTGCACTGTGCGTGCGTCTGTATGGACAGGAACGTGCTAGAAATCGTTGATAGATCCTTGTGAATGTGCATTCGCGCGTGCGTGCGTGCATGCGTACGCGTGCGTTTGTCCTTGGGCTCACCTAAATGTAGGGAACTGCATGTCCTTTCAAGCTCAGGTTTGAATAAGTTTTGAGATCTTACATCGGCAGTTGTTTACTTTGATCACAGACTTGTCAAGCGTGTCGCGCGAATTACGAACAAGGACGAAAGGAAGAAAGTGGGTGCGGGGGGGGGGAATAAGAGGAGAGAAGGAGAGGGGTGATGAAAGTGAGAAACGGAGAAAGCGGTGTATGGGGAAGACTTTTTTCTGACATGACATATTTTGGGACAGGTTGAAGGGCCAGTAGATGTGCGAAAGAGGAGAACACCTGTACAGGTGTTTTCTCGCACGAAAGACTGTTCTTACAGAGCGTGCCTGTAGGATTTCTGCTCACACCAGGAGTCGTGTACCTGTACGGCTGATGGGCTTTGCGTAGTGCACGTGTGCCCTGATCGGACTTCACCTGGCCAAAGATGGGCCTTCCATCCGTCGCAGAGAGACCCGGTCTCACCGCATCATGTCAGTCTGCATTCGCGTAATATCAAAGGATGGTGGGTTGGGAGCCTTGGTGGTGCCAGCGCAGAAGGCACGAGAACATCGGAAGTAAAGCTCTAGCCAGCCGGCGAACTCTATAGAACACCGAAGAAAGCAGAGCTAAGGGAAAGAGAACTCGTACGCTGTCCAAAATCCCCCTCCCCCCGCCCGCCAGTCACACTACCCCTTGCAGGGAAGAGTCGAGCTTTCTGCATGTCCTTCACCTTATTCCAGGTGACCTTTCAGCGTCCCAAGTCTTTCAAGGTCGATGGTATAATGTCAAAGAACTACTTTCCTCATATAAATAATCTTTTTACCGTGGTAACACGCTTTTCTTGGTTTGCGTTTTGTATATTTCATTTAGCTGGTTATGGGACGAGCTTTCTGGAGGCTTTCATCACTTATGTGACGGAATATGTTTGGAGTCCTTTGTCGCGCACGTAATATATTGGAATCGTAGCGCAACGTAAGTGCTTGCTTTGGTCATGTAAATAAAGCGGGATTATAGAACAATGCACTTCTGTGCTTTTTCACGTAAATGAATTGGTTGGTTAATTGGTCGTAGGGCAGCCTGGCTGAAGGGGTTTGCTCACGGAGCTTGTCAGCGGGTAGTTGCACAGTTATAATGTTGAACTTATGGTACAGTGTTCTTGCAATATTTCGACAAATGAGATAGACATTTTTGAAAGTATAGCACAGGGTGTCTGCAGGTTTTGTTGCCATTCCTAGCTTTCGTCTGGTGACTTTGGCAGTGCATTGCGGTTGTAGCTTGCATAAATGTCGTTGCCGCTTATGTATAACACACGAACAAAAAAAACCCGACCCTTTTTGCTATTTTTGGATGATTTATGTTTGACAGATTATACATTTTCGCGAAATTTTGTTAAAAAAATTAACATTCATCTTGATGTTGACATCCCTCCTGACTGTATGTTGTAGGCTATGCATTAGTCTAATTAACTACGAATTCGGGCGACATAAACTTGGGCAGACGTCCTTGTAGACAGACTAGACATATTGCACTGCGTTTTACAAGGTTGTTCTCCACGAAAAAATCCGTCATGAATAACATCGTCAACATATTACGTCTGCCAGTTGACAGCCGCGAACAGTAACTCAAGCATACCTGACGCGTATAAGTTTTTTAATGGTCGTGTTTTTATCAGCGATTCTTTTCTCAGCAGAAAAATTATGGGGAAAATTCTTAATGGTTAATAAAAGAAGTTTAAAAGGAAGGAGTTGCTTAAAACGACTGTGTGTATTGTACTACGCCATTAGTACAGTACAAAATGTCGTGAGGCTATGGCGTCATAGTAGCGTGACGCAGACAAGTGGCCTGGAGACAAGATGGCTGCGGAGTGAAGGCTTGAGAGAGAACCAGGAAGCGTCCCTGCATGTCTTGGATCATGTCACACTTTGTCTTGGCGACACCTGTCGACCTGTGTGCAGCTCGCAACCAGGTCACCTGTCGCGGCCGCCTTGAAGTTGCTGAAGTTGGCTGAAGGGCTGAGGGTGGAGGGGAAGGGAAGGGGACGTAAAAGGGGCAACTCACGACCCACCCTTCCCTGGCGAGTTGGAGAATTTCAACCACAAACCGTGTTGAAGTGTGAACTTTCTTTTTCTCTTGACCTGCGCGCGTCCTTCGCTTTCACACAAAATAAAAATCTCCTCACGTGGTGTCCCTGCAATCAGTTTCTTTATTGCTGTCTCACGCGCGCTCATGCGCACGCGATCAACGTCCTCCAGCTCAGACACACAGGCGCGTGCCAGGTCTTCTGGTGTCAGAGGCACCTTTGAGGAAGTGGGAGGGACTTTTCAAAACACCCGTCTTTCTCCCCCCAGACCTCCAGTTTTATTTTCGCCACTCCTCCCGAACCTTCGCTGGGCGAGTCCTTGTTTCGTGGTGGACCTAGCAGTTCCTGACCAACCCCCTTCACTCATTCATTATATACATGTGCTCAGATTGGCCACACAGAATGCCATGCAAAACTCCGGAGTTTTGTTTTTGTTTTGGCGGAGGGGGGGATATTTTTTATTTTTATAAACTATGGAGTGGTTGGGCACATGTGGCTTTGAAGAAGGGGGTTGGTTTGTGTGCTGGGGGAGAGGGACGAAGGGTGTTTATCAGTTCGCAGATGTTCTGCTGTTTGGTCTCGACCAGAACCGGCGTGGTCGTGGACAGTAAGGTCAGCAGTAACGCCTGCAGCGGTACCACCAGCATGAACAGTCGCTGGACTGCAAGGCGATGAAAGAAAGGTGCTTCCGATAAATGCCGCAGCAGACGCAGCGCGACGATGCGTGCGACAAGTTTGTGGCCAGGGTCTCATGGCCGATGCATCACTCGCTGGTCGTTGGAAGTCCCGTTGCACGTTGGCACGTGATGAATATGTAACGCTCCTGCTGCCTAATCCCGGCGGCCGACTCGCAGCTCGGTGCAGGCGGGTCGGCCGTAAATCTGCGGCACCAGCGGCTGCAAACTAAGGGGCAGCTACTCGTCACTTTGACGGCCGTGGAGTTCTGCCCCATTGTCAGGGCGAGGGGGCTTGGGGAAGGTTAGAGACGAGAAAAGGTCATCAATGAGAAACGTTCATGGTGCGGAGGTCGCGATGACAATATTTCTGCAGAACTGACAGGCGCGCGCGGTAGTGTGTGCGCGTGCGTGTCTGCGTGTATGCGCTTGAATGATCTCACTACCCTGTCCGAATCTTAGTCGAATGACGGCGTACATCCCCCCCGCCCCCCAAACCCCTTTACAAAGTCCGATGTTTTCTTAAGGCTGAATTTTGTTAGTCCACTGACCAGATCAACGAATTGCATTATACTGGTACACTCTACTTGTTTACTCGCACGTACAGACGAAAGATTGGGGGTGGGGGTGGGGAGAGAAGACTGTGAAAGATAGTGAAATGTCAGAAAAAGAATTTGGCCTTGTTATATTCTAACCTAAAATGCTGCTGTTTGTGGGTTATATCTGGCAGAATCTAGACTCGGAAGAATACTGTGGGAACCATGAGATATAAACTTTTGGGTGCATGATATAGAGCTAGGAGCCGTATGTGTGCAGACGACACGCGTGTGAAAGGAGGTGTGTGTGTGTGTGGGGGGGGGGAGTCGCAGGGTGCCGAAGCTTGACAATCGACTCCGCAGAGCTATCGGGGCTTCCTTCTCACTCCCTCTTTCCAGCCCTCCCACCCCATTAATAATCGAAAACCAAAAAAAAAAACGTTTTTCGCGGGTCTCTGTCTTCGCACCACCCTCTGCCGTGCAGCGCAATGGCTGACGGAGCGCGAGAGCTGACCGCGCGCCTGGTCCGTCGGCTCAGCAAACACGCTGCAGCGCTGTCCGCTTCCATGCGTCGCAGTGCCTCGCGCCTGCCGTCTCGGCCCGGCCCGTGCACCCGTGTTGTTTCAGTCCCCGGCCGCTGGCCGTGGCCGCTAATTGCTGTAGAATGAAGTCCCTGACACGGCATCTAATATCGGCAGTTAGACCCGCTGTCCCTCCCTCCCCCCTGCACTATCTGTCTTCCCCCACCCTTGTTCCTTTCGACCCTGGGAGACCTGTCAGGAATGGCAGCCCCCTTGCGGAAGTCATCAGCGACCCCTGTCGGCGGGTGGTGTAGTCGTGCACGCAGGAGCTCATCGGAAGAACCGTGCTGTACCGCGCCACAGACGGCCCACTGGATGGATACGGGGTATCGACTAGGTAGGGTCGGCAAGGGCGGGTGGGGGAGGGCTAATAACGATCGTTAATAAGGTTTGAGGCTTTTCTGACTTAATTAGCGAGATTTTTCCCTCCTTGTCTGTAACGATGCAGATGTTCTAGCGCGCAGACCCCCATCTTTTTAGGCAAGGCTCCGTCTGTCTGAGGTGGGGGGTGGGGGCGAACGTCGACGCGAGTCAGCCAGGGGCAAGGGGAGCTAATGCCTTCTGTTACAGCTGGCCACTGTCACGGAGACCGAGCAGGGGAGATAAGGGAACTACTGCCCGTTTCGACTGTCCCAACACCTCCCTTGTCGACCAACAAGGAAGGGAAATAATCCTGTGGCTGAGTGCGTGTGGGTGTGAGTGCGGGAGTGTGTAGGTGTTTCCTATCGCTTCCGTTTGTCGTGAGCGTACATGCGTAATCCTGATGGGTGGACTCTGATTCTAGATAGAAACACTTTTCTGCTTTTTAGTACTGGTAAATAATTTTGAATATAATTATCAAGGATTATACACTGATCCGGACAAAAATTTTGTGATATTGAAACTCTCAGTAGAAAATATAACATACGCTGTGCAATCCTGTTTGACCTAATAAAAACTGTTATAGAGTTTTCTTTCTTTTATTAATTTCCACAAAGGTAAAGAACATCCTGTTCCTTCGGCTACCAGAGATGAGAATCCTCCGGAAAATTACGGATGTCCGGAAATTCTTCAGTTTCTTGGACTGTTCTTGAGGAACGTGCAAATCCGTTGAGAAAAAATATGGGTGTGTTTCCGTATCGTAAATTACTTTCATCAGTATCGGCGATCCTGTCGAAAGTCTTCGAGTTCCCTGGTTCACGAATGACTTGATGTCGAACGCACCTAGCTGTATACGGTTGAATTGTTTGCGAACGGCGCAGTTTCGCACTTAGGCACCTTGCTGAGGAGCGTTCTCTGGGCCCGATGAAAGCTAGGAGACCTGTCGCGGCAAGGCGAGGTGCGCGAAAGTTCCCCCAAAAGCACATACCCGTGAGAGTGCTAGAGAACGCTTACTCTGCGCAGTACGCCCAACGGTCTTGCTTCCTCGTGTCTACAGAACGCACCTCTGCTGAGTTTTGTAGCGTTCTTCCGGTCACTGCTCGTATGCAACATGCAGCACTTTTCGGAAAAAGAAAAGTCGCTCCTTCGGAAGATTGACAAAGATGGGTTTGTAAAGAACTGCTGGAATTTCCGGTGGCTAGAGGAAACTGTGAAATTGAGTTGGTGCAGCAAAACTGAAGAATAGAAGTTGGTTTCGGTGACGGGGTCAGTGACATCAATATCATAACAAAAGTAAACTATCCCGCTAAGGCCATGCGCACACTCTACAACGATGTGCTCACCTATGGTTCAAGCGGCAAGAAGGCCTTAGTCGGGCACAATAGCAGCGAAAGGCAGACTCGCCTCGCCAAGGAGCAGACCTGCAGTTATTCTATTGTTTTCTTGTCTTTTTGTGTTCAAAACTCTTATGATAAATCATTTATTGGGGTTTTCATGTCTTTTTTTTAAATGCTCAAAACTCGTATGATAATCATTTTCCAGTTCTTTTTCATGACAATTATAAGCAACATTTCTGTTTAGGAAAAAACAAAAAGTCACTTTAAAAAAGGCTGAAAATCGTGTTCAGCTGGGGGACTTTGCCCCTTCCCTGGTCCCCCACCCACCCACCAAGGCGCTGCCTTGGACCCTGGCCTTGTCAAGAAATTTCCCTTTTCCTCATCTTTGAGTTACACAGAACAAGCCGTTTTAAACCCTTTTAAAAGACTTCGACAGACCCACGCGGTGCCCGCAGATACAGAGGTTTCTTAGTTGTATAGGTTTAACACGCAATGCGCATGCGTTAGTGACGTATGCTAGGACACGCTTATAAGCTCTCCGAGGAGTCGGCGTGGAGTCAGCACGATGTTTTTAGATCGTAGGATATAATACTTCGACACACCTTGGACATGCAAGTCCGGTGCTGTATGCCCGAGTCTTCCATGCTCATAGTACCTGCCGTTCTGAGGCGAGTCTTCTGTACAGTTTTGTATTGAACCAAACTAGATCCCTCCGCCAGACAAAAGGGACCCCACATGCTTGGACAGTTAAAAAAAGAAAAAAGAGGAAAGACACGCGGTTCCATGCAGGACAAGCCAGTGGCAGTAAGGTGGCAACGAGATTTTCAAAGCGAGCCATACCAGTTGGGATCGCTCAGAACGCGGCAGATAAGATGACCGGAAGCGTGACTTTTTACGCCCCCTATCGCATGTAAATTAGTTCCAGTCGCGCGTGTTATCCCTCCGCCGCGTCTCAGTGTCTTCCATGGATTAAACCGAGTCACTGGTCAGCAGCCTTTAACCCCGATCCTCCTTCCGCTACCACCATACTCCTTTGCGTAACTTTTTGGACACATTTTCAAAAATAAAAATAGAATCTTTTGTCTTTCTTATTTTCTTTCTTTCTGTCATCTGTTTTCTTTCGGATCCTTTCTTTGAATTTCCAGCTCACAGGAGAAACATAAAACCCATTTGGCAGCAATGAACGCCTTCCATTTTATTTTCGAGACTGGGTATTGCTGCCAGAAATCAGTGCTTTACTCTCCAACTGATCAGAGAAACGTTGACGTCATGAAAAGCCATTGCACAGGCGCTAAAGATGTCACTTCCAGTCTGTGTCGAGTTCTGCTGAGATGAAACGTGTATCCCACGCGCGCGATACGATCTGTGTTCACCAGCATAGCGCCTTTACCTGCGGTTTTCAGCATGGCAAGTTGGCAAACATGCAGAAAATAATTTACGGTAATTTCTGTTTTCTCCTTGGGCGCGCTTGTGTGCATGCGTGTATTCATGAAAACTAGGAACAGTTACTCTGCTTCCCCCCCCCCCATCTCTCTCCCTCTCTCGTCCGCGCACACAGGCACATAAATTTTAACCAGGCATGTCATAGAACGATTGCGTAATGTAGGAAATTCTTGTAGAACTCTCGCTCTCTCGTCCACACACCCAGACACAAATTTCAACCAAGCGTGACAGAACGATTGCATAATGTAGGAAATTTTTGTGGAACGCGCTCTCTCTCTCTCTTTCTCTCGTCCACACTCGCAGCCGCATAAATTTTAACCAAGCGTGACATAAAACGATTGGTTAATGTATGAAAGAACTCTCTCGCTCTCTCGACAGCAATACCATTCAGATGACAACCTTTGACCTGAGCCAGATCCAGAGTAGTTTTATTTATGTTTTCTCAGACCGTCTTCTGGTCGCGAACCCTACACCCACCGGCTTGTGATAACCGACTGTGCAGCTGGACCGTGATTTATGCCTCACTCCGCATGCGGCAGGACCTGCAGATGTCTCCTGTACACGCGATCCTGATTACTTGACAGTGAGAGCCAGGGCCCGCAACTCTGGTCAGGTGGTAGTTAGGCGTGACATTACAACTTGAAGTGGGCGCGATGGCCAAAACCTGTTTGCCATCCTAGCCGTCAGGCTAGACTGTTCATCTGACACGAGACCGTATTAACAGCAAATTTTAGGGTGTCTTTCTTTCTTTCTTTCTTTCTTTCTTTCTTTCTTTCTTTCTTTCTTTCTTTCTTTCTTTCTTCCAATATATGCTCGGTGTCCATCAGTTTCACTGCGTTAAGTCCCAGGCCCGCATGCCCAGATAGTTCAAAGCAGCCCAAAACAACCGCGATGACTGAACATCAAACATCTCCTTTGCTAATTAGCTGTCCATTTTAAATGTCAAATACAATCTTAAAAATAGCAATAGATTATAAAGAAGCAATGCGAAGAATCTTCATTTGCGCCCACATTGAATAAACCTAATCTCCGTATGGAAGAATGGGATCGCATTGCAAGGAGAGATTTGAAGAAAGTTGCACTTTTGCACTTCAGCGGAGACCGGTGACCTAACATTACTAAGGTAAAGCTGTGTGCGTATTGCTGAAGACGACAGCTGGGCACCATACAGTAAAAAATTTTTTTTTAAAGTCTGGGGTGGGTTGCATGGATTGAACTTTCCTATATCTTCTCCGCCTCTGAATTACACAGGGCAAACAGGTCTTACGACCGTTCTAATGACCAGAAGTGCGGGTACGAACGCCTGTTAATGTTTCTCTGGCAGAACAGTTAACTATCGAACTGTAATTCCGTTTCAAGCCGGACAGGTCTAAGTAACTTGCCATCAGCTTTAAAGAAATACCTTGCTAGAAAACGCCAACGCCAACCGTTTTTTTAAGCCTCTCGTGGAAGACAGTTTAAAATGATTCAGTTGTTCACCTACAACAAGAATGAAATTTTGATTGCCTTAAAATGGAGTTTACCCCACTAATCGAACACGGTTGAGTATTTAACTACTTAAACATCTTTGCCGAAGAACCGGGGAGGGGGGTGGGTGGGTTGAGGCAGGTTTGATGATGGAGTCGGTTGCAGCAAAGCCGCTGCTAGTCTGGCGGTTATCACTCACTTGCATCGAGAGAGCTTCCCTCGCTGTTTTCTCAGTCGGCGAGGGAGGGGTGGCGAGAGGGTGTGAGGGGGATAGTTCTCTGCTCTCACCCCTGCTCCATCCTCTCGCATCTCATTCACGAGAGCAAGCAGACCTAGAGTCTCACGTGTATGCTGACACTTATGGGAGCCAACGCGCCAGGGCCCCCCGACATCCCACCCCCTCAGTGAAAGTCGGAAGAAGGCGGAGCTTGCATAATGAGTAATTACGCCGGGGTGAGCGTCGCGATTGGCCGACGGGCGCGGTGATTGATGGGGGAGTGACGAGCGCCGCGCCGTGACGATGTCCATTCATAACTTTACGGGCGCGAACTGCCGGGTCCGTGAAGCCAGCGTGCAAAAAGGCTCGTACAGAGGGGGAGAGAGAGAGAGAGAGTGGGGGTTAGGACCGATTTGTAGAAGGGAGGGGGGAACGGACAGAAAGAGATAGAGTGAGCGCAGCAGCGGCAGGTTGATTGAGGGAAGAGATAAGCCGGTGTGATGGCGAGATGAGCTGACGAAAAAGGGGAAATTGGGGAATCGAGAAAAGTAGAGGGGGGTTACAGAGAGAGAGAGAGAGTGAGGGGTCTAGTCGCCGGCCTGTTGCACAACGGACTGCCTGCCTTGCGTTGCATCGCCATCGTGGTGGTGGTAGTGCTTAGTGGTGGAGGTGGAGGGAAGACAGACTTTTCCTCAAGCCTCACCCCGCCGCATCTCTGGCACTACCTCCAGCATCCCGGGGCCTTCCTCTGCTCACTTCTTCAATGCCGGCCGACGTTTTCGTTTGATCTGCCGAGTTTTCGGCCCTCGCTAGCTGGACGCACGCTTGAAACTTGCCTGAAGTTCTGTTGCCCTGCGCTGTGCGCACCTGTGGGATTTCCAGCATGGGCTGAAAAAAAGGTCAGTGTGTCGTTTCTGCCCAGCGGTGCTTTCGGAAAACACTGGATTTCGTGTGAGTGTGTATGTGTGCCAGTGCAGCGATCCGTCGTTGTCATCACCGAGGAAAATCGTCGACGCCATCTGTGTTTTGGTCTACTTTGTTGCCCTGAATTACGTCGCAGAAAGGTTTGTTTTAAGAGCGATTCCGCGCGATAGCAAACATGATTGCTTTAATGAGGTTTTACCCGACAGATAGCATGTTCTTCTAGAACTCGGCTTTTCGTGAAGCACCCGTTAGGCCTGTGCATTTTTTGGGGAAAAAGAACGGCAGTTCATCGTTGAGATTGTCTGCATAATTATAGTGTCTTGTGCAACGCTAGCATTGCATCATGTCACGCACGTCTTTCAGTCTGCCTTAAGACTATCTAGGTAACATCTGGCTGAGTTTTCGTTGAAAGATAAGCGGAAGTCACTGGAACGACTTTGATTTAGTGCTCGCGAAAGCGGAAGGTTACTTGTTTGCTAGGTTTAGGAGATCAGATTAGAAACTGACTGAAGCAGGTTGCCGGAACCATCTGTCGAGACCTCTGTAGGTCTGACACGATCTGACAAAAGAGTCGAACATCTCACTTTTTGCCCACGTGATCGGAAATAATTCGTCCATTCACTTCAGTTTGTTTGTCTGTTAAATCTGTTTGACAGCTAAATCAATACCTGTTTCAATGTTACGGTTTAAAACGCGTCTTTTAGTTGGAAGGCCATCTTAAATGAGAAAACCTCCAGTACTGACGACGTACGTAGACTAGGAATAGGGTAACTTTTCTTCAGCCACCCTCCTGTTGTAATGAGTAGAACCAGCACTGGCAAGACGCTACTTTGATACACCAGGCAAGTTTTCGAATCTTTGTGAATCTTTAAAGAAAAACAACTAAACAATTTAAGGTCTTGTCCACGTGCTTGCGATACAGTAACGTTTCATTAAAAGCTCGTCAAAGTGCGAGCCTCATTCCGAGCAGATCAGAGAAGTAGCCACAGCGTGAGATAGGAAGGGGGGAGGGGGAGGGTGCGGGAGGGAGAGAGAAAGGCGTGTGGGCGGAAGAAAAGAGAAACAGTGGCCATTTGGGGAAAGAGTTTGTTACCTGTGAAGCTATTAGGGACGGCTACAGTGTTAAATTTACCACCTTGCGTTGCAAACACACCTTTTTTTCTAATTAGTGCAGCAGTAAAATAAGAAGAAACGGAGTTTGACCTTATTCATAATAACTTAACTGAGGAGGTTGAGGCTGGGGGGGGGGTCTTTGAAAGGTGCTGTTGCTGTTCCGTGACTCATGAGAAGAAATGTAGATAGGTAATTCATCTACGACATGGTTATGTCTATTTGGCATCGTCTGCATTGACGCACATAATTTTCTAATTAAATGGTAGTCCAGTTGTCAACCAACAAAAGGTTCTTATCTACGTTTTTTTTTTTAAATTAAAAAGATGATAATTTAGCCTTAGTGAAACGGGATGTAAAAAACCTGGCTGAAATTATTGCACTGAATCGCGTTTTTTGTAGGTCTTTTAAAATTTTGGTTTCGCTGATGAAAATTTTGTATGGCAGGTAAAAGATACAGATGAAAGCATAGTCCACGGATAGGTGGGGTTATGACGTGCAATAGCATTAAGAAATTACAGTTCTTACTGGTTCGCTTCTTGTGTGTGTGCGGTGTAGGGGGAGAGAGAAAGAAGATGACCCAGGGTTTGGTGTGTTGTGGCGCCACCTGGAAAGCTGACATGAGTCTCTGGAAGCCCCGGAAGAGCAGAGCGGTCTGATTTGCAAGATTTCGCGAGATATTGCGAGACGCAACATGATTTGCTGTCGTCTCGCTGCATAAGCCAGTACACCCCCAGAGGTAGCATCTAACAGACATTAGCATCAGGAAGGAGGGAAAAAATTAGTTGGCGAAGTTGACACGGAGAGACTCGGGGGGAGAAAAACAACTTTGATATCAAGTCATGCGCGTTGGAGCTAGCGGTTCCGCCCCGAGCAGTATCCCTGTCTATCGATGAGACCCGCTTGGCGCCTGATTGGACGGCGACTGGTTGAGAGGCCTGCGCTTCGCGACAGAGCCCTGATTGGTTGATGACCGGGTCCCGATCGCCTCACGTGCCGCATTATTGGACGTGTCAAGTTCCGGCAGGGATGCCGCGAGAGGGGCGCGAGCCATCCCGGTTGTCTGCGGACACCGCCTCGTGTCGTCTGCGTATATAGCGGACAGCGATACCGTTCCATGTCACCGCGCGGAACCTGCCTGCTGTGACGGGTGTTTTCCAGTTGGATTCATCCTTGAACTTGGATTTTCGTCGCAGCGTTTCGACTGTGGATTTCTCCAGCCGATGAACCAGTGCGCCAGTTTTTCGATTCCTTGGGTTATTCTGTTTGGCGCAGACTAGAAAAGGAAAGTTTTATGGACGAATCTTCAGTGTCTTGACACACGCGAGCGTCGTTTTCTGGACGACCAGGAGAGAGGATTGAAGGAACGGTTGTAGATGACATCACTTAGCTTCAGCTGAGACCTTTTTACCAATGTACAACAAGGGATTCTCAGCAAGTCTCAACAAATTCAAAGCTTCTTTATAATAAGTTTGTTTATTACCTTCACCCACTGCTTGAGGCGAAGAAGGTCTGTGAGAGCACAACGGCTTTTTGACTCTCGTCGTTTCACTCAACCCCCCCCCCATCCCCCATTCTTCTGCACGGCAACGGAAAAGGGAAGAGTTCGGGTGGAAGGAGCGATGTGAAACCCAGACTTCTGCTCGGGGTGGGGTAGAGTATGCTCTCGCTTGTGCGGAAGGGGCGATCTCAGGACAGCAGCATGGTTCTCGAAGACCGCTCCCCTGCCGACTGCGCCGCCGAACTGCGGGATCCGTATTTGGGCAGGACTGCGCACGACTCACGACACCATCACCACCACAGCAGCAGCAGCAACAACAACAACAACGGACACACGAAC
Source organism: Lanistes nyassanus (assembly GCA_004794575.1). Classification (NCBI taxonomy): domain Eukaryota; kingdom Metazoa; phylum Mollusca; class Gastropoda; order Architaenioglossa; family Ampullariidae; genus Lanistes; species Lanistes nyassanus. The sequence goes on from SMGT01006180.1 coordinate 58,668, forward strand.
AATCCTCAGTCTTCTCATCACCATCACCATCACCACCATTATCTCAACACCAGCGGAGGAAGTGGCGGCCACCATCTTCCGTACTACTTCAACCACTACTACCACTACCATCATCACCAGCAACAACCGCAGCAGCAGCGGGCGGCGCATGGCGGTGCCTTTCACCACGCTCCGCGGCCTCCATCGTCACAGCACGGCTCCCGCCACGGTGAGTGACACGTTTGGGTTTCCTTGGGTTACGAGTTAGCGACGTCACTCGGCACCGAGTTGCGTCACTAGCAACCCCGAAAGGCTGACTCTAATCCTCCTTTGAAACTCGCGAGCAGGATCAGCCTCTCTTTTATTCCTTCCAGAAGACAAACAGGTCAAAAAAATTAAAACGGCGTTTGTTTAATTAACGAAACATCGTGGAGGGAAGAGCTGAGAGCGTGGTTTGGGTGCCGGGAAGAAATCTTATTCCACTTGTAAGTAGGCAGACGTGTGAAAAAGTGTTTGGGTCTGAACGAGTGGTCGCGGAGCAGATAAGCCTGCGTGTATGAGGGGTGGGACTGGTTAAATAAAAGGGAAGAGAAGGGACTTGGTCACACCTGCGGCTTGCTTGTCTCCATCCAGAGGATAGTAGCGCGTTGATGTTAAGTAAAACCTCTCAACAAGTCCATCCCGCCACCATCGTACACCTCTACGTTCTGCCTAATCCAGGGTTAATTAAAATTAAGCGAGCTGCCCTACCCCGCCCATTTGGGGACCTGGATAGATTGGCCGGTAGAGCTGCGGACTAGGGCGTGGAAGGAAGCCTGCTGCTTCGAATCTAGGAGTGGCCAAGGATTATTTCCTAGAGTTAGACGTTGTGCAGAGTCCATTCAGCCAGCTCCCCACGGCCTGTCCGCACTGACCATTTTACTGCAGCCATCAGTCTGTTGGTTCTTTCGGTGTATAGCTTAATAACAGCGCGAAATCACCGCGAGATGGAAGCACTGTCCATCTCAAAAAAATAACCTGGCCACATCCCGAAGCGAGTATAGTCCGTGCTGTTGTTTTTCGGCGTTGTGCACGTTTGATGTCAGCGATGAATACTATTTTGGTCCATCGAATTTCTTTCTTTCTTTCTTTTTTCTAAGTGGTTATAATGTCTGTCCTAAAAACAACGATAAGAAGAATAATAAGAGGTTTATTTTTAATTTAATGAGCTTCCCCCTCTTCTTTGCCTTCCTGTTTTGAGAAGTAAACTGCAATGCAATTTGCGCATGTGGACTACCTGGACGTAACTGACTGGCCTCACCACCGTGTTTGTGTAGAGGCACAGGAAGCAAAGGTCGAGTCGTGGTTGATACTATGACGTCACACATTTCGTCTGACAGCTTCCATTTACTGGAGTTCTAGAAGTGCCCTTTGACCGTTGCCAGTTTGCTCTTGCAATGATCTGCTCGCATTCGCACTTGTACAGACTCTGTGCGGTCGGTTTTTGTGTCTGTGAGATGACGTCGATAAAGATGATGATTCTTGCTTAAACTGTCAGAAAGAAAGAAAGAAAGAAGTATAAACAAGTTTTTTATTTTAAAACATTACCTTCCTCTACTTCCTTACCCTTTTCGTTATCACGAACAGCCCGTGGCTATCATTTCACGACTCTCATCTCTGTACGGTTTGTAAGAGTGGCCGTGTCTGGTTCTGCAAGCAGCTTGTTATTTATTGTACCACCACACCAGCACGCCGTTAGTTGTCCTGTCATCGCTTTTATCTGCCAGACAACAACTGAAACCCTTTCACACACAGAGCGCTGGGCGGAACGGGAACCAGGAGCTAACAAGATTCTCATTCTTTGCCGGACCTCCTCCTCTTCCTTCTCTTCCTCTTCCTCCTTCTTCGTTTTTATCATTGTCATCGTCACCTTCATTTTCTTTCTTTTCCATATTTCTTCCAGAGGACGTTTGTTTAATTCAGAGAAAACAACATCTTCGTTTAAATTTCAGAAACCGGACATTCATTTTGTACAATAGTTCTGTCATCTCTTAGGAAGAAATGGGGGGGGGGGGTTGGAGAGGAAAGCGGAGAAATGTAGAGAGAGGGGAAAGAATTTCAGCCTCTGTTTTTGTTTCACATTTTGTCATCGCGGGGCGAAAAAGCAATTTTAAAATGCACGTCAGATATTTCCCAGTTCATTAAAAAAAAGTCCACAGAAGCAGCGTAATGCTTAATGAGGAAGTATGAATTTTTATAATACTCATTTTCACCTGCTTGTGACGCCCATAGTTCTGTACAGCTGAGTTTTCAGTTTGTTTCAGCTACGCGTAATTTTTTTTTCTTTCTTTCAAACACAATTTCCTCCTTAAATTTTCTGATATATACTGAACATAAAAGATACTTTCCTAGTTTATAAAACTGGTTTTATTAGTCTTGTTCTGTCTTCCTTTTTTCTTCCCGTCTTTGTTTCTCGTGTGGATTGTTTCTGTTTATAACGGCAAACTATACTCGCCTATCTCGATGACGAAACATCGACGACTGTACTGATTGTGGGAACCTTATTCCCAGGCTGTGGACAGTCCGTGCTGGCGTCTGTGGGATGCCCACTTACGCAAGGCATCGGATCCTTTCAGGCGTCTAGCTACACCACTGACCTCTAGTTCCGCCAACCCCACTTCACCTCCAGCTTTGTCCCGTGTCGTAATCTCGCGGCCGCAGCGGTCCAGTACGGACCCCTCTTTAGCTCACGAGCCTGATTCCCATGATGTCAGGTCAGTGTCTGACGGCTAAGCCCCTATCTGGCCCCTAGACCGCCGATCGGCAGGCACAGTAATCCGGATGGGAACGGGTCTAGGGAACCAGGAAACCCTCCACTAAAATCCACAACGGCCCTGTTTTTCTGCGTCGGCGCTCAACAGTCTACATTCCACGTCTGCAATAATCTTAGTTGGAAACTAGTCAGGCCGAGTTAGTATGAGTGTGGCTTTTTGCTGTAATTGATATATCCCCCCCCCTGCCCCCACCGTCCCCATCTGCGTACTGTGGGAAGGCGTGCCTGGTTAAAATCACTGTTCAGAGAGAGAGAAAGAGATGGTTGGAGATTTGGTTTAAAAGGCGAATTCCGTCACGGTTAAGTAATGGCCAAAACTTCTTGCGGTTGGTGCCAGCGATTCTGGACAGGGTGAAAGCATGGGTAGGTGGGTGCGTGTATGGGTGTGGATGCGTGCGACACTCCTTTGTTCAAAATGCGTGACAGACGGACTGACTGGCTCGCTAATCAGCTGACAGCTGACGAGCAACTGAGCGAGAAGGATCCTAACGGCCCGATCGGTGCCCCTGTTTGTGTGAAGTTGTGGTAGGCAAGAAGCGACTGGCCACTGGAGCAGGGTGGGAAGGGGGTTTGGCGTTCTGGAGGGGAGGGGGGTAAGAGAAGGATCGGGTCATAAACAGTCACCAGCCTCTTTGTGCATGTCTCGCTACAGCCTCATTTGGAGTGTTACACGCTGTATGAACGAACGAACGCTGTATGAACGAACGAACGCTGTATGAACGAACGAACGCTGTATGCTGAACGGGGAAGTCTACATTTGCAGATTGCTAGAAGTTGTCCGTCAGGTCAGTTGCAGTTGAGGATGCTTATCACGTGACGCGCAGCACTGTCAGCTTACATAGAATAGCCCCGTATATTTAAACCCAGGATGTATTCACTTGTTTTTTCCTGATTAAAAGTCATTGTCTAGCGTGGACAATATTTCGACTCGTTCCAACAAGCTTTTATCAAATAAAGGCAAAGCTTGGAACGAGATACCGAAATAAAATATAAAATTGTCCCTCTTCCCTTCTGTCCAGCGGGGCGGGATTTGTTGCTGCTGAACGGGAGTACGCAGCATTTGTGTTTAATAGTACGATACGTATATATACACACCAGACACAAGCCTGTGTTTTAGTTTTGGACTCGTTTCTGTCTTGCCCCACCCCTTCTGTTTTTGCAGAATGTTGTGATTTGGTTTGTTTGGATTCTGCGTTTTGTGCTTTGTTTTGAGTGCTGCGCAAAGCGCACAGGATTACATTGCACAAGGCACGCTCGCAAATGCGTACAACACGCACAGTAAAATAAAATAAACGCAAACCTTTTGCTTCGAGACATCAGCAGCCTGGCATAAACCGCGCTGGCACTGGGCTCATCGCTCTGCAGAGAAACAGTTCGTTTTCGGGCACTCGAAAGTGCTTATGCTTGCCATGGAGTTAAGTGGCGGCCACGAGTAACCCAGAACTTTGCTTCAGTTTTTCTTTTCCGCTGGCTTTTGTTTGCCGTTTTTATCTACTCCCACGTCCCCAGCCCCAGCCCACGCATCTGGACACTCAACTCCATGTGCGGTCATTAAGAAAACGATGCCGCACTCCTTAAGAAAATCTGATGGGCTGTTCTGTCGGGAAGTCTGATTAAGTTTCATGCGTGTTGTGTGCGTGTGTGTGTGTGTGTGAGAGAGTGTGTGTGTGTGTGTGCACGCGTGTGGACGTGCCCGATAGTCGAGATGGAGGTTAGGAGGAGAAGATTTAAGTGACGGGACATCACAAACTGCCAAGACCTCCATGACTTTGACGGTCAAAGATGGATTAGTTTTTAGAGTTAACCCTCTTTCATCTGTGGACTTTCTTCGTATCTGTTTCTCGCACTTCAGAACACAGACAATAGTCTGCAGTGGCTGCTGGAGAGAAGCTAGTAAGCGCCGGTATCCCCAGCCAACCCCATTTCTCCCACCCCCGTGCCTCCGCCCACACAATTCCTCAACTTTTTTTGACGTAAAGCACAAAGACGTGTCCCTCGACAGCAGTTGCCAGTGTTTGGGCGGTTGGTGATATAGAACAGTGTTTTTTTTAAAGTCAGCAGATTTGTCCTTCCTGTCAACCGAAGATTGATATCAAGTTTCGCCCATCTTCTTTCATCCTCTGTAGGGTATGAAGCGACAAACCAAATGCAAAGATTCGGCTCGACTTTGGAAGATAGTGCGACGTGGCTATCGCTGGCCGCTGAGCAGAGGGCGTGGCAAATAGCGAGTCGTGCAATGCCGTCACACTTGTGAGACACAAACAGCCCATCGTATTTGGTAATAATGCTTCCCGCGGAAGGGAAAAAGAATTCTGTAACTGTGAACGCAGTCTTGCAGACTTGCTGTACGCTGCAGAGCGTTTCCTGATTGTGTTGCATGCACCATGCGTCGCTTTTTTTTCTTTTTGGGAGAATGTTTTTTCGGTTGTGAAGAAACGTTCTTGGACGAGATGTGCCTTTCTCTCGTACACGTGATTTGGGGATGGGGTGGGGGTGCAAAGGAAGTGGGATGAGCAAGTAATGGCATTTGGAAAATTGTGAAATAAAAAATAAATTAATGTTATCCAAAGGAGCACTTCCCAGTGCTGCATTTTAGGCATCAACAATATCTAAAACCCAATTTTGTCCGATAAAACTGCTTGCAGCTTGAAGGGAACCGGGATTGACTTGCCGCTGTGATTAGTCTGACGACCATGCGTTGCTAAGTTTGTTTTCTTTCTTTCTTTCTTTCTTTCTTTCTTTCTTTCTTTCTTTCTTTCTTTCTTTCTTTCTCTCTCTCTCCTATGGAATACTACGTTGGTTATAAGTTCGATCTTATTGTCATCGCACAAGGTAAACAGATGCACATATAGTCGGAAGACAAATTTGCCAGGGTGCATTTATTATCAGCTCGATGAGTGAGACCTGAGACAATCTCTTCCCCCACACACCCCGGCGTCCCCGCCCTACCCCCATCCCAGTAAGCAAAGGATAGACACCAGATGAGGGAAGAAAAGGTCTGTGGAATGTAATAAAGAGAAAGAAGTAATTACTCGGGCGCGGTGGCAGCGCTTCTGAAACTGGCTCTTGTCGTGCGTTTAGCAAGTCTGTGACCTCCGGCCGAGCCATCCTCGACCTTTCTGCACACAAGTCTGGTTTTCAATTCCTGCATCGCACGCACACCCCCTACCCCGCCGATCGCCGATCTTTGCCTGAATAATCGTCCTTTGCCTCTGACCTTTTCAAGGCGACGTCTGCCGGAAAGGTCACAAGTCAGGATGACCGTTTAACACTAGTTGTCTCTCTTCGAGAGACCCCTCTGTGCTCAACACCCCCCACCCCACCCCTCCCGACAGCCTGTACCGTTTATTGTTATTGCCCTTGCGGGTGGCTACCTCCCTCCCACGCCTGTTAAAAAGGTGGTGGAGGGCTTCGTAGGATTCGAACAGTAGTGAGTTGTGCTTGGAAGTTTGGTCTCAGAGTGCGCCCCCTGGCGGTGCACGAGCATAAGAAACGGACGTGACTGTGCCACAAAACGGACGTGAGTTGTCAGTAGGTTCGGGCAGAGCCGCCTGCAGCCATAGAAATTTCTGTAGTTGTATTTGAGGACTGATCGTAGGTCCTGAGGTGGCTTGCCTGCGTGTTCTTGTCTCCTGTTCATACATAAAGATGTAAGTACAATACACAAAGCGACTGGGCCTTACGACCGTTCTTGTGACCTGAAGTGGAGATAAAACCGCTCATGCAAGCCAGCTCTGGCACGGTAGCAGTGATAGAACAGCCTCGAAGTTTTTGGTTCTTGCTGAATTTTAAATGTCTTAACTTGAAAAAAAAGGTCCTCTAGTTAGGTTAACGATGATGCTTTGTTTGACGTCAAGCTGTCGTGATTTGTAGACAATTCCACAAGAAAATGAATCTTTTGACCAACAGTAACGACAACAAAATATTTATTTCTATCGATACACGAAAATGAACTTTGCCTGACAAGAATGAGTGGTATGTTGGCATCTTTCTGATCACTGTTTTATCATCCGAAGGTCTTGGGGAAAGTGAAACGCTGCAGTTATCGATGATCGATATTCAGAGTTTCTTGCAGGAAGAATGCGAGAAATTGTTGATATTTCTAGCACACACAAGAGAGAGACGGCTGTCAAAAGAAAATGGTGTGTGTGTGTGTGGAGGGGGGGGGTCAAAATTCTATTCTTTAATATACAGGGAGGTAAATACAGTACCGCCGTGTACAAAGTCGGCTCCCGAAAAGTCACGACGACGAGGTCATTGCGGTGCATAGGAAAACAGTTGTCAGTTTGTTCTAAACGTGCCAGTCTTCGTGCAACGATATACAGACACGCCATACAGTAATATAGTTACGGCTCAAACTCGCTATTAAATCAACGCCAGCTCGTGATTAGGCTAACCTGGTTGGGTACTGGCCGCAGCGCTGGCACCTACCCATTTACTTACTCCACTAGTGGAGGAGTTCTTTTTTATCAGTCGCGAGCAAGTGCGAAAACCCTCTCCACGTCTGCCCGCAAAGGCTGTAGCTGACAAGGGACACGACCTGCGACTGATAAGGGTCGTCACTCGCGAACGGCGACCGATAACGATAACTCCACGTCTGTGGACGTAACTAGTGGCTAACAAGACACGACACTCATCAGCTTATGCGGGAATCATGTGTGACAAAGACGGTGTGGCGGGAAGAAATTGTGGACCGTGTTTCAGATGTGCAGGTTACAATTTATTTTGTAACCCCGTGGGGAAGCCAGTGGGACAACAGAGGATAGCGTCAAAGCAGCCACCATCACGAAGAAAAACAAGATACCTATTAAATGTTTGAATAAGAAGCAGATTTTTTTAATCTAAAACTAGTAATTACTTTTCGTAGTGGACTAAAGAAATTTCGTTAAAATTCTGAATTAGTGTGTTGGTATGTCACCAGCGCTTAAATTTACGCGGAGGCGATGGACCACTGTACTACGCGTAAAAGGAAATTTTCTCGAACTGTGGCAAACCAAACAGCCATCGTAAGCTCTCTTGCCTGTCGCGCTAACCAAGTAATTGATCGGTACTTCGTTGGTGGGAGACAGTGACGTGGGTTGGGACAGACATGAGGAGAGCTTCATTCATTTCCGGGTAGCGCCACCTCGCGGCAGGAGATGACGTCGGCACCTGCAAGCCGTATATTTTTACTCGCTGCCCGTGCGTGACACTTTGATTGGTGCAACCCTCAGGTAGTGCCACGCCAGATGTGACGCTGCCGAAGAGTAGGCCGCAGTGCAGATGGCTGCGTCACACTGATGCTAAAGGACTGCTGACACATAACGGTAGTAGTCCCTCCAGTCGTAAATGGCTCTGAGTTGCAAAATTTTCAGCAGTGGCGTTTGTCGTACGTTGCAAATTCCGGCTTGGCGTAGCTCCACTACTTGGAAAGAAAGCGTTGGTTAAAAAAGCTCACCAATTTGGAAAAAAAAACCGTTCGTCACAATGGGATTTAGCGCTTGTGGAGAGGGATGGGGGAGGAAGAGAGAGAGGGGATTCGTTCTGAATTGTGCCGTAAAGGGTCAAAGACTGAGATAATGATGAGCTGACCTTTGGAGTTTGCCACAAGGCCGACCTTTCTTACCGGTTGTACACTGTGTCTCGTTTGTGTGGACGAGGACACTAGCTGTATCTGTAATTGAATAACATAAATAAATGTGATGGGCGTATTCAGCGATGCTGTCCTGATAATTTCTGCTGAGCAAAGCAAAAACGCGCGCAAGGTGGGCTGCATTAAAACGTCGGCATCTAGCCTTCTCGATTTCACTTAATAAATGGAAAGGACTTTACGAAAACTACACGTGAAGCCATCTCCCGCAGAGCAGTGCAGTTGTCACCTATCTTTATGTCTCCGGATTTTCATCCCCGGGTTATATTCTAGTGATAACACACGTGGATTTCATTCCGAAATGTTCCATGCCAGGAACAAATTTACAGTAAAACATATGTTTCCTTTGTTGTTAACAATGTTTGTCCAGCAAATCCACTTATTCCTTGTCTTAAGTATTTTCAAGAAGATAAATTATCCAGAAAGTCGTCTATCTACCTTCTGTGGACCCCCCCCCCCCAAGCACTAATGGAAGCCTCTCTCTTTTCGGAGAGAATCATTTCTCTAGCTTGCGTAAGTGGCAACTCACACATTGCAATGTTTGCAAAGCAAGACAAGATCTCAAAAACCTTACAGCCAGTTACCTCCTGCGCAGTAGCCGTTTTTATCGGTGGGGTTTTCAGTCTTGTTACATAATGCGACGACAAATTCCGATGAAGGCAGTCGTAAAGAGCGAATCAAACACAGTTCATTAAACCATTAGTCTCATTTCGGTGAGGAATTCATCTCCAAAAAAGCTTCTCCCGTCCGAGATTTTAGTGCAAACGTGTACCTGTAAAGAATTTCTATCGTACTTAAAAAATATTACATTGTGCTTTGTGCAGATGGAGTAGTTTTAGATCAGTGCTCTCATCCCTGTAAACCCCGCTTTAGGGGCAAGTCTCGCCGAAGTGTCAGCAGTGTCACAAGGGACCCGCCCTTTCTGCAGCTCGGTTGCAGATCCGTGTGTGCGTAGGTATGTACGCATCTGCGCGCGCGCGTGTGCCCGTGCACACGCGAACGAAGCTGTAGTTCAGAGGTTGAATGAAAGGGCCGGTGGACCTGCCCGTCGAAGAACATCAACAGCTGAAGTCTCTCTCGCATACGAAAAGACGGCCATACAGTTTTCGCGTTAAGCTTGCGTAACGCAGCCCCATCACGGCCTGCTACCGCGGGTGCCCATCGCAGAGCAAGTAGAGATACGCCACGAGCCGGCTAGCATAACAAGGCCGGCGCGCGCTCCTCTCGTCAGAAGCGGCGGGGGTGGACGGGGAGGGAGGAAGACAATGGGGGAGGGTGCACAGTGCACAGTGGTGTGAGTCTCAGACACTGGGACCAGCTGTTTGTGCTCGCAAGCCGCCTTATCCCTGCGTGTGCACCATTTCATTCACAGCCCGGTCCCAGGTGAGAGGTCACGGAGGTGCTGCGCTCCCATTGGCTGTCGTGTTGATAAGGTTTTCCATATTAGGCGTCCTTGCTTATCTCCTCTTTACTCAGGGCTCCGGAAAGTTGGGAAGGTTGGATGGAGAGGGGTGGTGGACTTTCAGCCGTGGGGAGGGGTTTTCTGGCTGTGAGATTCAGTCGCAGTTTCAAGTTTGAGAGTGAAAGTTGTTGGAATTTAATTATCATGCATTTGCATAGGTTACAATCGAAAAATCCTCTCCCCCCCCACCTCACCACATCCCCGGATCCTGTGTTTCACTGGGTTGCGCTTCTCAAACCGCGCTCTGACTGTAACTAGGTTAAGGCCATAATCTGGGGTTTGCGGTTTACCCACCCACCCCCAACACCCTTCCCCAGCCTCTGCTCGAGCTTCGATGCTTCTGGGGACGGAAGGGGTCGATCACGTGATGTGAGCGCGTTGTCCATTGAGAAGTTGAGTGCAACTGACCTTGATCTGACGGGGCTATAGATAGGTGCCCAGTATCTTTGGGAGCAGAGCCAAAAACGTGGGCTGGGGTGAGAGTGGGGAATGGGATAGGGGGTAAAGATCGGTCAGACAACGTTGAAGGGAGAGGCTTTTCCCACTGTTGTTACCGCTAAGTACGATGAAGAGATTAACAGACGGCGAAAGAAAACGAGCAACTGGACATTACAAGCACTGATTTTAAATGAATCTCTCTCTTTCCCTCCCTCCTTTTCTGGCCAGGGGTCTCGGTCCATCCCTTTTCTGTGTATGCAGTACGTATTGTGGGAAAATAGTCGACCGTAATAGTAGAAGAGTTTCATTGCATCGCTATAGTCTGGTGTGTATAGTGGAAACGAGCAGGGATACTTTGCACGTGTTTAGAGTCTACACCTCTCAGCGAAGCTAAACGAAGTTCTTACGCGCTCCTGCTTTCACTGACTCTGAATACGCCACATATACATGGTCAACGCACGCACGTGCATATGCAGTCGCCCACATATTCATAGCCTGTCGACGCGCCACGCCCCATTCACCTGGGACGAGTTATCTTTCTTTTCTTTTTTTTTGCCGACTAACACGGTTCCATTGGGGGTTCGACCTTGACAGGTTTACAAGGGCGTAGAATTCCGACACAGTTCTTCACCTGTCGTCAGCAGAAGGCTCATTTTGGACCGAAGATGTTGCGTTTGATTGCACCTTTGGACGGACAACTTTCGACTGACTAAAGGATGCGCAGAAGCGCAGAGCAAGTGTCTTGCCTTGCGCAGTTACGCAGGTTGCAAGTGAAAAACTGCGGCGCTGGCGTGTGCACATGCACTGAGGCTGGCGCGCGCACTCACACACTCACGCGCGCGCTAGCACACAGGCGGAAAGAGGGGGAGGGAGAGCGAGGCAAGTGCACTTGCTCTTAAAAGCAGGGCGTTCTTCTTTGCTCGCTCCGCACATCTCCCACGCAAACTTAGCTCCCTGCCTCTGACCCCTCGACCCCTCCTTTCGCCATCCTCTCCCATCTCCGCCTTACCTTTACCACGCTCTTGGAAGTCACGTGTTTGCGCGCGCTTGGTTGCGCACGCACACGCACACGCACACACACTTTCTTTCTCACTCTGTCTCACTCGCTGAGGACTGTATAGTTTAAAAGAGGGACCAATCTTCCAGCGTGTCTCTTAAATAATCCAGTCCTCAGAGAGAGAGAGAGAGAGTTACGTGCGTGCGTGCGTGCGTGCGTGTGTCATGGCAAACCTGGACTAAACGACGACAACAGTGACAATGCAGGAGAGGAGCAGGATGTTAAGACAGGAGGAGGATGGAGCGGTGTGATATTTAGATCATTGTTGATACCCGTCGGGAGGAGAGCGTGAGCTCTGTTTGTGCGCGCCTTTCTTGTGCCCTTGCGAATCTTGATGCATTGTTTGCCTTCCTGCTTTCAGTTCCCTACTCCGGGGACCTCCGTCTGCCCAGTTATTTCATGGAGTATTGTACAACGATCGTATAAACAGACATACTGACCCCCAGTTCTTTTTTTTTTAAACAGCGTGTTTTGTGTACACAAGAAATAGACTAGGTTAGTGTGGTGGGATGCAAGGAGAAAGAGAAATTGTATCTCGTTACCCCGAGCGTGGAAGTAAGGGGGATGGGGGAGGGAACCCATGTTTAAAATAAAAAACACAGGGTCCATTGAAAACGTGTTCCGTCCGACATTGTCAGGCGGCATGCAAACTTTGGAGAAGACATCCCCTGTGTTAATGTGCACGCATTGCCGTGCTAGAATGAAAGCGAGCAAGCAGAACGCTCACGCAGATTTCACCCCCACCCCCTACTCCCACTTTCGGATATCTAATTTCGTGGAATTTATCATGAAAGATTAACAACAGCACTCCCCTCCCCCCCCCCAAAAAAAAGGTGCCCATGAGGCGAGGATTCTCGCGTATGTAGTCTGTTTCGTATTCTTTTTGTTTTTAAATTACAGTCCGTTTGCGTGCATGTGTGTTTGTGCGTGCGTGCGTTCAGGTGCAGGTGTACGTCGGGCAAGAGTGACGGAAGAATGAGAATGAGAACGAAGGGGTGGTGGACATGCCCCAACGCATTACGATTCATACATATGAACACACGCAAGGAAGGACAGCCAGTGGCAAGGCGTCGTTGGAAAGACTTTGTTGCTGACCAGGGCTGGCTTGCATGAGGGTTCGTAGTTGCTGTTCTGGTCATAAGGGTGGTCGTAAGGCCCACCCACCATGTGTATTTTACTTTCACCTTTACGTATGAATAGGAGATAAGAACGCTCATGTAAGCTAGCCCTGGTGAGTGTTCGTTGCTGTTATGATCTGCGATGAAGCCTTTTAAAAGAATTAAGTGAACGCCTCTCTTACTCTCGACCGCCTCGGTGGTCTAGTGGTTAAGGCGTCCACTACCGAGGCGGGAGGTCGGTGGTTCGCGTCCCGGCCGAGTCATACCTAAGACTTAAAAATTGGCAATCTAGTCGCTGCCCTGCCAGACGCCTGGCACTACAGGGAACAGTACTAGGACTGGTTGGCCCGGTGTCAGTATAATGTGACTGGGTGGGACTGAGGCCCGTGTTGCGCCATCAGCCCCACGTGTGGCAGCACGTAAACTTTGTCTAAGCAACACCGTCCTGATATGCACATAGTTTGCGGCTGGACGTTAAGCAACAAATACCCCCTCCTCTCTCTTACTGTCCTGACATGACAGAAAACCAGAACAATGATGTTATTTTGCGTTAAAGTGACTGGCCCGACGCTTAACTCTCTTGCTGTGCGCGTGCGTGCGTGCGTGCGTGCGTGCGTGCGTGCGTGCGTGCGTGCGTGCGTGCGTGCGTGCGTGCGTGCGTGCGTGCGTGCGTGCGTGCGTGCGTGCGTGCGTGTGCGCGTGTGCGTGCGTGCGCGTGCGTGCGTGCGCGCGCGCGCTCCACCCACATATAGTTCTGTTGTGGTCAAGAATCGGCCTGAGAGGAAGCGATGGCTGAACTGGCTGATGAAGACACACAGGTATTAAAAGCGTATATCATTGTTCCGTTTCCGTATTTGGGGGAAATAGTTGATGGCAGAAGAGATTCTTTACATCGCTTTCCAGGAAACACACACAAGAATGACGTGGGGGAAAAATTTAAAGTTAAACTTACGACGCATTGCTGTCAGATACTGAAGTACATGTATATAGAAATCTGTTTGTGTAGTCAATCATGCGTTTGTTTATAAAAAAAGACAGAAGTGACGATTATTCGCCACTTTGCTGTCGTTATTTCCAAACATGCAAAACAAGTTCTTTAAATTTTCTTTATTTAGAAAATAATAAAATTCAGCATAGCAAATTTTTTTTACCAAGCTACCAATTTCTTTTCGTCAGATGCAGCAGTAACAAAGAAGACCAGTTTTTATGTCCCGTAGATCAAGATCGAAAAAGTGAAACAAGGTTACTGCTTTTAATGAAATCATTAAATATTTTAATGTTATAAAACAATTGCAAACAACAGGTCTGTACAACTTTGAAACAAAAAGGTTATCGTGGAAGTGTAGGTATTTTTTATACGGGAAGTTTGCCTACAGTGATTTCATTTTAAATAACTGTTAGTTTCTTTCTTGATTGTGGTCGCCTGCATTTTAAATAATTTAATCTGGATCTTAAATAATTAAAAAAAAATTAAACACGAGCATGAATTTGTTGCACAGAGCTTTGGCAATTTTCAACAGCTGGCCCGTCAAATGACCCGGTTGCTAAGCGATGCTAAGGGAGTTCACTCGATTAAAATTAGCCAAAGACATACCTAGGGGAGGTAAGAACCCAGGCGGCAAGGGTCAAACTAATAAACCCTGCTGATCGTCCTCCTTTTAATTAAACGGGATGCAGTGCGTCTGTTCTGCTGTCACTTTGCGATTACTGCATTCTGGTTGCAATTTCTGTTTTTCGTCTGCTTGGTATCTGATACACGCACTTTTACCTTCAAAGCCTCCGATGGTGAGTTTTTTTTTTAATTTAATAAAAATATTTATCTTGATCGCAGTCATCAGGGATTTGCACGCTGTCCGAAACATGCGTTTGCGTAAAGAGATACATGCTTTGTTTTCAAACTTCGACATTCACACAATCCCTTTTCTGTCGCTCTCATTTTTTTTTTGGCGCCTTCTCATTGTCTCGGTCATTGTCACAGACATCTGGTGGCTGACTGTTGCAGACATCCAGACATCCCAGGGCGTGCCCCCCCTCACCCCTGGCACCACCCAGAAGATGTCGCAAGTCCTGCAGGAGAGCTTCCGGTCGTTTGAGAAAGAACAACAGCGGCTAAACATCTCGAAGGGTGAGTTCCATTTGTCCTCTTCACCTGTACGCGTGCGAGTGCATGCATGCGTGCGTCCGTGCGTGCGCTCTGGTAGTCTGCACGTGAGCGTGCGTGCGCGCGCAAGTTCCTGCGAGCAGCTCTCCTGAACTGGCCTTCACGGGCGTTAGTAGTTTGTGTCTGCTTGTGTGCACTTAAAACACACGGAGTAAGCGCTCCTAAAACTTTCTTCGTAAGGACCGAAAGACAAGATCCGAACGCTTAAGCTACCAGCTGCAGTAGAGTGTGGAGACTCGCCAAAGGGGGAGGGGGGTGTTGTCATTGCAGTAGATACTGCTCTGTGGCTCGCTCGTTCCTTTGTTCTTTCGTTCATTAGTTTGTTTTTGGTTGGTTCGTTTTTTGTTCAATCGCTCGTTCCTTCGCATGCTGATTTAGTTGTTTGTTCAGTTACTTGTTTATTTCTTCATTCTTGTGTTCGTTGCTTCGCTATTTAAAAAAAATGAATTTCTGTTTTCTTCCCTTCAGTCGTTTTTTCATTCGTTTATTCCGCTCACTGATTGTTTTTCTTGTTCTTGTGTTTGTTAGTTCATACTTTTATAGTATATGTATGTCCTCGTGTTCACTACTCACCTTAAATTCTTGACGGATTGAAAAAATGTTGTCGCTTTGTCACTGGTTTTGTCACAGACAAAAAAAAAGACATTTTAAAAATCGTTTTGTCTGTTTGTTTTGCTGTTTCTTTAAAAAATGTTCGTTCCTGATTTACAGCGAGATAGTAGGGAAAATAGTAGAGGTTTTAAAATACCTGGCTAACTAGTGGTAATAATACGAAACACTTCAACACGATGTAAAGAAATGTTACGTGAAGGTCGCGTGCATAGGACATGGGGTGATAAAACAGAAGGTGTTTTCGGAATGTTTATTACCTTTCGGTTTTTGAAGTATACATATTCGCTGTCTTCAAGGGACGTGACTCTACTGTTCGTCTTGTTGAGGGCAGTTTGGGCAGAGGAGGAGAACAGGGTGATTGAATGTACTTTCTTTTTTTCCGTCTGCGCATGCTTTTTATCGTTCTCTCTATCCCTACTGTTTTTGTGTGTTTTGCTTTTGTTTCGTTGTATCAGCACCATGGCCCGCTGTTTGTTCACGCACGCACGTATGTAAATCGACACGACCGTGGTGCCGTTCACCACGCACATACGCATGCATTGCTGCCCGCACGCTCGTAAATGCAGTCGGCTCCTGCCAACAGATGCACGCGCGCGTCCGCACACCTCACTTTCTATGGACTGCCGACAGAGCAATAAATTTCATCATTTGCTTAATAGGTGCGGCGCTGGTTTGGAATTGTCGCTTTTATCAACACCTGGATTCACCTGACAGAGGATCCTCCGGGGAGAGAACCCCTGCCGCTCGTAAGACCGACTGGAAATTTGTGGCGATGAAAAGAGATGAGCTGAGAGATAATCTCGTTAATTAGCAATCAGGAAATGTGCTACCAATCTGATTGGTTAGCTCTCGCCGCCGCGTGCGGTTTTGTTTGTTTTTTTTTTTTTACCCCCGGCCCCAGAGGGGTCCAGAGCTGTGCTTCTCCCATGGCGACCGCATCTGTCAAGGCGGATAGTTGGGATGGGGGCCAGGTGAGGTGGGTTGCGGGTTGAGATTACGTAAGCGAAAAGCTTTTACTGTCTGTTGTTTACCTGCCCTCCGCTCTTCCGTGTACGCATGCGTGACAGTTTGGTGGGGGGGGGGGCGGGGGAACAAGTCACGCAGCAAGGATCTCTGAAAGTATAGCGGCTCAGTCACGTGGTTTGATGTCGTCATCTCAGCGGGCGTTTCGCTCCCTGCATGATGACCCGAGGAACTGGCAATGATGCGTTTTAGCGGCGGGCAGGTGAGAAAGATAGTCACGTGACCGCGGGCCTGCAGGGAGGACCGTGTGTCAGATGGATGGACGGCCGTTTCGAAGCTGTCGTTCCCGCGGGAATCATTTAGCTTGGCATCGCATTGAAACCAAACCGACGGCCACCCAGACTCGGGGTGGGTGGAGGGTGGGAGGAGACAGGTATTGGCTGCAGAACGGGGGAGGAAAAAATGCCATGAAAGTGCAAGACAGGTGTCGGGGGGGGGGAGGGGGGGAGAAGGTTCGCTTCTCTCCCCTCCTCATTGATGAAGGAGGGAGGGGAACGCCACAAGTCAGCAGGCGCGGAGAGGCGGACAGGAGAGAATGATAAAGCGAGGGTCAGTGGAGGGCTGGCAGCTTTGGTTTGGAATTAATTTGCTGATAGCAGACACATTCTGTTTTCGCTCCGCTTCTCCGCCCCACTTTCTCCGTTTGATGGGACCCCAGGCGCAGGTCTTGGGTTACGGGGAACTCATGCAGCGATGAAACACAATCGGTCATAATGTGCGGTAACGTTGGTTGGTCTGAGTAAGTGGGCACCAGTAGTTAGCTGGCGCTGGGGAGCGGGCAGGCCGTGCAACGAGGAAAGAGGTGGAAGTTGCATTTTGATGGGGAAACGGTTTGGGAGGCGTTTGATGCTCAAAGCTTTGTTTGACTGATTGTTAGAAGAATCAATCAGTCAGTCAATCAAAAGATTGAACAAAAATAAAACTTAAGGAAATTGTTAGTGATTGCTGAAACAGAAACACCCCCCACCCCCACCCCCACCCCAAACTGAACAATACTTTTGTGATGCTGCGGACTGTTGTGTAAAAGGTTGCTGCATGGTTCGAATCCAGGCATGGCCAAGGATCATATGCCATTGTTCATCTTTGTTATTCATCTTGATGAACACACACACACACACACACATGCATGCACAGTTGATTTGAGTGCAGATTCCCACTCAGCTATCCCTGAACATGAAACTGCCTCTTAGCACTGGCCATCTTTCTGCTGGGGAATCAGTATGGTGGTTCTTTCAATGTACAGCTTAGAAACAAGACCACATCCCCCATACTGCGGAAATCACAGTGCGTTGGAAGCACTGTCCCTTTAACACTACCTACCTACCTGCCTACCTACCTGCTGCAGCCATTCTGGTTTTATCTTGCTCACTCTCTCACTGTTATGTACTGTACTCCCCACCCACCCACAGCGAGAGTTTGGTGTGGGTATGGGTGGGATTGTAAATGTAGCAGAAGATAGTTTCTGTAAAGTATGTTAACATGTTAGAGGCGTGTTAGTAAGGACAGTTTCCTAGGCTGACTTTACGCTAAGCATTTATGTTTGTAAAATATTTGAAAATATCTAAGTATATTAGTAAGTCTAAATCATGTGAAACTGGCTGGTGTATGTAAAAGTACAATTCTTCAGAAGGTCAGTGGTATTTTTAGAAAGTGTGAACCACGTTAAATGAATGAGGGATGCTGGTTATGTGAAGTATGTAGAATGTTTGAGGAGTGTTGGTAAATGTAAAGCATTGTTAGTAGGCATAAAGCATGTTGGTACCTGTGACACGACACCCCTCACACCTGACATCATCTGTCTGCAGACCCAGCACAGTGGAGTCCTCTGCAGGTGCGCCAGTGGTTGGCCTGGGCGTCTGCGGAGTTGAGTCTGCACGGCATCGACACCTCCATGTGGACTGTCAAGGGTAGCCAGCTGTGCAAGCTGGACAGGGAAGAATTCATTGCCCGCTGTCCACCCTTTGTGGGCGACATTTTGTGGGAGCACCTGGACATGATGAAAAAAGGTGAGTACATTTAGTTGGTTTCGAGTGTGAGAAGGCACCTTACCTTCCTGTCACATTCTGTTTGCATATTTGTGTGTGCATGCAAATGTGAATGTGTGTGTGCATGGCTGGGTATATGCATGCAGGTATAAGTGTATGCACATGCATGCATGCACACACACATGTATACATGCTATATAACACCATTCCTGTAGCTTAACTTTATGGGACATAATATTTTGATTTGATTAATGTTGGAGTGTTACACAGATAAGTCAACAACTTGAGTTCAGCTGCAAATACATTTAAAAAGCAAACAGCGATAATAGTTGACATTAAAATCAATGAACGTTTCAGTAATTGAAAGTACAAGATCCCTATCAAACATTTATCTTTTTTTTTTTTTTTTTACATAAATTACAGTTGAGCTAAATTATGAAATCAGTGGCTGCCGTTACCAGAAAATTCAGGAATAGACTGGAGAGATAACAAGGCAACATCGAAAGAGGAACACCAGAAAAATTATGATGCGCTTTGGGTCATAAACCCTTCAAAGTCTGCAATAATGTGATCTATTCTTGTGAATTGTTAGATGAGAACTATTACAAAGCTGCTGTGTGTTGTTGCCAGCGGTTCTGGCTGCACTGTCTGCTGTTGTCTTGTGTGGTGCGGTGTCGTCAGTTGTGTCTTTGGGTGTGTTCGACGGATTGCGTTTGGATGCATGCGGCGAACATGAACTAACAGTACTTTCAAGTCTGCAAAGCATGACAGAACCCATCGTTACTTGCACTTCTTTTTATGTATTCTATTATCGTGTTGTCATTCTTGTCTTCCTCTTTGTGATTTTTTTCACTGACACAACTATCCTGTGTTTGGCAGAGGTAATCCAAGCACGGTCGCTGCTGTGCTACAGCGAGCCTATGTGTGTTCCTGAACTGGGGGATTATCAGCAGGGGTACTCCAGCCCAGAGCCCACCTTGCCTCCAACACCTAATGGCCAGGGATATATTGAAGGTGGGTAGTATTTCTATCCATTGCAAGGTGTGGCAATGAGCAGTTTCTAATGTGATTATTATTTTACCATCACTTGTTTATTTATTTATTTTTGTTAATACTTATGCCTTATTGAGGGTGGGTCCACGGCAACCATAGTGGGATATGTTGCTAGTGAGTCATGCTTTTGTGGAGGAGAACGAGGAAAAGATTGAAGAATATTTAAATGGCAGTTTGTTTAAAGAGCGCATGTTGTAAGAGTACAGGGCGATACGCGTGCGTGTGCCTGTGACCCAGTCACACGTCAGCAAAAGTCCACGGGTAATGTATTCAGGTGTAAGTGAAAATGCGGAAATACCTGGAAGAAAAATGGCTGCCTGTCTAGCGACAGCCTGCTGTCAGATTCTTCCTTGTTGGCCTCGATTTTTGTCGCATGGCCCAAAGTGACTGCTGCCCTTCGACTTGCTCTCATGCATCAAGATCAGGCAGGCTGACACAGCGTTTTTCTGTGTGCTGTGGAGAACGACCCTGAAATTAAAAGAAAATCTTAGTGCCTTTCAGGACCTGTTCCTAAATTAGGGAAGAGACGAAACAGAGGAGGACGGGGCAAGTGTCAGTGAAATTAACTCATTTTTTTAAAAGCTGTGGAGTGTTACAAAACAGATGTTCCTTCTTGCAGAATCTAGTCATTTGTCAGGGGTCAAGAGATTAATTTACCAAAACAGGAGGCTCTAACAAACAATATAACTGAGACAAATAAAATCAAAAAGATTAGAATGTTTAGCTGTAAAGGACAATACAGGGTAAAGGAAATCCATTGTTCAGACTGTGCCCAAAAAATTGGCCCGTGGAAATGAGATATAAATAGAATGAAAACAATGTGATAATGGGGGCAAAAGTGAAAATGCAAGATGAGATAGAAACATCAAAACATGTAGATATTCAATAGTAGATAATAGCTACAGGAGCAGATATTAAAGGGGGAAGAAAAATCTCATTGGTGTGGCAGCCTGTTTAAATTGATTTCTGGCTTTTAAAAAAAGTGTAGAGCTTGTTGGGGAAGGGAAGCAGGGGGTTCAGGGAGTGTGCAGACACAACTGGAACCAAACAGTTTGTTTCTCTGTTGGGTTGTGCAGGGCCGTACCACATTCCAGAGGCCATGCAGCCTATGCCAGACAGTGGAGTTGATGCCATAGTCGGTGGCAACAGTGGTGGAGGGGCAAGTGGGGGTGGGGGTGGGGGAGGCAGCAGTGGGGCCAGTGGCTGTGGTGCGGGAGGGTTCAGCGATGACAACACGGAGTACCAAAGCTTAGAGCACAGCTGTTACTATGAGACTGGCCATCCAGAGTTCTACCCACTCCACGAGCCCAAGTACCACCCAGCTATACAGCAGACCCCAAAGAACCTGTGCCTTGGTGAGTGGCTGATATTGTGTGTTGTCTTTGTTGATTTTACCAGCATATTCAGTGAGTCACAATTTGTGCATTCATCTAAAGTTTTCTAGAAAACAATTGCTACCATTCTGGCCACCCATAATTGTATTTGGTACATAAACATAAGTGTGTATATATATATATTCGTGTATATGCATCCACAAATGAATAGTTATATGCATGAGAAAATATATTTGCACATGCATTCACTCATTCACTCAACGCCTGCCTGTCTGTCTCGCCCATATTTCTGCAACCATGTCCCAAAACCTGCCTGGAATTCCAGCCTTACTGACCCAGTCCTCAAAGCCACTCCTTTTCCGAAGTTAAGGATCCAATTTACCAATTTCCCTCACCTACATTGTTCCATCAACTAGAGGTTGTGCACCTAGCAGACCTGCCGTGATCAGCACTTTATCCAGCAGAACAATGTTTAACAAGCGATCGTGCGCACTCACTTGAACAAAAGAATTGAGGTGGAGGGGAGTTGTGCTTTATAATTTAAAAAGAAATGGTGTTGCTGAATGTTACTGAATCTCCTTTGGAGTTGGCACAGACAGAACTACCAGCATTTGACTATTTAGTGCCGCCTCGCCCCACATCACAGTTTCAGGCCAGGAGTACCTGCTAGTTGAAAGGCGTTTTGTTGGTAATAAAGTCTTGGGCACTGAATGTGTTCGTCTTTGCCGCAAAAGATGAAAGACAAACAGCTTGCCACGGCTGGAAACATGGCCTGTCACTCAGGCTGCTTTTGAAATCGGTGGAAAACAAGATCAAAACAGAGCTATTCGTCTTGGAGGGGGGCTGGAGGTGTGGGGGTGTTGGCGGAGAAAGGGTGGGATGTATTGGAGGCTGTGTGTTGCAGCAGGATGGCACTAACAGGGCAGGAGATACTAAACTGGGTCACTCAGTCATTATGAAATATTAGCAAGCGCCGCTACCCATCAACCTCCCGTACCTTCCCCCTCTTTTTTCCTTCATGCTGGCTTACAATGCTAAAACCCTGTAGGCACCAGGAAAAACAAACGCTTAATCCCAGCTAGCCTAGACTTCTTCTGCAACTTTACATTGGAGGAATTTACTCTTATTTAGTTCCCTCTGGTGTGCCAATTACGCAGTCTTTGACCCTACAAACCCGTCCATCTTTCCTGGAAAAAAAAAAGAAACTGGGGTTAAGGAGTCAGTGAATGGTGGAAATATAGCTTCCAGATGGTTATCTGGAAGATTGAGATTGACGAATATCAGCAGAGATTGATACATAACACCATTTTGTTGATTTTGTTGCTCCTGGTGGCTTATAAAGGATATTCAGCGCTTCATTTTTTGTAGTCTCAAATAATGCCTCAGGAATAAAGCTTCTAATAAGGCTCAGGATGGGAGGAGGGTGGCAGAACCACTTGTCATTGAAGACACAAAATAAACAACTGTCAGAAGATTAGAAAATGTCAGAGTTCGTTTGGTTCGCCTATCATGTGGTCTGTTTGCGGTACTGTCTCCTACAGAAGTGATGTGTGTGTGGGGGTGGGGTGGGGTGTAACCTTATGCTGTTGGCATATGATAAAGATCAGGCGGTTCACATGACTACAGGCCTGATGGCTCAGCCATTTGCTTGGTACTTTACCGAAGATTTAAAAAACACGTTTTTTCGAGGAAGAGATTTGTTGTTTACTCTTGAAGAGGTTGAGTTGTTTACTCATGAAAACAAAAATCTCTCAGCTTCTTCAGTGAGAGACCATTGTCACCTGCTGGGTTATTGTGACATAACAGCGAGTACTTCAGACCAGTTGGTGAAAATGGCTGTCTGGAAGTGAAGATACTTCAAGAGCTGTCACACAACCCTGAGCAGTGCAAACACGAAGTGCAGCAGTGAAACATCCCTCCCTCTGCAGCTTTTGTTTGTCAGTGGCTGATGCGGGTTACTCACAGCCCTTGAGCATGACGTAACAATATGACGGAAAAGGACATGGAAAAACAATGTCAGTTGTCAGCAGATTTTGGCGGCAGCGGCAGAATGAATGCTTGCACCTCGCTCCCAACCAGTCTGTGTTTATCTTGTGCCCAGTGAGTGCATTCTGACAAGAGCTGCACAGCAATTCACAGATGCAGTGCACACTTTTCCTGCCAGGTAAAAAAAAAAAATGCGGAGGAGGTTTTGTGAGTGGAGGAGATGTGGTGGTGGAGTGGGGGGGGGGGCTTTCATGCTTCGGGCCAAACAGCACCGTCTATAGCTATCGGCTGAGATGACGAGATGCCCAGTGCCATCAAAGGAAAAGAAGGCGGCCGAATCTTTGGAACGGTAGATGGAGCGGGTGGGGGGTGGGGTGAGTTGAGGGGGCGGAAGAGTGGTGATAGGTGACGGTGACTTTGTGAAGTGCACACTGCCAGAAGACTTAGCATTTATATTTCTCTAATCGTGCCTCTGATTAGACCTGCCATTTATGAGAGCGCAGCCCTGTTGCTAGGCAACAAGGGCCTTTTTGCACCAGGTGACTGGAGAACGGTTGCTAGCAAGGGCAGATAATTGGGAGATAGGAGAGGGCAAAGCTGGGATAGGCTGCTAGGAAAACAAGCACACAGGGAATATTTTGTGTTGTATATTTTCTCTCTTCCCTCCCTTTTCTCAGATCTCTCCCTCTGTCCCTAGTAGATTTTCTTATATCCATGCACACCATAAGCATTAATTTATGTTCGTCAGGGAAAGATATATGGTGTATATTGTGGGAAGGTTCCTAAGTATATGAAAGATAATATGTGTATTTCATTGCGTGAATTGGTATTATAAATATATAGGTCTACTAGTTGTAGATGAGGAGTGATATGGCAGTAGGGGTGGGGAGGATGTTTGTTGCTTAACGTCCAGCCGCAAACTAGGTGCATATCAGGACGGTGTTGCTTAGACAGAGTTTACGTGCTGCCACACGTGGGACTGATGGCGCAACACGGGCCTCAGTCCCAGCCAGTCACACTATACTGACACCGGGCCAACCAGTCCTAGTACTGTTCCCTGTAGTGCCAGGCGTCTGGCAGGCCAGCTACCAGATTGCCAGTTTTTGAGTCTTAGGTATGACTCGGCCAGGAGGTGAAGCACTGACCTCCCACCTCGGAAGCGGACGCCTTAAACACTAGACCACCGAGGCTGTTGATATGACAGTAGGGTTATTAAAAAGGTGGTACAGTTGTGAATAAAGATGGTACAGCTTGGTGTTTTTGAAGAACAGAACTCCATGTAGACACTGATTTTATTATGTATGTTTAAAACACTTTACCAAAACATGAGTGAATGAACATGCAAATTTGCAAAATATTGGTAACCATGTGAATTTCCTGAATATTGATAAACCATGTGAATTTCCAACAAAACTGTATATGAAAGGGCTCCAAACATCGCTTTTCCACATTTTCCGCCACGAGCAAAAGTGGCTCCATCTTAAATCCGCTGTTTAGAAAAATCAACTTTTTTTAAAAAAAAGAAATTGTTTCGCCACTCTGGCTTTAATGTAATGTGGAACAACCTAGGTGTGTTTACCATATGTAGTGTACTGGGCATTTTTTCAAACTGTCATGGTACAATCTGTTTCTAATTATAACTATAACAAAAGCTTTGATGCGTGTGTCCCTTTTATGTAAAGACTTTTATGTAATTACCGAAATGATGACAGACCATATGAATTTCCCAATAGTACTGACAGACCAAGAGAGTTTAAAAAATGTGGCACTGTCTCCTTTACCTGTATTAATTATATAGCAGTGGACAAGACAACATCACATTCAAGCAGTTTTTCACTTGAGAGAAGTCTGAAAGGATATAGATAGAGAAACAGGTCATGAATAAACTACAGAACTGCTAGAACGTTAATAGTATTGGCAGGAGAGAGATCAGAGGTCAGGGGTTGGTGCATTTACATCTGGTTAATGCTGTTCAACCTGTGGAATCAGGATGGTGATCTGCAAAATGCATCAAACGATGCATGTTTCCTCCACAGTTTTTTTTTAATGGCCTTTACAGATGAGGCCCTTGGAGGTGTCGGAGGAAGTCGGAGGTCATGCCTTGCTGATGACTGAGGAATTATTTTATGATGTTTTACAGGACAGTATGTTGGCGACTCCAGCAACCAGGACTCTTCGTATTACGATGCTCCTCACTCCTATCAGACTGTGCCGAACATAAAATCCGAGCTGCCGTGGTCTTCCCATGATTATGGGACAGATCTGGGTGAGCCGTGGCCAGCCAGTGACATGCCAGGAGCTTTGGCAGTGCCAGGCGGATTTCGGGCCATGCAGTCGGCATCTCCTGATGGCAGCTCCGGAGAACATGGAGGGAAGCCCATGATTCAGGCAGCAACACTGGCAGGATATTCAGGTATGGTTAAATAGAATGTTCGAAACAAAAATGAAAGTTTTTTTTTTCATCCATGGCATACCTAATGTTCTGTGTGGTGGTGTGCAGATGTTTGGGAAACCCTGTGTGACACGACGTTAGTTTGTCCTATCTGTCACTGCATGTGCTTCATTTTCTGTGTCCACATTTGTGATTCTGTTAGCTGGATTTTGTGTGTGCGTGTGTGAGGGGGGAGAGAGAGAGGTGTTCATGTATGTGATTGTGTGATAGTTTGTGCAGACTGAGTGTGTGTGTGATTGTGTTTGTGTATGTGTTTGAATGTGAACCTGTGTATATTTATGCATGTGATTATATATTAGTTTGTGACTGTGTGTGTGAGAGAGAGAAGGAGAAAGACAAAGACTTACTGCTTGCGCCTGTGCATGTAGTTCTGTTACTTTGTGCATGTGCAGGGGTTGTCTCCCAGTCTGGGGCATGTGTGCTTTCTGGAGAAATGTGTGTTTATGTGGCTTAGTTTGTGTTTAAGGAGTGGAGACACAAGCAGACATTTCTCTGCCTTGGCATATTATGTATTTTTTTAAATTTGAAAACAATTCAAATTTACCCAACCTCTAGCATAACTATAAGCTGAAGGAGGTAATGTATCATTTTCAGTCTGACCAGTCCACTTAATGCTTCATTTTCAGTACTTTAACCCGTACCATTAATTCTTTTCTGGCTCAGAATGAACCACCATAAGGTCCAGAAACAATGGGGACAAAATCCACACCAGCTTATAACTTTATTTTCTACCATTTGTGGGGTCTGCCCTTAAGTGATCAGCACACAGTTTGCAGTTTGCTTACATACCATAAGGCAATATTTCTCTATGATAGCAGTATCTCAGCTTGCAGTTTGTTCACATACCTTAAGGCAGTATTTCTCTGTAATACCAGTATCTTAGTGTGCAGTTTGCTTACATACCTTAAGGCACTATTTCTCCGAGAATAACAGTGTCTGACTGAGATAAAGCTGGAATGAGCAGTGTTTACTGAATCAAAATTCGGTGAGAAATGGTGTTCCTGTCAAGGCAGGAAGAGCCAGGAAAGTATATGTGGGAGCTCTTCAGACATGAAACACTAAATGGCAGAAGTGTTTAGATGCGTCTTGAAGAAACTAGCCATTAAACAAAATTTAGAGAGCATGGTCTGTGCCAAACACTGATGTAGATCTTCACAGACCATTGTAGGCTTACCTAGGCGCCGTAACGTTTGTATGGGGTGCACAGCCAGAAAAAATAAGCGATAAATAAAAATTTAAGAAACTTTTTAAAATTACCTCCCTGCGCTTTAACTTGCCATGGTTTCATATGCACTAATACGCTCCACCCCTTCCGACTTGCATTGCACTTAGAGAGGAGTTTAATCTTGTGTGCCGTGATGAATGGAAAGGGAGCGAACCATCGTTCACCCAGGGGAAGCAACTGCTTGTCAGGATGACATATAACAGTTGTCTCGAGTCAGTATCACAAGAGCCCTAGGGATGAGCAAAAGAAAGATAGCCTGGAGCAAGGCTGACTGGGTCAGAGCGTCTCTTCTTGCTTATCCTTGAGCATCACAGCTTATTTTCTTTTCCTTTTTGTTTGGAGTGAAGGGGGTGGGGGGGGGTCAGGTAGAATGAGGGGAGGAGTGGGGGTAAAAAGTGTGTGTGTGTGGGTGGGGGTATTAAGGGAAAAAGAATACAAGCACTATGGAATTATATGTCAACAATGTCTGAACATCATGAGTTACAGGAACAAAATATACTATATAGAAATTGTGTATGTGTGAGGGATATATGTGAACAGAGCTCTCTGTGTGTGTGTGTGTCTGTGTGTGTGTGAGAGAGCGAGAGATGGACAGTGTTTGTACCTTTTTAATGTGCAATGGCATCTACTGTTTCTGTTTTTATACGTTTACTCGGCAAAATTTAGCAGCAAGCACATAAACTACACACAACAGTGAAGTCTAATCTGTCTGTTTAAATGGAGAAGTGGCTGGTAAATTTTTTTTTTAAAGAGAGGTACTTGTCTGGCTGTACGGTGACAGTTATTTAAGGGTGACATCTATTCAGGTCCTAGCTACCTTACATGGGAGCCAATCAGATGTTAGCTTTTTTACATGAGGAAATGCCAGAGACACTAAATGCAGCTATTTATATTACAGAGAGTGTGGTGAGAGAGAGAGAGAGAGTCTGGAGTACAGGGATTATCAGCATGGTGACTGTGTGTGTGTATGTGTGGATATTTGTGTATACAGATGTGTATGTGCACCTGTACAGTTGTCAAAGTAGGTCAGTAAACAAACTAACTGAAGCTGGTCGTCCCTAAGATGCTGACATTCTCAGCAGATGTCACTTGGTTGCTCCTGTGCAGACACGCACATTCAGCTGTGCAAGTGCTTTTGCACAGATATGCTTGTGCACACTCCTGGACTCTTTCTCTCCATCTTTGTGTTGTGGATTTTCTGACAAGATTAAGAGCGGCTGTGTTGGCATCGCAGATCAGTCAATCATGCCTAGGTTGCCTTCGTTATGTATTCAAGTCTTATTATAGATGACAATACTCAAGGAGACAGTGATTTGTGTGTGTGTGTTGGGGGAGAGGGGGTTCGGGGGGTGGATGAAGTTGTTTTGCAGTCTGTGCAGGAAGAAATTCTTCTTCCTGTAGTATATGTAGTTCTTGCCTTCCCGTCAGTTGACTTTTAAAAAATCATTTTGTCACAGGGAGTGGGCCGATTCAGCTGTGGCAGTTTTTGCTGGAGCAGCTTACAGACAAATCATGCCAGCATTTCATCAGCTGGACGGGGGACGGCTGGGAGTTCAAGCTGTCCGACCCTGACGAAGTCGCCCGCCGATGGGGCATCAGGAAAAACAAGCCAAAGATGAACTACGAAAAACTGTCCCGCGGGTTGCGGTACTACTATGATAAGAACATCATTCACAAGACTGCCGGCAAGCGCTACGTGTATCGCTTTGTGTGCGACCTGAACAGCCTCCTGGGATTCACCCCAGAGGAGCTCTTCAAGGCCTGCGATGTGAAACCACAAAAGGACAAGGAGGAAGACTGAAGTTTCGATCGGAGGTAGTGCCTAAATTGTTTTTGTTACAGTCCATCAGAATTTGTTACCTGCTGGAGTGGAAGACCTTGACTTGGGCTTGGCAGCGCTGACCTGCTGCCTAGTTTAATTTTGTTCAGACATAATTCGTCGATAATGGGAGCCACCTGATTGGCTCAGGATTTGAAGACGGTTGAAGCAGAAGTCAAGGAGACCAAAGTCAAGAAAATGGCAGACTTTAGTTTCCCTCCTTTTCAGACAGAAGGAGTCTGAATGAAAGAGAAATAATCTCTGAGGATGAAGACAGTTTATTCTGACTGCTTATGAAATTGTGAGGAATAGTTACAATATTTCAAATTAATTTTGTTGCCACTGATCTCGGAAAATGAGCTTTGGAAGAGAATGGAGTGAGAGGCATCTTAAAAAGAGGGCGCTCGACCTTCGTGACTGCCACAGATACTGTATTTTATCAGCTGTATGCAGGCAGTCACAGCTTACGAAGGGAAGGTGCTTTGTGAAGAAAACATGAGGTACTATACAGAGACCTATTCTTGTGCCTGCTATCCTGCCTTTGTTCTTTTCCATGAAGTTTGAGACAGAAGTGATACTTGAAGCAAAGGGTTGGATTTAGCTTCTGGTGATACGGGACTGGTGCTTGAGCCACGAGCTCGTCTTGAAGGATATGGGAGGCTGGAAGAGCTGGGACGCTCGCCAGAAATGTGTGGTGCCCTGTATAGTGTGTTTTGAGAATTCTTACATTTTGTGCAGCTTTGTGGCAAAAGTGAGGTTAAGGAATGGGTGCATGTGTAAGTGAGCGAATGAGAGATATCATTTAATGTACAATTTTCAAACTGATTGTGTACTTTAAAAATTTTCTGTTAGTTTGGGCTAGTAGATAACTTGAAGACACTCGGTATGTTTTCTGTTTTGTATTTCTGGAAGAGCCTGTAGCGTGCTCCACTTGAGTAATGGAAGCAGCTGTGTAAATAACACTTGCTTTAATTTTTTCCCACGCAGCTTCTGCTCTTAAAGACAGAAGCTGTGTTGACTGTACTAAAAATGACATGCAGGGTTTGAGAGCCTTAATTCTGATGTTGGCTGTTTGAGATGAGAAGAAAACTTCTGTTCACAAACGGAACTGATTCTCTTTCTTCACTTTGGGGGTGGGGGAGGTTTTGGTGGGGTTGGGGGGTAGCCATTTGGAAGCTTATGAAGCTTAGTCACATGCAGAGCAATACTAGGTCAGCAAAGCTTAGATCTCACAGTGATGGCCTGTCCTTGTACATTAACTGAGAAGAGCTTTTAAAAGTGTGTTTCAGAAGAAAGTTTTGAGTCAGAGCATTTCTAAATGTTATCGGGTACAAATATAAAGATTGTATAAAAGGTTAATCTAGCTATTGACCTCTGCAAAGTTTGGTGTACCACTACAGGCCAAGTACTGGTGAGTATCTTTTCATGGTTTTCACTTGGGGGAGACAATGGAAAATGAGGAACTAAATCATCTGTTTGTGGACTAAAAGAGACTGAGCATTCTTTTCCCCACCTGCATGTCTCACTTATTCTAGGAGAGCACTGCCAATCTGATGCCCATGAATTCTGTTGCATTTCAGTCATAAATAGAGGGCCTTAGGTCATCTTCTATTTTTATACAAATATTAACATCATTAAAACCAGAAGTGAAACACAGTTTAGCTCGTCGACACCTTTCCCTTCATGATTTACAGGTTTACCTGTTATTTACTATAGGAGCAGTTTATCCTCCTCTCCCCCCCCCTTCAAAAAAAAAAGACAAAAAATCCCCATTTCTTTAATTAAAGTCAACTGTTAATACTAGCAGCTTACAAAATACATATGCTGAAGTAAAGCTTTTTTTTTTTAAAGTTGTATTGCTTGTGGGGGGAGGAGAGGGGCAAACTTTTGTCTTTTTGACTGAACAAAATAATTTCCCTAATTAGCCTTCTACATTAGTGCTGTCTGCAATTCTCCAGGAGTTAAACTATGTGCGCCTGATTTTCAGAGTGTTTGTAAACCGATAGCTGCCAATTTGAAAGGGGAATTCTTGGCACTTGCATTCTCTTTGCAGCCTGTTCAAATGTCCATAGATTCACTGAAGCTCCACCTGAAATTGTGAAGGGTCTACTGAATACTGAAAGCTCCCCCAAAAATGTTTAGCGTAGAGTCCAGCCTTCTTCAGACTAACATTTTAACTTATGGGTTCATGCAGGGCCATTACTATTTTGTTCATTTTCAGAGGGGTTTTTTTTAAGGCCCACGCACTTCTGATTATTTCCACTGTTAATGCATCTGACCATTGGTGACGCACAAGTGAAGGTTTGTGTGGAGCTCTGCATACATTTTTGCATGACCTTTGGAAACTTAGTTCTTTGTAGCAAATTATCACAAGTCTAACTGTAGCATTTTTAACTAGTGCCTGCGACTTTGGGAATCACATGTTTAGAAACTGATCCTTTGTCTGCTGCACTATGTACATGGTATCTAGAACAGCAGTTGAAAAGCACGATCAGTTGGTGTTTGTCTGTGGTCAGGCCTAATGTAGATTTTTTGCATTGGCAAAACAAAAGATGGCAGCAGTGACAAATTTTGGCACCAGCAGGCCATGGAGGTCTTGTGATCGTTAAAACCTTCCATGTGGATATGATGTTGGAAGAAAGAATGTCTCCATAGCTGTAGTTCAGGTCCCTCGTCAGTGTTTCATCTTGGGTAATTTGCAGTTCTAATCCCATCCCAGATGATAATTAATCTGTATCCCTATTAGTGTCCCCCACCCCTGCCCCCATCACTCACATCCATTGCTGCAACAGATATGACAAACCCACCTCTGAGTTTCTTCCCATGACTTTTGTTCGAACCAAAAACACTGAACACCTTTTCTCCTGACGTGAGCGTTTGGCTCAGGTTTTTGTCTGGCAGTCATTCGACTGATTCAGCCTTGATATGGTCAATAAATTAGGAAGTCAGTCTTTCACATCGAGGCTTCCCTGCGCAGACGATAATGAGTCAGCGGACTGGCTAAGACAACACTCAAATCAGTCTCCTGGCATTTTCTTTTCAGTAAAATACCAAAAGATTATGCTCTTTCCAGTCATTGCTGCTTTTTCAGATACCTGAAATTCCTTGTTTCATCATGTCTCATCAAGTTATGCTACAAAACTGCATGTTCCCTCCCCCCTCCACCCCTATAAATATACATGTAATTATTGATGTGATGATGAGAAAAGTGTTGCAGTCAACCACAATGAGACTGGTTACACTAATCACCAGACCTTGTTAACACTGTACAGAGAGTGCAAGACTGTTATATAAAACAAATGGACAAATTATATTTTTATCGAATGGAAAAAAGACTCATATTTACTATGTATATGTTAAAATACAGAAATATAACATGAATGAGTCTAGTACCTATATTCTTTCTATGCGTATATAAATATATTTTGTATGGTGATCGTTTCGTGTGATGTTCAGCATTGTTACTGTACATATTGTGCTTTTATATATGTCTTTGTATACAGTTAAGGGGGTAACGGGGACAGGAAACTTGTGTATATTCAGTAGGTGAATGCTATTTCAAAAATAGAATGGAAGATTTTTACAGCTTTGTAGGTGGCTGAAAGATGTGAGAAGTGTACAGGTGTCACAATGTATTATATGTTGTCATGTGGTGCTTGTATTTTGTCCTAAAGAACTATTATAATTCACCATGTTTTATACCTTCCCTTCAGTGTTACACACCTGAGTCCAGGAACCGAGAAAAGCATGTGATTGTTTTTAAAGGGCTAATTGCACCAGGTAATTTGGTGTCAGATCATGTATACATTTTTTTTTTTTTGTAGATGGAGGATCTTTGGGCAAAAATCAGCTGATTTTAGCTTGCTTTAAGATTTTAATTTTTTCCCTCTTCACCTTTGGCATGAAAATGTGGGATTGAATAAGTCAACCAATGTGGGTATATGCATGTGTGCTTTTGTGTGTGTGTGTGTACATATGTGTGTGTAGGCAGTTGTTTGTGTGTGCATGTGATTGTGAGTGGGGGGGGGGGGAGAGTGTGTGAGAGGGAGAGAGAGAGTACATTTCGTGAAAACTGACAGTTTATCAGACTTAATTGTCACACAGCCTTTGATAAATCAAACATTAATCTGGAAAAGGGGTACCATGCGTCCACTAATCCTGCCTTATTTTATATCAGCTGAGTGTGCCTTTGATCTAGTTGTAAAATATAAACCTTTCTTTCTTTCCTTCCTTCTTTCTTTCAAATTCACGCTGTCACTTTATTATTGCATGTGACTGACTAACTTGTGTCTGCCTCACCTAAGAAATAATGTGGCGCTGCTTTTGATGAAGTGGAAGTGTATACAGTATAGTCAAGACAGCTGTTGTAAAGTCCACTTTGGAAATTAAGTGGGTTTTTCAGAATACATCTTTTCTCTTATTAATATTATCCATATAGTGGTAAACACCAGCTTCAAAAGCAGCTCTGACCTGTAAGGACACGTCCTGTGTCTCGAGAAGGTTGTGGGCTGCTTATTTGTGTGTGCGCTTGCATAGACCAGATACAGACCAAATAGGCGCAAGCTATTTGTTTTTAGTTTTCTTTTCGTTTTAGGTTTTGTTTGTTTTGTGTGCATTGTGATTTGAAGCACCTTAGAAAATTTTGTTGCAGCATTAATATAAATCTGCATTTTGTTTGGTTTCTCACTTTGTATCTGTTCCATCCTGGTCAGAGGCTTGTCTGGCTTTTTCCGATTTGTTGACAGTTTTACTCTTGTGTTTCTCACTGCCATGCTTGAGCCAGCATTTCGACATTTCTTGTTCTCGTGCAAAGTTCTCACTAGTCACTCCACCACAAGTGTTCCATAAAAAAGGTTTTACATCTCAAAGTATATTTTACAGCATGTTTGGTTACCTATAGTTTTCTTTTTACCCAAAAAATTTTTTCATGCTAAATCTCATGCTGCTACCACACATCGGCTCGTGCTTCGTGAACCACTCAGATTTTGTTAGAGCTTGCTTTATCTGCATCTTTTGAAGGGTATTTATGTTTTGTATTATACATCATGTTGAAAAGTAAGTCTTTTGGCATGGTTTTATTATGTACTTGAAATTCTGCCACACATTTCTGTGTCATTGATGTTTTTGTAACACTTTTGTGTTGAATCCCAGTTTATTTTCTTTGGTATAAGTTGGTGTTCTGCTAGATTTTGTCATGCTTGAATTTTTGATATTTTGGGGCTAATCTGCCTGCCTTATTACCAAAATTGGCCTTCGCTGGCATGTTCAGTGTGATTGGGCCAGGATTAGCATATAGTCAGAAACAAGAGAGAGAGATATTTGTTTATGTATATTTCCACATGAATAAAAATAATTCTTCATTTAACAGCTTTTGAAAGTACCATTTCCCATAGTTGTTTTTTTAAAGATGCCTTAATCTAAATCATGATTATAAATTTTTTTTGCACAAGATTGTTTAGTAATTGATTCAGGTGAATATGTAAAAACTGATTTTTATTTTATTTTGATTTTTTTGGTCAAATAATAACAGTGATATGATTATCACTGTAACCAGCAGCAAAACTGACTTTATGATTATGGAGCTTACGCCACCTGTAATTCTGTCTCTTCGTTTTTATCACCTATAAAAGATTATAAATATTTTATACATGCATATACAAGACAATAAACAATATCTTTTCAAAGACATACCTCTTTCCAATGAATATGATGGAAGTATTGATATGGGTTTAGCCTAGCCTCAGTGCAATTTTATACTGTTCCACAAAAAAATTAAGAAATTTAGTAGAAAAAAACTATTACTTGGCATTGACTACGAGGGAGAGAGAAAGAGAGTCCTGCAGTGTGTATAGATTCTTTTTGAAAAGAATCTTGAGGAGGGCAGCATGATTGGGTTTTGCCTTTTTCCTCTTCCTCTACCCACATTTTTTCCTATTATCACAACAGCATATCCACACATGAACATGTGCAGACCAGACATGTTTGCATGCATTCTCATGCAGGACACATCCTTGCAACCCTGTGTGTGCATTAGAATACTTTATTAGCTGCTGTCTTTAACAGAAGTCACCAAAAATACCATGTTGAGCAGCGGCTGCCATAATATTTCTTGGTGTGATGTTTATTTTTCTTTACAGTCTTGGTGTTAAAAGAGATACTGGCAGCTCTCACTGAATCCATGTTGTTCATCAGACAGGCCATTTCTGTGCCCCCGATTATTTTGTTCTCCAGTTCTCCTGTCCCGCATTACTCTTGTTCCTGCATTACTCGTGTCACACCTGTCCTGCATTACTTCCGTTACTCCTGTCTAGTGCCACCCCTAGCCCTCCATTACCCTCGTGTTAATCCTGTCTAGTGCCACCCCTAGCCCTCCATTACCCCCATGTTAATCCTGTCTAGTGCCACCCCTAGCCCTCCATTACCCCCATGTTAATCCTGTCTAGTGCCACCCCTAGCCCTCCATTACCCCCGTGTTAATCCTGTCTAGTGCCACCCCTAGCCCTCCATGGTGACCAGCATTACATGCATTAATGGTGCAAAGGTTGTGGTTAGCTCCCTTTGTCCTCTGATTTGTCTGTCATCCGCTTTTACATTATTATTTTTTCTGGGGGGTAGGGGGGAATCCTGTTGAAGGTTATTTTGTTCTCTCTAAACCCACCTTCCTATGCTAAATATTAAAGCCTAACATAAAAATTCTGTGCTGTGAATATTTAGAAATGCATATTTGGATATTGTGAAAGTCCAGGCTAGGCCTATCAGTAAATTTGTTCCCCTCTACAAAAATGAAAACAGTCTTTTCCTAGTCATTGTTTACACATAGAAAACAGTTTTTGGCTTGTTCTCAACTGTTTATACATAATCTGGATTTTGTTGCTGAAATAAGAAAATGATAGCTGAAAAAAAGATGCATTTATCAAAATGATCACCCTGGCTTTCATGCTTCATTCTCAGTGCAGAAATGAGAAATGGGTATTTAACCCTTCTGTCCTCCATTTTAGTGTGGCAAACAATAATGTAGACAGTATCCGTTTATCTTTTTTTTTTCAGGATGTACTAAGGGATATGAGATTTTTTGTGAAGGTTAAGTCAAGGACTTTCTGGTGTTTGGGTGTTTATGTAATGTACACATGCTGTACATCAACAGTTTATCTAGCCGATTCGATTTAGAAGCTTTTTCCAGACCTTTTTGTGTGTGTTATGCTGTGTGCATTGCGCAGTCACAAACATGACTTCACTGGACCAAATAAATTATGAAATGTGCCCTTACTAACTGAAAAAAGAAACTTTCACAATGTTAATAACTATGAAATTTAGCCTTCACTCCTGTGCCTCAGAGAGTTCTTTGTAAATGTGTGTTAACTGTGGAAGTATTGAGGCCAGTGCCTTGTATAGCCTCAGTTGTCAGATGTGTTGTACATTCTGTATATTAAGAAGTTTTCTACTAAAGAGAGAAAAGTGCTTTCTTTTTCTGTAATACTTATGTTTTACTGCAGTCCCGTTGCACTGTACAACATCTAATTCTGAATAGGCCTGAGTGTGCCATAACAATTAAAAATTTTCACAACTGTGGGTAGGTGTTGAATATTTTGTTTTGGAGTCAGCAGCGATGTGTTAAAAAGTCTGCAACACCTGGATTCCAGAAAACGTGCATTAAATTTTAGTAACTGTCGAACACTGATATAACTTAACCAATAGCATTCCAAGAAGTCGAGAGAGTAAGCCTGATGAAGTCAGCTTTTTACAGGGAGTTAAGTTCACAGCCCTGCCGAATATAATTTTATTTTGTGCATCTGTTGAGTTGATTTTTAATTCACCACATGATGCTGAAGGGACATTCCTTGCAGTGTGATGAGGGCGAGTGCATAGCTTTCTTGCAGGTAGATGCTGGGAAGAGTTGTTCAGGAGCTGAGGGAAATTTTATCTCTTGATGTTTTGGGGGGGGGGGGGTCGATTCGCCCACCTATGCCCCCTTGATTGTGGACTACTTCTGAAGGCAGGCTGCTGGCTTCAGGGAGTCGTGTGTGTATGTGAGAGGACGTTAGCTGACAGTCACTTTGTGACAAAACCGTGTGAGAGACGACAAGGCAACACACTGTCAGCTTGATTCGCTCTAGAGGCTATCCTGAAGTCCCTTTCTTTGATCTTGAACGGGCTGTCCGGCTGACATACTGCTTGGGGGAAGTGGGGTTACAAAGCTAGCCGCTAAACCGCTTGTGAGGGCGGGGTGCCGAGTCGCTCCGTTTGATACCGAGGCCAACGGCGAGAGAGACATATATTAATATAATCAAGTTTCAGCTCTTACACACATTGCGAACTCTGATGGCCCACCTATAGTTTCTGCAACCCCAGATGCTTGCAGACAGAACGTGAGGTTGTTGATTTTCGCACACCCAACTGCTCTACCCTGAAGATACTTTATCGTTCTTAAACACCCGAGCAACGCCCTGTCGGTGAGGGAGGCAGGCAATGCCGGTGGGTACTGGAGTGTCGTGATGACTTGTCAGACGGCACGGCCACACCTTGACTGTAAGTCAGCCTGACTGGCTCCAAGGACAAACTGAAATTACTTTTCTAAGATTTGAACGAGTGTTCAGGCTGACAGACTGCTTAGTTTAAAATAGATTGCCTTTGTGTGTGTATCACAGGGGGCCTGGTTAGCTCAGTTGGTAGAGCTGCGGGCTAGCAGATGCAGGTTGCTGGTTCGAACCCTGTTGTGGCCAAAGATTACTTCCTGGAGTTGCACATTGTGCAAATCTCCACTCGGCCATCTCTCCGCACAGCGTCCACCACCACCACCAGCGTTAGCAATCAGAGCACGCCCCCACCACCTATAGCGCGAAATCACCGACAGGTGGAAGCAAAACAAACTGCGTTTGTAAGAAACGAACATTAGGGATTAGGGTCCCCCCCCCACTAAAGAAAGTGTGTGTGTGTGTGACCTCATCTAGTTAAGATGTGCGGTTCTGATTACCTGTGAGTAGATGGTGTATTGGGTGTATTTATACACATATGTCCCCTGTTTTGTTTACTTCATATAAAAGCAAGTCACTCCAACCTGTTTGAATATACAGGGCATTCTGTTTTTCGGGTTTACTGCGGTAAATCTAGTTCTTTAACCAGTCAACATTCAGTCAAGCAACCACACCGTTCCTGACAAGATATATTTTTATGTTTTAATTCATTAATCAAAGATTGCCATTCTCATTATATTTAACCCTCAGCGACAGGTAGCGTTTCACTGTTACCTATGGTTGTCTAGGATGAGAAGAACTTTGTTTTCAATCAACGATTTCACCACTGAAACAAAATGACGAAGCCAAGAAAGCATATTTATCCATCCATTCTGACTCAGCGTTTGCGACACAACTACCTGTGGGGACACCATTTGCAAGCTGAAGATCCATTCTCTTTCTTTTAAAGAGAAATGGCAGTAAGTAATGTCCGGCAATACAGCAACACCACACCACACCCCAGTTGTGTTTGTGCCAAGGACTTTTCTGGAAACTTTTCTGCACTGTTGCGATCGCAGTTTCGTCCATGTTATATATTCTTAAGCCATGATGCCATGAATATCGATCTGCTC
This sequence comes from Lanistes nyassanus, assembly GCA_004794575.1. Lineage (NCBI taxonomy): Eukaryota > Metazoa > Mollusca > Gastropoda > Architaenioglossa > Ampullariidae > Lanistes > Lanistes nyassanus. Next base: position 96,396 of record SMGT01006180.1, read on the forward strand.
TTCAAGGAGTTGAAAAAGCGTCCATGCTGCTTGCATTAAAACCATCATCCCTACCCAGGGATGTTGCAAGAATATTTCAGGGTGTCTTTTGAGTCTTCCTAGATGCTTTTCATGTTCTGTGGTGAATCTGTTTTTGCCATCTAAATGGTCCATAAGTGTTGTTACTGGAACTCCATATTCTCTGGAAGCTGCTCTCAGAGCATCTTGTCTCTTACTGCCTTCATCGCATGTAGGAGGGAATCCGATGACCATCCGACTCTGCAACAGGAATGTGATACACATGAACAAGTGCTGATGCAGGACGGGGCAATGCCCTTTCCCAAGTTAATATTCTAAATAAGTAACAAAAAATCACTGTTTGTGTACAAAGAACTTATTTGTGGGGTTACATACTCCTTCCCCACCCTGTAACCTATTAGAATCAGATTCTTCATAAATGTAATGAAGAAACTGAGAAGAATACAAATACTGAACACTAGATGCAAATTCCACACACTGTTCCGATTTAGTAGATTCTGAGTCCAGAATTATAAATCGAACTGTCTCAGAAAATGTCTTGTCCTTGATGGCTGGAGTAACAAAAAAGTTGGTACTGAAGTGTTTTCTGTTAGATAATTAAACTAGTTCATAATCGAAATTCCATATTGTATGCTTTCCTAGGAACTCAGTGGCTGCTTCATATTTTATCAGATGACCATGATCCTGTGGATAACCTGATTGACCAAATTGTAACCCCGACTGGGCAGTCTGAGAAGGATGACACAAAAAAGATTTGTTGGATATCCAACAAGAATTTGAACAAGAATCTGAAACGGATGGCCTGAGGAAATAAAAAAAATCTTTCCAGTGTCATGGTAAAACCTAAATGCCTAACCAACAGCATGCAGAAAAATGGCTGCTCATAAACATCCTAGTATTTTGGTTTCCAAAAGTTGTTCTGGAACTTTAAGCAGTCATTGATTAAAGGAGTAAATCTGCTGATTTCAAGTACAAAAAAGGGAAAAACTATTGTGTAGTACTATTTATGCACTATTCTACTTCGCAGTCAGATGTTTCTAGTCAACGGACATGGAAGTGAGAAATTTATTTAAGCTAGTAGCTGATACAGCAAGTCTAATACAGAGAGCCATTGACATGCACTGCAGAGCGAAGATTGTTTCTGTCCCAAATTTTAACAGCGGGTATCGAATAATTGGCTAATTGTGACATTCTTGTGTCAAAGTACCTTGATGAGGACTTAAAGAAGTCGGAAACGAAGTATATTGATGATGTTGTGGCCGTTGTGTTACACTACACTAAGCCACATGGACATGCTTCTAAGGATATGGTCACAAGGTGGTTACACGTTTTAATAGATGCTAAAAGTTGTGGCTGTGCAAAACAAGGTCACAAGTACTATTTTCGTGTGTGATTTGAGTTGTATTCACTATTTGCCTCTCAGTACATACTCTCAGCAAAAAGAGAAAAATTTTGGATCTGGCAATCTGTCTGATGACTTCGTTTAAAATTCTACACTGACAGTCTAAATGAGGCTGTTCAGTTGGGGCAGTTAGACCTCAGCAAAAAGGGTAATTTGTTATATTGTTATATGAAAATAATCAGAATTGCTATATGATAATAATCAGAAAGAAGTGCGGGTCGTGATATAATACACAGTGACGTTACAGACTGACACTGGAACCAAATTAAGTGTAAGAGGCATAATCGAAAATTGCTTACCGTTTGCGTTTGCAGCAATTTGTCGACTCAGGGGAGTTTATTCTATCTTGGCATTGTATTTTGTTATAGTTTCCTCCCATTCTCAGAATATTCGCTGTTTGGAATAACACGACTGCCGGGAATTTTTCGACTTTCCCCTATTGTTTTTAGAGAACAGTGTAATATTTTGGTTGGGGATTTTAAATTTCTTGTGACAATACTACTGTACCATGACCCAAAGCGCTAAATCTCAATATCAATTTCGCGAATCCCTAAAATCCTTACAAACCACAGGTACGGTTAGGGATTCACTAAACTGAGATTTAGCACTTTGGGTCGTGGTAGAGCGATTGCTAAAGAAACACAAATATAGCTAAGAAATTTGTATTTTTTCTGCCTTGTGTTCAAAGAGAGTTAAGTGACATTACATGTTCTGTTACGTATGCAGTGAGAGTGGCCCACCTACAGGAGGCGAAAACAAAAGCATCACAAAAACTGAGAAGGGTGACAAACGCTTCCAAAACTGGTGGAAAGATGAGTATCTTTCTGTATACCTGGCCGATATGAAAGCTAGGATCCGAAATTGATAATGGCATTCTGTGATATGATGCCAGTGGTGTTATGATAGTGGAACGTACAAAGGGAATTAACTCCAAAATGTGAAGTCAATGAAGGGGCAGTAGCTTCCCATGGAAGGCTGACTTGTCACCTAACCAACAGAGGATTTTAGTCACAAACTTTTCTGTGTGGAAGTGTGATATGCATTGCAAAACAAAACACAACAAAAAATATGTAATGACCCCTCAGTAACTGCACATCCAAAAGTTAAAAAAATCTCATTTGTTGTTTTTTATGGAAAAAGTGTCATTAAATTGAAAAAGAGGGGATTTGAATGCAGCAATTGGTGCAATATAATTACTCTCCATATTTTGCACTCAGTCTCCCTGTCCTCAGTTTCCACACAAACATGCCAGGTTTAAAAAACAAACTTTGCAAAGTAGTTTCGACAGCTTTATTTCTTTGTGCACTGTATATTCAATAAATAACTGCTATTCTGTGCCACAAACTTACTCTGATCACGCAATTTAAACTATCACATTTCACGTGGTTTCATGACATCAACTGCTTTTTATTAAAGGTATATAAGGATGCTGCTGCTCTCAATGTTAAAAGCTAGATTTCAGCTGGTAAGAGAACACAGATAACTTGAAAAGTCAAAACTGTTTGCTCGTGTGTACATTCTTCTTTGTTGGGCATCTCTCGGAAGAAAACCCCACGCAAATGAACTTGCATCACTGCGTAATGCCAGAACTGGACAGACACTATGTTTATGTGCTTGAAACAACCCAGTTATCAACAGTCATCATACTAAACAACTTTGCACTTGAGGGAATGGACTGGGAGAGAGATCCTGATAAACAAGACAAACATGCAATTCTACTAATGTTGTCATTTAAAAAAGGGGGAGGGGGTGCATGGGCAGGGGAGACAGAGCCATCTTCACGGTATCTAGTTTTAGAGAGACTGCACACAAAGATCACTAGAAAACTACTAAAAACTAAATTTAAACAGATTCCAGTAACAAAGGTGGCACAGTCTGGGTACAAATGCTCAATATTCAATCACAGCACTCCCCCCAACCCCCATCCAGCGCAAGAAGCCAGTGCAAGTTTATAGTATTCTGAAAGAGCATTTGAAGGTTCAGGTGCTGGGGGTGAGAATATTTTGAGCTAATGGCATGAGGCATTTGCAGATAAAGACGCAGAAAATACGTGTAGCTGTGGATACTGGGGAGAGGGGAGGGGGGAGGGGGATGGGGATGGGTAAGAGTACCAGGAACTGGGACAAGGAAAATATTTCCTGCTGAACATGCATTCTATCCACATGACAAACGCATGAAGTTTCCAGTACACAATGAAACAAACGAGTCAAAACTTTATGAAAATTTCCTCTAGAAAGTTCACAATATACCAACAAAAATTAAACACATTGTTAGGTAACAAGAATGTTGCAAGCGGCACGATACCGTCAGTAAGGGAAATGCCAACTCTAACCAAGCGTCTATGCATCATACAGTCTGGCTACTCCACGGTATGTTAATCGGTCTGCTTCACAAATGTTAATGCAAAAATAAAACAAAACAGAAAAAAGCAAGTCACTTTAAAGGACATCCTCTTTCTAGAAGTACTTTTTTTCCTTGCCACAAAACATTTCAAAGTATTGCACTCTATTTTTTTCCTAAGACCAAAGATACTTATCTACGTAACTGTACCAGATACCTGCATTGAAACCTCTCAGTGTCATTGCCAGATTTTAAAAACATTCATTCAGATGGAATTAGCTACATTATACTTGATAGTAAGGATGCTTTAATTTTTAAAAAAATCTGACCTCATGAACGTTTCATCTAGCTAGTATTTCTTAAGTCCATGTTTAAAAATACCATGAAAACCAACAGTCTTCTTTGTTCAGTTGATGTGTTAGTGCACACTACTGCAGTGGAAATACAACGTAGTAAATGTAAGGAAGTACAATTGTTGCCCACTTTAAAGGGAGGTTTTTAAAAACAAAGGAGCCACATTTCACAACATGCTCTCTCTTCCAGCTCCCCCTTCCCTCTTTATCGTGTTGCACTCCCATCCACACACACACACACCAGTGTGCCCATGCATGCACACCCTATCAACAGAAATTCAGTCTCAAGTAAGTGGTAAAAGGATATCTTTTCATAGAAAAATGCATGTCTAAAATCTTCCTTCTAAGATTTAAAAATTGACAATCTAGTAGCTGCCCTGCCAGACAACTGGCACTATAGGGAACAGTACTAGGACTGGTTGACACAGTGCCAATAGAATTTGACAGGGTGGGTATGAAGCCTGTGTTGCAACAACAGTCCCACGTGTGGCAGCAGGTTAACACCATCCTGATATGCAACTAGTTTGTGGCGAGATAATGTCCGTCTTTAACATTCTGCACGATCCTCCAAATAGGATAAGAACATCATTGTTTCTAAACATGCTTAAGAAAGTTCACGTGGGAATTTGTTATTGTTCACATTGAAAGACTTTTTATGAAATAAAATTACCTTTGAATGAAAAAGTGAACAGGTAGTGAGACAGAGATAAAGGTGGTAGAAAACACATAAAAAAAAAAAGATTCTACTTCACAGGTAACTCCATGAGATAAGCTTGTCATCTGAAGGCACAATGCTAGAGTCATGTATTAAAATACCAGTACACAACAACTGATGCTGGGAATTAGCACATTTTATCACATGCAACAGAAAAGCAAACTTGGTATAACAACAAGACTATGATTTCAGGGTGCCATGTTAATGAGAAAAATGCTACATTATCAACTCTAGGTCAGCTCAAGTAAAAAAGACACAAGGTTTCTATGGAGATATATATATATATAATTCTCCCTTTGGATGCTAAACTCTTTATAACTGTATACAGTAGAAAAAAAATGACTGTAAAAATAGGATTTTCCTTTTCAATGACACCTTGTTCGGGAAAAGCCACAGCCCATCAGAAAGTTCCTCACTCAGAACATTCACAATAAACTAGTTCTTGCAAAACTGTGACAAGGTTGCTCAGACTCAAAGAACTTCAACTCTTACTGCAGATTCTCTTTCTGACAAACCAGTCTAGATTCAACTTATGTGGTGACAACAAAGACTTAGGGTTGGTGGAAGTACCAAACTACAAGATTACACCAATCAGATCAGAAGAATTCTGAACATGCAAGACATACAGGTTTTTACTGGTCCAGAGTAAAAAAAAACAAAAAAAAACCTGAGGATAAAAAGAATTTTCAAAAGCCTGAAACGTGTTTGATTAAACAAACTGGAGGGTTGATGCAAGCATCAGTGCAAAGTGACTCAAAGGGTCTGGCCATCTAGATCACAATGAAAAGACCAAATTCACACTCGCTGTTTAGCGAATAATTCCAGTACCAGAACTGTGAGCAATAGTGTAATCTGAGAGTAACATTTCACATTGAGCACAATTTTAATTGTTCGAGTGAACACCGAAATGACAGAGAACATGACTTAGAAATTTTCTTTTTAATAATGAATCTGGGGTTTGTCATTTCTTAACATGTACTGAAACTGAACAAAGGGCATAATCTCAACATTTGCTCTGAGCAAACAAAATTTATCGATAGAGTGAGGAAGTTGATGTGATCAGTGGTATCTGCAATGTAAATACTGCTTTCGGTGGTGGTGGTGGTGTGGGAGGGTGGGATTCACAGCAGCAGGTATAATGCTCATGAAGTACTAGCATATGTGTATATGTTCTTTTTTCTCCCTTTCCTTCTGTTTCTGCCCCCTCTCGATATCTCTCTCTCTCTCCTTCACCCCTACCCTCCCTCCCCCCCACGCACACATACACAAACACATGAATGAAATGCTTGATCGTAAATTACAAAAAATATTACATGTTCTATGTTTCTTTGCTTGTCACTATCAAAAGATTAGGTGCTATAGCTCACATATTTTCTTAAGAGGGGAAGGGGAAGTTAAAAGGGATTATACTTTATGATGAAATAAAAACAACTGGTTGCTCTTATTTAAAAAAAAGTCAATTTTCAGATTATCATGTGTTTGTACAAGATCTATTATGAGATGTAACTGCATCATGGATACAAAAATGATCTAACATTCTAATTTAATTTTCCTCAAGCACAGGAAAAATGTAAAGTCACTGATCATCAACAAATTAACAACAAAAAAATCTGAAAATGTGTGATGCACAGTACCATGCAGGATCTACAAATCAACGAAAAACTGATAAAGAAAACAAATGAAGGACAAAACTAACAAGGAAAGAATAGAAAATCAAAAGAAAAGAAAAAAAAACTGAAAAAAAAAATGCCGCACGCAAGACATTTAACATTCTGGCTGCTTCGTTACACGAGTCCAATTCTCTTTCAAAAGGATGCACACTTTCGATGACAATCTTCAACTGTACAAGACATACCTCTATAAAAAAATTGAAAACTTCACTGAAATGTAGGGTGCAAAGCAAGCTGCATTCCCAGATATCCCCCATACATGCCAGTTACTTCTGATATGCCAATGCTCCAACAGAACCAGAAAAGCATCCTGGGATACACACAGACTCATGTCAGACGTGCCTTGTTAGTTGGAATGGGTGGACTGGTGGCCTGCTATGTTCAGGGAAATAAGTGGCAACAGGTAAGGGGTTAATAAATAATACATGTGTGTTTATGTACATAATACCATCATGACTAATACAGAAGGGTACATGGATCTAGGGTAATGCATGGAAGTCTCTCAAATTAAATCCTCGGATAATAAGTAGAAAAGGTTTTGTTCTATCACTTAAAAATTTCCTGTTCTGTGCTGACAATCATTTGTCTTAGAAGTCTTTAAAAACATTTAAATAAAACTGTAAAAATTACACGTGAAATAAAAGTATACACAAGTGCATAGTAGTGCATATTAAACCCAGTTACTTGGACTGCACTGAAAAATACTAACAGTACAAAGTGTAGAAACTGTTTTTGTATGTATGAGAGAAAGTGAGGGAGACTGAGAAAGTTCAAGAGTGAATGAAATTTTACTGTTTTATCTTTATGAGCAAAAATAAAAGGATAGATCTTCTACTGTGACGACTTTCATTACGTGAATTTTTTAAAACAAAAGACTCACATTTGAGGTGCATCTTGCATACGAAAGGTAATTTCATTGGTTTACAAAAATGTATGCATAGTATATGATGAAGCCAAAACTGGAGTATAAAATTCTAGACCCTAGACTTGCAAAAACACAAACCCAAAATTATTGAATGTGACTGCCACTCGTAAGAACAAAACTCCGTGTATCACAAACGCGTACAGCCCATGTACATTAAACTCACAGCACCAACGCTGAGGGTCAAACCAACAGGAAAAGCAGATGCCATGGTCTGGTTCGTTTCCTAAGTCTTGCACGAGGAAAAGAAGAAAATCTTTGCCTGTGGTTCAAATCACTCCATGTCTCCTCTAAACACGATGACACTACATCAGTACTTGGTATTTTTACTGAAAACATAATTGAAATGCACTCACGGAAATAGTATCCCCCTCTCTGATGCCCATGCAGTTACGCACCATATTGCATCGTGCCTCTTAAAAGATTTAGTCGATATCTAGCTGTGAAGATTACAGTACCATACAAGTGCACTCTGCTGCTTTGATTGTGCTTCAAGGAGAACCTTAATGTTTTCCATTTCTTTGCTGTGCCAAACTGTGGCATAAAATGGCTATGTTACCTGTAAACAGTTTTCGTGGAGGTGGGGG
>SMGT01006180.1:104426-129119 GCA_004794575.1 Lanistes nyassanus
GGGGGGGGGGTTCGAGAGGAGAAGACATTAATTCTGTGAAAAGTGTGGAAAACAACTGATTACTGCTCGTTAGAAGACAACATTCTTTATTGCACAACCCTTTGTATACAAGATCCTTAGACAGCGTTTTTATGGGATAAAATTCTTCCAAAGAAAACAAAATCTTAATGCTGTGGATTGCCCTACATAAGAATGCTTCACCTGCTGCAGTTACCATGGATTTTAGTTGATGAGCAATCCCGCAGGTTACTGTGCTAAGCAATTATGTTTTAGAGAAGACATAGAATCCTTTATCTGTGCATAACATACTTCAAACAGAGATGTAGTATGCTTTATCAGGCACCTGCTTTTCCATAAGGCTGACCCCAGACCCCACAGTGACTACTGCACCAGGTGTAACTAGCTACAGCGTATGCCTATATACACAACACTTATCTGGAAGTGTCTAAACCAAGGTGGGCATGTGTTAGAAAGGCTTCGCACACTACACACTACCCGCTGGATAAAACCAGTCTTCAGACTCATAGACCTTACAGGGTGCCTAAATGACTCCACTGCACATTCTTTGTCCATGCCCCCTCACCCACCCTCCCCACCATGGGGAAGACAAGACATCTTACACATGAGTGGCAAATTGCCAAAAAAAAAATTAAGACAAAAAAGCAGAATATCAGCTGCACAACAATGTAAAACCTGTGAGAGACCTGAGACATCTTTCAAATGCCAGCTTGACAGGAAATGCATTCTAACTTGGGAAACTGCCTTATCTTTGAAAAGCAAAAAGTGGTTTAAAAAACAATTACTTTTACAAAAGAAAATAGTTTGAAAAGTTTGAAATCTCTTTGAAAAAGTTTAAAATCTTTTAGTCGTTTCCAAGATCACTGGTTTAAAAAAAAACTTAACAGATTTAAAATTAGTTTTTTGTTTTGAAATCAATAATTAAGCTGTTAAGGGCATTTGCAGTTTTCCGTTCCTATCTTAGGGTGAGACAAACTGAACAAAATTTAGATAACAGCCTCCCTCCCCTCCCCCAGAAAAAAAGCACGAATTAAGCTAGAATATAAAAATACTAGTCTCCATGCTACAAACCAACGTAGCAGCTACTGCCAGTGTTCCAGACTTCAGGGAAGCTTGTCAAAATGAGGCTAAGATCTCCCACAGGCTTGCAATAAAAGCCTTGTTCACACTGTTCAGCTAAACGAGAAGCTAAAGTCAGGACCAAGAGGTGCAGATGCAGTTCCTCTGTAACAGGAGTGGCACAGCCTGTCAAAGTCTCAAAGGTCAGACCTGCATCATTCTCATGACACACTTTGCCAAGTCTCAGCAATAACGTCATGGCACCTGACAAGTCTGAGAGATGAGACATGCGACACAGTCTGTCAAGTGTCAGAGAGAAGACAGAAAATGTCACAATCTGTCAAATCTCAAAGACGAGATATGTGACGTGTCACAGACGACAAGGCATTTTGAGTATCATGTAATGCTGATTGTTCAAAAATTCTTTGGAAGGAACATGTTATGTGGCAAACCCAACAAGTCAAACCTGATCAATCTGTAAGTATGAACCAAGCACTGTTAAAAATTACCGAAGGATCTTCTGCAAGAAACAGTTCCTTGCATGTTACCAAATCATAGCCTGGTTTCCAAAAAAAAAAAAAGTGGCAACCTACGGGCAGTTTATCTATACATTTCTGATGGAGAAGACTTTCAAAAATGAAAGCAACCCAATTAACCTTATAACAAACATTTACTTAGATAAAAATAGTTAACCCGTTCCCTGCCTTGAAAATCTCTGTCAATGTGCAACAGTTTATTCCAATTTTTCCTTTGATATTGAAGCAGATTTGAATAGTTAATCTTAAGCAGTTAGTGAACAATGTCAATTAAATTTAGAAGATCTTTGTGCACTGTGGGAAGGACTTTTTCACCACTGGCAGTTTGCTGATCCATGTTTCTTGTATGTACAACTGTCTTTGTCAAGTATGCGATGGTTACCCCAAATCATCAGTTGCTGATCTGTATATTTCAGTTTTTCACTGTCCATCTATATATATACTGAGAACTTATAGAAAATAATTGATGGATGAACAGATCTATCTTGATAATACGAACGCCACCCAGTTGTTATTCCAGTTATGTATTTTCTTGCCAGTAGCACTTACACTCATTTCATTACAAATCATGAACAATCTTTCAGTATTATTATGCATGGCTAATTGGCTACTCTCTTTTAAAACATTTAATTTTAACTCATAATTTGATTCATTCACTTTCTTCTGAAATGCGTCCAACACATATTCTTACATCATGCATAGTTTCCTTGCTAAACGTTTTCTTAATTGTTACCATCAAACTGTAAAGATTTCCCAGCACTGGGGATGCAGTAAAGACACAAATTTATTGGCATGGAAGGGGTTAAATAATAAATTAAAAATCAACTGTAGATACACGAAAATGGAGAACACTAAAACAATATACCAAAATATCAAACAGCACGCTATCTCCAAGCTAAAAACTGCGTACAGCAATCACAAAAAAAGGTGACAAATTGCAAGGTCTTTTAACTGCTTATCCTTCTCTGATGGCTGTTGCTATGGTTCCTGACTTCTGTCTGAAATCATGCCAGTGTTATCCCCACGAAGCACGAAGACTCAATCTGTTCCCAGTTGGTCGTGAGTTTAGCTTGTTGGGCTGTTGGGTCAGGTCCACTCCACATAGTAAAAATGCAAACTAAGAATTCACACAAGGTTTATCAGGATACAGAGGATGCACGGTTCTGAGCAGACTGTCGGCTCAGTGAACCGTCTCGGGAAGCTGGGTTACGCCCAGAGCCCCTTGATAAGGAGCTTTCACGAGAAGTGTCGGCCTCTCTTGCCCGCGACCTGGATTTCCGACCTCGCTTGAACAACTTCTTCAGACTTCCTCCAAGAGACCTTGACTTCTTGAGGTTGGGCGACCCAGGTTCCTGAGGCCGGACTAATTCGAGGTCGTCTGTGCAGACACAGAGAACAAACTAGTGTTACCATTTTCAATGGAAGACCAATTAATACGCTAAAGCTGAGAACTTGTACTTATCTTACTTCAATGGCTTTTATCCTTACATTTTCATCCAATCACAAAGATGATCTCAAGCATGCGATTTATGATAAAGCAGATAAAGTTGCCGTTGTAGTTTCAAATTCTGTGTTCTTGCACAAGAACAATTTTCTGCACTTTCTTAACAATAATGATGCCCAACGATAGCTATAAAGATGACCTAAACATTAAGGATGTAGCTTCATAAAATTTAACTCTATTTCAAATAATGTTTACAAACATACAACAGTAAGCAAATTACTTAATGTGAAAGAAAAATTCTTTCAAATACAAGCTTTAAAATGTTTAGGCTGACTCAACTCTAAACTATAAATATCTCAGAAAAACAAATGTCAAAAGCTGAACATTTTTGTTGGGGGTGAGGGTGGGTGGAGGAGGTGGGAGGGAAGAATGGAGAAGCACCATTAGTTTCTTGTATTAGTTTGCCAGGATGGCAATGCTGTGCTTGACTTCTGCCCGCGTAAATGCTGATTTTTATAATGAGATAACGAAAAACAGGTGATACGTGTGACAGCAAATCTCACTCGTGAGTATCCGTCACATACGCATGTGGCTGCAAGTGAACATGAGCAGCCATGCTCACAAAACCATGCAAGTGTATCATGTACGAGCGCAGGTACACACCCATGCACTACGTCTGTACATGTCTACAGCATTGTGCCTGTAAACAGGCATAGTCTAACGATAAGAAAGTGTAGTCTGTACAGTTTCATGCAAAATTTCGATGACTTGACATTTGCTTCACCCAGTGTTCCTTACAGGAAACTGTGTGCTGTATCAGTAAGAAGTAAATTTACATTTTAAAGGAAGAAAAAGGGACAGAAAAGCCGGCTGAATATTTTTGATTGACCTAGCTTCTTAAAATTCATGCGACATTCTACTGCTTGGCATATAACATTCTACAACTGGTCATGTAACGTTCTTCTGGGCAACATGTTGGGCGGATACACTGTTCCTTCAATTTTGCAGACCGAAATACATGTTTAATAAGGGAAGCAGCCCACGAGCAGAGCAAAATATGAATCTTCACTTGCTGTCAGCTGTATTTTTCAAGCACAGCATGAATCTTAGTACCGTCATCAGGCCACTAAAAGCTCATGACAAGAAACATTACTTTTTTTTCATTATGTTTTCGTTAAAGAAAACAAAAATCCCAAATCATGAACAAACAGAAAATCTGGGATCCAAGAGATTCAGCATCAACAGCTTTTTACAACTAAATCTTATTGCAAACAGTAAGCTACAGCATAGAATTGTGTAGAATTTTTTTTTTTAATCCAACAAAAAATAAACAGAACAAAAGGATGCAAACATTTTAATGATTTTTGCATCAGCACCATGCTAATCAATAGAAATGGAACCACACAACATGATGCACAATATCTGATGCACAACATTACAAATAATGGAGAGTGACACTGTACAGGGAGGATGGGTGTCTGTGGTTGGAGTTTTCCTTTGTGCCAAACAGGATTTGAAACTGGTGCAAGGGAAGGAGTCAACAGTAAACAGCAGAGATGATATCACCCACCCACCACCCCCACCACCACCACCACTGCTGCCACGATGCAAAACTATGTTCCTTCAATCAGAAAATGCCTGCAACTTATTTTTCGGTGATGCCAAACATCCATTTGCAGACAATCTACATCATAAGGTGCACAAAACATGATGGCTTCCTCTTTGTTGACTTTTTTGGTAGAGAGGAAAAAAAAATGGCCATACAAATATTCACAGTTGTTTTGAAAATAAATCTGCAAACAGCACTACTCATCAAATCATAGCTTGCCATTGGGCTAAGCACTGTAGTGGAGTGTTATACAAATGACACAGCAGGAAAAATACTAAGACATGGATCAGGTGAAGAAGTGGACACACCTACATACATCCCACATACATAAAGTAGACGAAAGTCGGTAAATATGCTGGGATACAAAGACTGCACCAAATGCATTTCGCTAACTTATGAGCACGTTCAGCAAATTCACTCTTGAACAACTAGCAAGCAACAACAACGGTCTTGTACCAGGAAGAAAAGACAGTATTATATATCCTTTTTAAACACCTGACAGGTAGACAAAATTTCCAAAGGCAACTTGGCATCAATGAGCTGACACAATGATGTCATCCACAAACCAGAAGTAGGGGAGGACAAGAAAAGAAAACACAGTAATGGAAGATCTGTTCTAGTGAATGAAAAGCGAAATAGACAAGAAACACACACACACACACACACTCCCCAACCATCACTGATACCCTGTATTGAATTTTCCTGGTTTATTCAGGTTTGTTAAACTTGCAGACTATTGACCAAACAGTTGACCAGAGTTTGCATGGTAATACTAAATGTTAAAAAAATATTTTATGATTTGCACCTCATATCCCAGCTGTAACAATTCCACTTTGCAGTGTTTTGACACGAAATAAATACAGGTAGCAAATGACAAGGACAATAAATACAGGTAGCAATTGACAAGGACAATAAATACAGGCAGCAACTGACAAGGACAGAAAGTACAACAGGGATAACGAAGATAAGAATTTATTTGAATGTAATGCTGACATCAACATTTATTGGTATGAATGTACAGCTGATATCAACAAGTATGATCATATCATTCTTTGGAAACTCAACAAGTCTGTGGTGGGGGAAAAAACCCTCCATCTCATAACCGGATGGTTAGGGCAAGAAAACTCACGATGAGAAACCCAAGCCAAACAGGCTTGGCGCTGCATAAGTGCAACTTTCTGTTGTGCAAAAGGGTTTTTTTTTCTCAGAGAAAGAAATTTTTACTATAAAATCGGTTTGGATAAGTGCAACTTCAGTGGTCACAAAGTGCCACAAAACATCTTGTTTTGTCATTGTGATTACCTTGATCGACCATAGGTTACTCACTGAGAACACCTGTAACTGACAATTGTTCAGATCACTTGTGCATGAAGAGCCTGACTGTTTGCTGAGCGGCCATCACTCGGTACGTCTGTTCATTCTCTGATGCATGACATCAAGGCATCGATGCGACAGACATAAGGTGTCTTTCGTACTTTCGTACAGTATTGTGACAAGAAATAAGGAACTTTTAGCAGAGCCAATGGCTGAAAGTCAGAAAAGAGAGGTCAAAAAGGAGGACAGGGAAGGAAGACGAAGAAATGATTCATCGACTCAAAGGACGGAATGCAGGCAAGGAACCCCATCAGGCACTTCACTTGGTAACCAAGGCAACAACAAGCTGTACGACACTATGGCCACACTGGACATGGCTCTGACCCAAGAGGTGTCACAGATCACCCACAGACTTCTTCTGCTTTGCCGAAAAAAAGGCTATACACTTGAAAGTGACTTTTGTCCATAAGCATCCTCTCTTCAGTGTGTACATACTTGTATCTAACATGTACATGTATGGTATTTATAAGTGCAAAGTTGTCGACTTTGGTGAACTGCAACTGCATGATAAGTGCAATTTTTTTCGGACTACCAAGCAGTTGCACTTATGCTGAACCATCTTTATATATAAAAACAACATGGACCTGCGTACAGACTGACAGACTGACAGACTTAATGACTGTGAAAACAAGATGTGTTTCACAATGAGCGGAAACAGGGGAACAAATAAAAGAGAAGATAAAATACCCCCCCCCCAAACAATGACCAAGATGACGATAGCAATGTCGATGATGAGATATAATCAATGTTGTTTTAAAAAAATAAGCAGTTAGAATATTAGGTACCCAGTACTTTTTTTTAAACAAAGAAAATAACATGTCTACCAAATAAGGATAAACGAGGGACTAAAAGCAGTTCAAAGAACAGACGCTACATGTGAGTGGGGAGCACAACATGCTAGCATACTATCGGAGTGCAGCAGAAAAAAAGCAAGCCACGCTAGAAGTGGACCAGGTGCCTAGACCAGTGGGACAACACGGGCACAACAAGGTTGGTCCACTACTCAGCCAGCCACAGCACACACTGTGATTAGAACCTTTTGACTGTGCTCCATATTGGGGCTCAGGTGGGCGCAGGTAGCTACCCTCCCGCACGCTGGAGGACGAGCGGTCGGCACTATACGAGCGCTTTTTACGCCCGAAGCGCTTCCAGAAAGAGGTCTTCTTTTTCTCTGGAAAAAGTCCATGTTTCTTACCTGTATATCCCAGAGTTATTTCTAACTTTAGCTTTGCTGCTCTATGTGGGATTGAAAAGATCCACAGTTCTACAATGTAGACCACCTGTACACATTTTTAGGGGAAAAGTTAATGTTTAACAAAATCTAGTGGCAATAGTGGGGTGAATGGCCTGAACCTCAGTAAGTTATCAGCTTTCTCCAGTTTTGTGCTACAGGTATGTGACAAGAGACTAAATTTCACTATTTTTTTTAACTCATGGGGTGTTATAAAAACTGTAGCTCAGCTACTTTTATTTTCTACTCAGACCCATCTCCAGCCAATAATTCGATAAATAAACAGCAGCAACAAAAACAGATTTCTTCAAGATGAATAAATCAAGTCTGCCTTGCAGACCACCAACTAAAGCACAATGCCAGTGAAAATAAATCTGGAGACCTTTTCTGTTGCTTTGAGGATGTTTTAAATGTCTTGCGCACCTCACAAAGCTCTGCACTTCATTCTGTCTGCCATTATGTTGCTTGAAAGCACACGCCCAGAGTGATATTTCATAGAACCCCAATAAACACAAAAAGTATGTTGCCTCTGCCTTCCATATCCCTATCCTCAAAACATTTCAGTAGTTTCTTGGGGATCAGCGTCCGTGATTACGTCACAAAATATTTTCTGGTGCATTACTTTAAGAAAAGAATAACACCAACCCAACCACAGATTTTTTTTAAAACCTTGTAACCATTATATCCAATCCAGCCAACCAAGTGTGCTGGAAATTTGGTCCCAGCAAGCTGAACCTTACGACCAACATAAAGAATGGTATGTCTTATCATGAGCATACCTGTCTCAGGTGTCAAACCACGTGCAGTTTGACGGTCCGGTGAAGTTTGAGAGGACAGAGGGCTCTCGGCCGACTCCTCTGTGGGAGAACTTTCAATGGTCTGAAAAAAAATGTGATGAATGATGCATGTACATGTATCAAGCTACCATTACTTTTCTTTTAATCTTTGCAAGATTAAATTAGTCCATGGGGCTATTCTGTTTCCGACAGAATCATAACAAATTCTAATTACTACAAGAGTGACCAAATGGCCTTTGTTTAAAAAAAAACTAGTGTGTTTGTAGCTCTCTTGAATGAATACGAAAATTACCTTGATGGTAGCTAGCTCAATTTTAAATGAAGTGGGGATTTTTTTTTAAGGTTCACTGCTAAAAACCTGTGGACCTTTGAGACATGCTCTAAGTTTCCTTTGAGAGACTGGAAAATAAAACTGGAGGTGAAAGGGGGAAAAATGCTTAAACTTGAAAATGGACGGCTGTTGCTTAAATGTCACAAAGTGTCTTGGTTTCTAACTGGCCACGAAACCTGCAGTGTCCTACATGTGACAAACAGGAGGTTGCTCAAATTCAAGAAAAAAAAATCAAAGGTATTTCATAAAAGAGGCTCCAAATACCAAAGATCATGATCTGTGTATCTTTGAAGAAAATAGGGACAAAAGTATCATTTTGTTACGCAGAGAAGAGCCAGGAGGTTCGTTACTTCCTGCCTCTAGTCTGGCCTAATTTCCCTATCACCCCAATTTTGTAAATACAAACAATGGTGCACTAACAAAAGATTCCACCATCAGACTGTCGTGAGAAAATGCAAACATGGCTCCAGAGAAATGAAGTCATCAGCACTCGGAGAGACGGAATTAAGGGCTGTCTAAAATTAGATAATGAGGGTTGAAGAAAATCTATGTAGCAGGCTTTGTGTTTCAGTAGTCATAGCTATGGATCCAATAACCATCTTGAAGTATGCTTGTCAGTAATAAACTAAACTACAAATGTAAGCCAGTAAGAAAAGCCATAGCATTAATTAGACCGACATTAGCAACAATATTGAATATAGCTATGCCACTCAGACTGTTATGAGAAAACAGAAAAACAGCAGCAACATCAAGTGTTACATAAAATTTAAAAGACAAATGCAGCTTCTACACCATCAACAACAAACTGAGTTAATACGAAAGAAACAAGGAAACAAGAAATCACAAGAAAGAAAGAAAGAAAGAAAGAAAGAAAGAAAGAAAGAAAGAAAGAAAAAAAGAAAGAAAGAAAGAAAGAAAGAAAGAAAGAAAGAAAGTGGGTTGGAGTGGACCAGCAAATACTGGGGAAAAAAACAGTTTGAAATGGAAAAGGTCAGGTTGAAAAAAATCATTTTACGAAACTTAACAGTGGCCACTTGACATAAGCAACAAGACTTTAAAGAAAAATTCAGCAAGACTAAAGAGCCATTATACCTTGATAACCGGAACAATTGGCTCCTGTTTGCAGTTTTTGATGACAGATAAAAAAGACCAGAAAGGAGATACAGAAAGTTTTAAGAAATGATTTTAGAAATCACATCAGAAAGCGAAAAGCACTTGTCTTTTGTAAAGGGGCAGCTAAATCCCAATACATTGTGACAGAACTAAGAGCATAATACACAAAAGTTATATTACTGTAACAATGTGAAAATGCAAAAATGTGATAATCTGAAATAAATGTAAGCCAAGGACTACTATAATCTATACTATGATATAGGAGTCCTTGATGTAAGCACATAAACCTTTACAGGCCAGCTTACGTCACCTACTATAGGTCCGAATATTTGACAGATCACTATACCACAGCATATATATATATATGAAACAGAATCTTTTTTGAAAAAAATTCTGTCCTTTTTTTTCTCAGTTATACTCACCCATAATTGGTGTTTTTTGAGTAAGTATTACTATAAATATAAAGTTTTGCATGCTGTCACCTGATAAATAGTATTGAAAGAAATATAAAGCCAGACCACTGCACAGATTGAAAGAAACATTTGAAGAAAAATGGTATAACTATAGGAATGATTTTTTGATATTAAAGTAGTAGTCCCATAGTTTGGTCCAGCACACACACACATGAATGAAATGGAAATATCTTTTTTTTTAAACTGTAAGCCTGCATGTTATGCTTAGTGTCAAGATAATTTCTATTGGCTTTTGGGTGTCGTCTGCGTGTCGGAGAGCAAGTGTAATCTTATGGATTCATGACAAAATGTCAAACTGAAGCATTCAGAGGACAGGGCTAGAGAAAGAGACTGCATACATATATGTGCATGTGTATGCAGAGGAAAACTTATGTTTTTATGTTTAGGTGGATGTGTCGTGTGTTTGTACATAGATAAACCCTTGCACAGTGTGTGCAGATGGCCAATTGCATGCACAGATAGAGCACTATGTATTTACCAAAATGTTTATTGCCAAGATATATGCAATCAAGGTTTTTTCACCAAATACTATTTTCAGCATTATAACACA
Organism: Lanistes nyassanus; assembly: GCA_004794575.1. NCBI lineage: Eukaryota > Metazoa > Mollusca > Gastropoda > Architaenioglossa > Ampullariidae > Lanistes > Lanistes nyassanus. The sequence continues at coordinate 114,962 of SMGT01006180.1, forward strand.
AAATCACAAGATTACAAAAGAAAATTTGTGACACCCTCCCCCCACCAACCAATTCAAAAGAGAAAGTACATAAGCAACGAATGGAAGCAATGATACAATGACAGAACATGCAAGCACACCTATGCTGAACACAAACGATGAAGGAACAGAAAAGTCTTGAAAGCCACAGTTTATTAATGCAGACTAGACATTGCCAAGATGAGCATGAAGAACACTTAAAAACAAACTGCTGACATTTTTTTCTAACTTAAGTTAAATAGTATTTACCTACAACTACAACAACATTTGTTTTGCAATGCACCCAATGAGATCAAGTCAAAGTCTTGAACTGGCTTTTAAAAACCAACAATGAAGGAAAAAATCTAGCTAAACCTCCATGCCATTTCTCCAGTGGTAAAGATGGTCCCATGACCTTGTTGTTGTAGGGTCAGAGGTCAGTTCTCTAACCATCCTTCTCCATTGTCACCTTGCTTTAAATTCTGCTTTTAATTCTTTAGGTGTTTTGTAAGAGTGTTATGCCATTCTTTTTAAATACAGTGCAACACTATGTCCTCATGCTGACTTCAGAATCACTTTTGCGATTTATTTTTGTGTTTTTGATTTGTTTTTGCATAAAGGTTACGATGTGAGAAATGCCTTTTATTTTTCTTTCTTACTTCACTTTTTTACAAATTAGTTTACATTTTTGCACAGTCAGACCCAAGAAAGAAAGAAAAAAATCTATCATCATTTCAGCATCCTGTCTTCACTCTACCCTAAGTTGAAGTAAGCCTTTATACAACATTCCTTTCATTACACCTAGTTGCTGCATCTTCAATCACCTTCCTTTTTTCTAACATCTGGTTTGCTGTGTGCGAGTGCATGTGTGCATACATGAGCATGTGTAAAGGGCGTTGCTGCTCAATTACATTATCCTCACTTGGGCTCTGTTCAATGCTAACAGCCAGAATTTCCCAGTGCATGAGAAAATCAGAACAATGACTACATGGAATTCCTCAAAACAAGCAGATTTAAAACACATATTACTATAAGTCCTTTCTAAAATGGATTTGTCAACAATTGCATACATTTAAACCCAGCATGAGGAATTCCAACAACCCACCCCCACAAATTAATTTAGATTAAAGTTCACTAAATATAAATTATCACAAACAATTGCACTGACTGAAAAATCTGACTACGTAAGATTTACCTGTAACCCAAAGCAAGCTTCAGGAAAACAGTATCACTAATGTGGCTACATATCTACCTCTAAAGAGTGTACAAGGGAGTTAATTGTCTTGAAGTATGGTACAACATAAGTGGATAAGATAATGGTAAATGTGTCAATCATCACATGACCATGTTAAGTAACTGAACCACAGACTTTACGACAAACTGCACTGCAATGTGTAAGAAACATGTTTTGCCTCGGCACAAACACAGTACAGATATAAAGCAAAGTCACATTCAACGTTGCCAGCTTTTACAGAATCAGGATTTAGGATGAAAACGGTAACACAATAACATCTCATTTCACATTCGCATGCCTGTGAAGCAGATATGTGACCATGCAAAAGGATTTTAAAACAGTGCTGCACAGAAGTCAATAAATGTTTATGTACAGGTTCTATACAAAAGACCAGTAAGTCATAATTTCCAAAAGGAATAACCATGCAAAATATCACAGAAGATCACAAATGGATACATGGATATGTAGCAAATTTACAATTACAGCATCATCTGGGGAAGGGAACAGCACCATATGTATGAAATGTATGACTGAAGGTCGGATTTCACTGGGTCAAAAACCTCTGAAGATGTTAAAAAAAAAAAGGCCCCAAAGACGCATCAGTCAAATAGTTTTGAAAGTGAACTCATGTACAAACTGCAAACACTGTAAAGGCAATGAACACATTTGCTTGCAGATGTACAAAATTTCACTTCTTATTAATCTGATGTCACACAGGCCTCAGGATGAATTTGTGCACACTTTAATTTCCAACCATTAATGCATTACGATAAACTCACAAATCATTTGCAAGTGTTGCTACACAGGCTAAAGCGGCTGGAAGCAATATATAAACGAGGCTGCGACAATTTCCCTGCTGTGCTTTGCTTTGTCAAATTGTAACTTGCGATTTAGTCATTTTCTGTCCTACAGAACTTAGAATTCTGCAGAAATTTGCCGTTTAGCAGACAATTCCCGCCCCTGATGACACACACAACAAAACACCTGGGTCTTCACACAAAAATGCAAACAGAGCCATCAGCTTTCTCCATGCTACCAACACATGCCATCAATGGATGCTTTCAATGCTATATGAATCAGACCAATCATAATGTCAACAAAAGATGAGTTCTGACCCCACAGAATAAGTAGGGTAGATGCATCATCTGGGGCCAGCCAAAAGTATTTTCTTTTTCTTTTCTCTTATTCAATTCTGGTACAGTTCTTGTGTTGCTTATACGTTTACGTCTGACACTTCACTGGGATTTAACAGGATCTCACTGACGACATTTCCAAACTGCTATAATGTCAATGTTAGCAAGACATTTTACTTCTGCTTTGGTTAGTTTTGAATGACAGCAGCGTGCCCATTTTAGTCGAACATGCACAACAGGTGCGGCAGCATGCTTGCAACTTCTGCCATCCTGTAAAGTGTGTAATGGCCTTGAGAAAGTCTTCAAACAAGAAGGGCTGTGGCTTGCCCATCTTGCTCAGTGAAGAGGTCTGTGCGACACTGTTTTGTTCTTTACATCGCCCGTAAGCAGTTTTAAAGAAAGTTCCCTCACCCCCTTCCCTCTACTTCGCAGCCAGCTGCTCTGTGAATAGCTTCTAGGAGGACCAGAGCTTTTAAAATGCACGTTCCTACCAGATAATTCCTGGCACACATCTAATGACTGCTATACAGGCCATCAAACAAAGAACTACATCTCTGACATTCTAGTCAGATAAATGCTGCATCCCAGGGCTTCCTTTAGAGGCTGGAAGGCTGGCATTCTTGGTCATGTTTCACACACCCTTTGGGATTAAGAATAAATCCTACCTGGTCTTGCTAGGTACTGTGCGTGCATGGCCAAGCTCACAACTATCACTAACTTTTACTCCAATCCAAGCCCACAGGGAGGTTTCAGATCACAGACATTCTAGACCCATCAACAATAATTTCACCTTCCCCAGATGAAACAGAAAACATCATTCAAGCTTTTCTGGCTGTCTTTCACATAAAATTCTCAGTGAAAACCATAAACAGAAAAGTTACGTATGCATTGGGGGAGCAGGGCAAGATGTTGTGATAAAATGATTTGGTGATTTCCATCAAAAATTGTGCAGAGGTGGGGGCTGAAGGTTGGGGCTCGGTGTTGACCTTACCCGTTTGACCCCTGTGATAATAAGAGTGCTAGTTTTGGTGGGGGTGCGCGGGCGGCGAGATCGATCCATCAGCTCTCGAATGGCAGTTTCCGCGACTGACTCAACGCCGTTAATAACGATCAGCTCTGGAAAACAGGAGGAGACAAGACCATGCAGGCATAAGGCTGGCACACAGGCATGCTGGGAATTTTGTTAGCAATCAGTAAGACTCCACATCTACCACGGAGAACGACAGCAGCAAATCTGACTGCAAAGACAGTGTGATTAGAGCGAAGGCCCTCCCCCATCCCACTTTATTCCTCCATCCTTCGAGACCAACGCGCCATAAATTCTGTCCACTTTTTTGCAGTTTGTCCCAGCTGTTCCAACAGCTAGATACTTTGACATGCCATAAAGAACTAGGGTTATGGCGGTGATTAAAAGCTGTCACACATATAACAGTTTTTATGTGCTGACATTCTTATCCTACTTCTGTTTTGAACAAAACCAAGAAAAATCCGTAAGGAAAAATTGGGATACAACTTTTATCATCCGGGTCAAGTTCTAGACACAGCTGTGTACACTAAAAGCTGAGGGTAAGGGATGCTCATAAAACTATGACCACACATCCCACACACAGGGGAGAAAATAATAAAAAAAAACTCCAACTGGAATGGTCTCGATTACACATCACAGGTGCTGTTAGTAAAATGCAATATATATATGCACTTCCCACTCAACAAAAACATACACAGCACATACGCACATGCATGTGTGAACATTTCATATGCACTCTCTACTCTCGTTTAGTTTTCTCCATGAAACAACAGCGCCAACATGCAGCTTTCCATTAGACCGTGCCACAAGCCCATAAAACACAAGTATGCAAACAGGTCAGCTGTCAGGACCTCTGCATAAGTTTCTAGCTGCTTTGTAGGAATAACCGGTACCAGCAGGATTATCGCCAACCCCATGAGCTCAAAACAGATCAATAAATAAGAAAACACTAGTAGGGATTTAGGCAAACTTTGATTGGTTTATATTAAAACAATTTTTTGTAACTTTTCAAATCTTTATAAATATACACATAAATAAAAAATAAACAAATAAATAATTACAAATAGCTTAGAATCTTTCTATGCATGTATGAACATAATAGCACTTTTTAAATTTTGGGGATGCATAGAGAACTGATATTTTCATGATAAAATCTGTGGCTGGGGATGGTTGGGGGGTGGGGGGTGGGGGGAATTTTTGTGTAATGGCCCATGCCCAAAGTCCAGGCTGAAAGCACCGTGGGAAAAAAATGAATAAGCAATCTCTGCATACTTCTGTTATGCGCCTGTGTAGGAACCATCAGGTACACACCCGTGCATAATACTTACAGGGATCTGTCGGCCATGGTACATGGCCATGCCTGTCAGAAGTCAACAATGTTAGGATTCAGGTGCAAAATGCAGGTGAAACTTCTCTTGGCTGCCTCGGTGACTGAACAATAACGTGTGTGTGTGTGTGTGTGCATGTGGCATGTGTATGCTCAAAAACACAGGCATGGTCACGGGTGCAGTACACGCTTGTAACAGAATGTGAATATGCTAATACCCAAGTGTGAACGTAGTTGTAACGGATAGCCTGTAAGCGTTTACTAATCTGCCCGTACACCTGTGTGCTCAGAAAGATACAAAGGAAAGTTTTGAAGAGCATATCCTGTTGGTTGTATATAAGGATTTTGATATGGTTTAAGGTAGCCATTAAAATTACAACGGCAATAAATTACAGTAAATAATTACGCTTTGTTTAACCCTTTAGCTCCTCCATTTACATCATATTAGTTTCTGTCCTTTGATATCCGCGTTTTCCAAAGAAAAAAATATACACGCGTATTGTTAAATTAAAATGCGGGGGCAAATGGTAGCTTGTATGTACATCTTTGTGCAGGCCACTTTAAGATATCTCCTTCAGTGTCTGTGTATGGGTATACACACAAAAATCTAAGCATTTCAAAACAAAACTGCAAAGGAAGACTGTTACAAATGCCATCATATCATATGTTCAAACAAAGAGCTGTACACATGAATATCCCCTAACTCTCAGATAACAATCGAATGACCCTGACTTCTTTTTTCAAAAATCCAACTTTTGTTTTCAGTAACTAGGGCAACAAATGTGTTTTCTGCTAGTTTGCTGCACAGCCAGTGAGTTTTTTGCTAATCTGCTGCCAACTGGCATAGAGATAAAATACAAAAACTGCCAACAAATCCGACCTCGCCAACCCCCAAAAAAGGTACCCTCTCAAGAATAAATGACAGCTTACCAGAGGAGCTGTCTGCTCCAGTGCTGGGAGAGTTGCGGTCAGATGTCCCCGAAGTATCTGCCTCGGCATTCAAGTACTTCTCAACGTAGTTAGGGGCTGCTGCAAATTAAGTATTCATTTCAAAACCTGTTTAATTTGCAAACATAACACCCAGCCAGCTTGCATACAATTTCAAGCAATCAGGTTCTTCTTGTTGTCCAAAAAATGATATAAACTGTGTATGCTGCTGGGATATATACATACACACACACTTTACCACTCTATATAAGGTTACGCTATTAAAAAATGTTAAGTTCTCAGGAGTGACTGGTGCAGCCAGTAGTAAATACACACTGTGTATTCAGACACACACACAAGAAACCAACATGATGGTCCCAGTGACCAAATAAACAAGCACATGAACAGGGTCCTACTGTTGTAACCAGGGTCTTGACGTCCATGCTGTGGCTTCTGGGTAGTTGTGGTGGTTGTGGTGACACGCGTACCTCCAGGTGTGATCATCTGCGACACTTCAATGCGTCGGCGTGGTGACAACTGGCTGTTGCTGGTGTTGATGGAGTTGAGCAGGAGGTCAGCTTCCGCAGGCTCCATGAACAGAAACTGCAAGCAACAGGAGGACAGAAAATAGCTTGTAACCTTTCCTAGCCTTTGCTTACATCACGCTAATTTGCCGTGCATAACATTCCAGTTTCCAGTGATTCAAAGTTTGCTAAATGTCGCCCAGATGGTGAAATGTGTGGTTCAGGGCTATGCCATGATTTGTTCATTGTCTCTTGCTAAATTTTAGACTCCCAGACAACCCAATGTGTTCACTAATTCTTTTCGTCCTTTGCTTCACATCAAAGACAGAAATGCAGCCAATGCTGGGACTGCTTCATACCCACAGACACCAATCTACGGAAAACACAGTCTTGACAGTTTGCATAAAGGCCAGTTTAGATGCTTCAAAGTTTTTGTGGTTTCAAAGCAACAATAGCTTTGATTGAAGGCACCATCATTTACATGAGGCATGACACAGTCGCCTTGACCCCATGGCTGAAATCATTGGCCCTGATGTTCGTGATAGTGGCTAACAGGATTTCAAGGTTTCGAAAAATACAAAGCCATTCTATCCACACAAAACCTTGAGCATGACTGGCTCCGAGCTGGTTCAAGACTTGAAAAGCGTTTCAAAGTACCAACTTTGAAGCATGTAAATTGGGCCTAAGGTTTTCAAGTGCAGCATTATGCGATACCAGCATAAGATTTTGTGATGCAAAAGAAGTTACACAGCCAGTTTTCAGGCTGTCAGCCCCATCAGCAGTTAAAGCTTCCTCCCAAGAGAGAAAGATGTGTGGGCCATGGGTTTAGATTTTCTTTATGTGTGGCACCTAGCTTACGTACCCCTTTTCTCACCCTGGGATAGCCTTATTCGCTCACTTGGCATAAAACACTAAAAAACAGAACGGACAGTCCCCCACCTCTGCAGTGACAGTGCCTGTGGTATAGTCAAAAGTTCCAGGCTCTGACTGAAGTCGCAGAATCTGGCGACTGCTTGGCGTACGCTTCAAGTCTTCAATAAAAACGACACTCTCACCTAAATACTCCTCCGCTGTGGGTGGAACAGAGAAAGAGACAATTTCACTAATGACCACACCATGAACACAGCGGCGAATCACACTGCTCTGGAGAAAACTACAAAGTACAAGAGCAGTTACAGCAAAAGCTAAAAGTATACATAAAATCATCGAAGGAAAATGGTCAAAGAAAGTAACTTTTCTGCTTGAAGAACACATTCCTGGAAAGAAAAACATCTAATGATGTCAATAAAATTATTTTAAAAAGAAACAGCTACATACTTCCATCATTTCGGCTTTTGTCATACATTTCAAACTTGACTTCTCGAGTTCCATTGGTGACATCACTGCAACAACACCCAGGAATGATCAAGATACATGTGGATCCACATGCCAATGAATGCACACGGACACATGCATGCACATATATATGTACATGCAAGTATAACAAGTATATAATCTGTACTGACAAAAGAAACTTGTTTTTGTTACCTTTCTTTGTTTACTGTTTTAAACTTAAAGCTTGTCAGATTGTTAATTTGTGCAAAAGGAATGACAAAAATAACAAGTCTATGTATGATAAAAACTTCTTATGCAGTATTTGATAGTTGTAAACAGCAAAATAAAAAATCCTGTACACTTTCCTACTTTAAGTTTTAAAAACAGCTTGTGCCAGCAATGGGGTCAATCTTATGTGCAGAACATAGCTAATAAAAACTGTTATTATTCTCTAGGCTTCATCAAACAAAAACCCTGGTCTGCCACATAAACTTACAAAATCAAATTATGTGAATCAGCTTTCATTCTGCACAATCTGACATATCAGTAGTCTATTGGATTTAAGAAGACGCAAATGTGTTCAGGTTGTGCAGAAGAATGGAAGGGGCTCCATAGAATGTGTACCGTTTGACCAGAAGGATGGTGGTGTCTGTGTGTGTGTGTGTGGGGGGGGGCAATAGAACATGTGTAAGGTTTGACCAAAAGGATTGAGGAGGGTGTATAGGATGTGTATGAGTTGGGCAGAAGGATGGAAGGGGGGGGGGGGTGTGTGTGTGTGTGCACAGAACATGTAAGGGTTGAGCAGAAGGATGGAGGGGGCACGTGTGCACAGGACATGTACGGGTTGGGCAGAAGGACGGAGGTGTGTGTGTGTGTGTGTAGGATGCATATGGGTTGGGCAGAAAAATAGAGGGGGGGGGTGGGGGTAGAGGCACACTTACAAAAGGAAGTGTTCATCCCAGAATGGGTTGTTGGCACTCTTCTGAACACTAGACGTGTAGCTCTGCACTGGTTCATCAGTAGATACATAACAAACTGGACTGACAATAGCTGAAACAGAGCATTAGGATGTCGACATGCTAAACCATGAAACAAACAAACTCACCAACCAATCATTCAATCAATCCCAACACCCTAAAAAAAAAAATCTTAAAACAGCTGAAGTCTATTAACGTGGCAGTTTTCAAATGCTTACATGTGTATTTGCGAATGTGATAAGTGAGACAGGAATTAGTCATCTTTCCTTCTTCTTGTTGTGCCAAAATCCTTGCATCTCCCAGTTAACTGACAGTAAAAACAGCTCACCTCCTTCCTGGCTGGCCAAAGAACTGCCTTTGATCAGCTTCACCAACAGCCGACGGTCACCCACCATACGCGGAGGCTTCGGGGGGCCAGGTGAGGGGGACGTGAACTGGAAATGTGTGCATTGTTGAGATTCAATTTTCCCGCATAAAAGCAAGTGAATGGGTTGCTGGTAAAACAGCATACTACAAACCAGAAAAAAATAATGCCAATAATTTAACCTGTGCGATGCAGACTTCTTAAAATACTGAATGAAAACAGAAATATTAGACATATTCTGACAAAGTTCTTTTGAAAATAAGTTTGAACAAATCTGACAGATCTAATAATAAAAATGGTAGCCGATGCTTACTGCACTCTGGTACTGTGAGGGCGAAACTGGCTCGAAAAGTGACTCCGCGCCACTAACTCCTTGCATGCGGTTGTTCTGCTGTGACTGTGGTTGTGTCACAGGAGGCTGTGAGGACACCCGAGCACTTGCTTGCTGCTGCAAGAAGAATGAACCGATCCATCATGAGGTTTAGTCGCGAATTGTTTAGGTCTGCAACTGTTCATGAGCACTGTATTATCTCCCTTACATGGAACCTATTCAGATGTTGAAGCATCAGCTGCCTTACGTGGCCAGCACATTATTCGAGACTCTCCGTGATGGTCACTGGAACACGGTCTGAGTACCACAGAAAACTCCAAGAACCGGCAGCTACACCAGCATCCCAATCAATCTCCTATAGGACTAAATGTGTCACAATAACAGGATCACTTTGAAAAAACATCCATAAAAAATTATATCCCCGACCACAATCATTACACATATAAACATAAACACATGTTAGGACTCACCTATGTGCATATAGATGTGGACGAACACACACACACACACACAAGTGAACAAGCGACTTATACCTGCACTTGTTGCTGTTGTCGACTGGTTTGGGGCTGTACCGAGTACGTCTGCACCACCTCGGGGCCCTTCTGCACCGAGACATGATGGATGGGCTGGGGGCGGCTCTGGGGCGGGACTTGCTGCAGGACATGGGCAGACTGTCGCTGGGCTGGCTGCTGGATGGAGGAGGCCAGCTGTGCCATCTGGTTCTGCAAGTTCTGTGCTGCGAACCTCTGCAATGTCAGGCCATCCGTATATTTTACTCAGAAGGTTTACTTCCTGCACAACAACTGATCATTACACTTGACACCAGATAACATCTTTAAAGCAGGAGAATTTAACAGTGCGAGGCTTAACCTCTTCGCTGTCTTGCATATATGTTGTAATCTTCCATCTCCTTACAGAGGTTTGGGGATGGGGAACTGATAGCTTTGCAAAGAGGGGACCACAGTTTTAAAAACCATAAACATCACATGCTGTTTCAGTGACATTGACTTCAACAATGCCCAGCAGTGCAAACTTGTGCACGTACTTCAGAAATAAAGAATACTGAACTCCTTTTCATGGATGCCATAAAAACATACTTAGGCATATCAGGTAATTCTAGAAGCATATGAATGTGATAAAAGGCAGGAAATGGAAGGGACTTGATGCAATGCATGCAGCACCAAATGTATCACGCATGCACGACCAATCAACAAAAAAGTGTAGAATGAAAAGGGTTAAAGAATATGGATGGCAGAATCCTGATGGCAAGGCAAGAGGATAAGAGCTGACAGAAAACCAACTTCAGCACTTCTAGATCAGTTCCAGGAGTGCGAACTGTGATGAAACTGCAAGTACACAGTCTTATGCAGCCTACCATGTGGTGGTGGTTGAGGGTGGGGCGAGAATGTTCAGTAACTCATTCTGGACTCAAGATCATTCATCTAGCCAACTCTTTTTCATCTTTGTCATTTTAGCCCGTGTCTCCTATCTCGTGCAGGGACTGGATGTCCTTTTTCAACCAAACACCAACTGCACAACCGAGGCCTCCATACCTGACTCAAAAGGGCGACGTCAGACTGACTCATACCCCATCCTGCATCTGAGGCTCGGACTCTGATCTCATCCGGCCGCTGGGGTTCCGTCGTTTCTCCAGTCGCCTCCGGACCCACAGTGGACAGGTCACCAGGTATGAGCAAGTGGGTGATGTTGAAAGTCGTAGCTGCAAGTGAGATGGCATTGCGCACGTTCTGCTCCACCACACCCATGTCCACCAGCGTGGTTGGATCCTGTGACAGACAGCAACAAGGCCTTTTTTTTCACCTTGGATCTTACATCAGGTTTTCTCATAGCAGGTGAACTGGGGGAAAAAAGTCTAATTCATAGACTTTTACTTTTGTTAAAAAAATTGAGATTCAACCTTCTGATAAATCAAAGATCTTCAACATACAACTAATGTTATTCAATTTAATTCTTTGCACAGAAATCATGCTATGGCACTGACTTTCTCCACTAAGTTCCACACTAAGCTGTGATGGCCGTTTTGGGTTACAGATTAAAGCTGGTATGAAGTGAAATGAACAAAAAAAAAGGTTGAAGAAAGAGAGATTAAAAGAAATAAAGAAAGAAAGATGATGGTGGGACAGTGACAGAAAATTACTAAACACTGGAGCATCTGATGCAGTTATCCCGTCACATACCTAGCTATCCCATCACATACTTAGTTATCCCAACCCACACCCACTTATCCCATCACATACCTGGTAAGGATTAGTGGGTCTGACAGCAATCTTGATGTCAGGTCGACCCTCAAAGTTAGTCCGTACTTTGACATCTTTGCCCTCACGGTATGCCTTTAAACGAAGCTGCAAAAAAAATGACACTTGAAAGTTAATTAAATTATCATCTCCATGTTTGTGCTTTCTTTTTTTGTCCCCTAGTCTCTCTCTCTATCCTTTCTGTGTTTGTATGTGTTTATATGTCTGTATATGCATCTGTGTGCATGTGTGTTTACTGCAATCTTTGCCAGATCCGATGACAATAATTATAATACTGATACCATAAAAAATCTTTTTTGAGTTCTTCTTTTTAGTTTTTCTTTAGTTTTTCTGATAAAAACTAGAAAGTAGTTAATGTCAAGCCACATATCACTTGGAAGCTCTCTCACTACCTGTAGCCTTGATGAAAAACCGAGCCACATGCATTAATTTAATGACTTTTTGAATTCTTTGAGGACCTACAGGTGTTTGCACGCTTACATCTCATTAACAAAAAATGTGTTACTGTTACTCCTTATACTTTTAGAAACTCAGTAAGCTGTAGTGAGCTAAATCCATTTAGATGGAAAAAAATTTGGGTGGGTCTTTAAAGGTGGACTTACAGTTCCTTTGAGCTTCAACACATGGGCAACAAGGTTGGTCAGACGTACACCCTCCCCTGTCTGCTGGCTGGCAAATAACGACAACAGCAAGTCCTGCGACTCCAGATGGGCATGTATCAGCTGCAGACAAATGTACCTTTTCTGATTTTTCACAATTAGAGCATACATGTATCTTCAAAAGTATCTGGTCAGTTTGATTTTCACTCATTTCTACACAATACAGAAACTGCAGCCTGAGAGATTTAAAGGAGTGAGTGCGACTTACAAACATGTCCTCTGGGGCAGTCTGGCAGGAGATGTCGATGATTTTTGGCGGAAGAGTTCCTGGTTGGATCCTCTCAAATCGAGACTGGACAGGACCCTACCAAATGTTAAAAAAGAAATCTAGATGAAACATAATGCATCTCAATATATTTTGCCTGCTTAAGTCTCATTTCTATACAGGACACATTTTTGTAACATCACAGTAGTTACTTAATTCTGTCCACAAATATCCATTCTGCAGTATCCATCAGATAAAGGGAACTTTGCACATGCAATTAGGACAAAAATGCACATTTTTTAAAGCTTATGTTCATCCCTATTCCTTCCTCTCTTCAGTCTTTCACAACGAATAACACTGTCTGCACATACTGAAACACAACTTCCTGCTAATCTCTCTCTCTCTCTCTCTCTCTCTCACACACACACAATATCACACTTTCATCCTCTGTTTTTCTTCTCTCTATCACTCTATCTACACTTAATCCCCATAGACACGTCATGTGTAAGATAATTTGCAGTTTAACAGTTTACAATAACAAAGATTCACTTTATCGCCTCCTACAAGAGAAACAACTATTTCATTCATCACTTCTTGTCTGAGTTAACTACTGTCCCTCCCTAGTACAGACCACTTTTTGTCCTCCAACATCAACCCTCCCACATCCCACATTCAAGGGTGGGGTGGTTCCCTTTTTAGATTTGATGACTTGCATCTGCTTTTTTCAGGAACATATCTGCTTTTTGATGTTATATCTGTTCTCTGTTTTCTTTCTGGCACACAAGTACAGCTCAGTTCAAATATGAATATCAACATTAAAACTCTGTACATGAAGGCATGTCCACACCAAAGATCTACACCTCAAACATAGAGAACACAATTATTTTATTTTCCTGCCATTTCTGACAGGACAAAATAATGTAACAAACTGGTCATGACACAAGACTTGCAAAGGAAAATGTAATGAGTATACCTAGGACGTAGAAGTGTAATAATATTCAACATCTTGTTAGGGGTTTCTGTGCATGGAAAGGCATCCATCTTCCTAAAGGCTGACTTTTAACAGGGAAAATTGTCCCACTCCCATGCCATAAAAATAACAAAAACACCAATCTTTACAGGGACCATCAGTGTCCCCTGCATTCCATTCCTATTTACAAAAAACCAGTTTCTTATGACATTTCATTAGGCTCGGTTCTCTCCCATTCCAATCAGGAAACCTTCCACCCCACATCCCCTGATGTACCAAAAGAAAGTGGATGAGTAGCTAGCTTCTGAACAACATCAATAGGCAAAATTTCCGATACTTGTACTAACAGAATCCTGCTTCTGTCTCAAATATCAATATGTAACAGATTCAGACTTTTGCCTCAAACATCAGAATGTAACAGATCCCTGTTTCTGCCTCAAACATCAATATGGAATAACTTCCTATTCTTGCCTCAAACATCAATGTGGAATAACTTCCTATTCTTGCCTCAAACATCAATGTGGAATAACTTCCTATTCTTGTCTCAAACATCAATATGGAATAACTTCCTATTCTTGTCTCAAACATCAATGTGGAATAACTTCCTATTCTTGTCTCAAACATCAATGTGGAATAACTTCCTATTCTTGCCTCAAACATCAATGTGGAATAACTTCCTATTCTTGTCTCAAACATCAATATGGAATAACTTCCTATTCTTGCCTCAAACATCAATGTGGAATAACTTCCCATTCTTGTCTCAAACATCAAATAGAATAACTTCCTATTCTTGCCTCAAGCATCAATATGGAATAACTTCCTATTCTTGTCTCAAACATCAATGTGGAATAACTTCCCATTCTTGCCTCCAACATCAATGTGGAATAACTTCC
>SMGT01006180.1:129769-214449 GCA_004794575.1 Lanistes nyassanus
TATTCTTGCCTCAAACATCAATGTGGAACAACTTCCTATTCTTGCCTCAAACATCAATATGGAATAACTTCCTATTCTTGCCTCAAACATCAAATAGAATAACTTCCTATTCTTGCCTCAAACATCAATGTGCAATAACTTCCTATTCCTGCCTCAAACATCAAATGGAATAACTTCCTATTCTTGCCTCAAACATCAATGTGCAATAACTTCCTATTCCTGCCTCAAACATCAAATGGAATAACTTCCTCTTCTTGCCTCAAACATCAATATCTAGTAGTACTAGTAGGTTCATGTTCCTGCCGCAAACATCAGTATCTAGCGGGTTCATGTTTCTGGCTCAGAGCAGCCCCACAGCTTTTTGAACCTCATGATTTCCCTCCCTAAATGGTGAAACCAGCTCGTCCTAAGCTTGCTGCCGTATGTTTCTGGGCGCCAACCAGCTAGCTGCTGCAATGTAAGCAAAGCTGCAGTTTCAGGCACAAAGTTTCCACCATCCTCTGTCTCTGCATCACCTTCTAATCAACTGCAGTCCACATCTTAAAGGCTTTCCTGTTTTGTGCATCTCATCCCCCTAAAGGTTATGTCACACTGTTTGACAAACATGTTGTTGATCAAAACAACTCCTAAACATGCCTATAGTACCTGTTTGCCATGTGACATACAACACAACCTTTTTTTTTTTGCAGTTTCCCAAAAGGTTTACCTCCTGCATTCTGTTTTAGAGCATGCTCTATTTTCACCCAAAGGCTTGGGAAAATAGAATCCAGACAAGGCGGCTGCATGTGTTTGAAATCTAGGACCAATCTAACAGCAAACTTCACTAGAGGAACTAGGATTCTGACATATTTTTGAACTGTGCTTTTCTACTAAATGTGCTAGCGAGAGATATGCAATAGCTCAAAATCAGTCCACATCAATGTAACTTTTGTGTCAGTTCATTATTAGTGCCCTGCCAAACCCGGATTGTTTGCATGTTTTGCCTCTATTTACAAATATAATTCAAAGAAGCCTCAAATAGAAATACTTCTTTGTTGTCAAGTGCAGTCATACTTATAAACCATTATGTCATTTCAGTTTAATAACAATTATACGAAGTGAGCATGGCTTGGTGGTAAAGGTAGGATTTTTGCTTTGAAGGTCAATGGTTGTATTTCCCGTATATGTCTTTTTTTTCTTTTTTTTCTGCTACAGTTTTATTCTTCCATTTTTACTTACAATTTTTAAAAATTTAGCTTTGGGATTCTCACCCCCACCCTTTTTTTTTTAGTTCTTACATGACAGAACTAAATTGATCAATCATGTGATGCTTCAGACAGACAACAGGTTTCCTTGAAACCATAGCTATAACTGCACACTTGAAGCATTGATTTTCCATTAAGTTCAGAAGCCAAACAAGACATTCTCCTATTTCATCCCAGTATCCTTGACTCCAGTAAACTCTGCAGAGATGCCAGTAAAAACACTGCCAAGAGACAGATCTGATACATGCAGCACCACAGCAAGCACTGAAATTTTTATATTACATGTACAACTAAACAACCATTAACCTGCAAAAGGCAAACATTTAAGCATTCTGATTTGTGGATGATGTGGATGCAGAAATTCTCAAACTCACTGTTGTCAGCAACTGTCCACTTTCCCCTCAACATAACAGGGTAAAAGCAGGTAAAAGTAAAGCCCTCTTTTGGGCATAATCTATCAAATAATATAAGAATGAACATGGTGCATTTTAACAACAAAATAAATAAATCCATGCATCCAAACGTTAAGGTTTGCTCTGAGTTAAGGTATTTTCCCTATTTTTTCAGTGTGTGTGTGTGTGTGTGTGGAGGATGGAGGGTGGTGTTTTCATGGAGGAAGAGGGGTGTTGGAGTGGGGGGGGGTAAGTCTGAGTAAGCAATGTAGTTGGTAAAAACAGAACAAGTACCAAGAGAACTCTGAGAAAGGGAGCCTGTGTTTTTCCCATCGGCACCACGCACACCAGGATTTCTTTACACACCTAAATGGCAAACAAATGTGAAAAATAATGGACCAGGGGAAGCAAGAGGGCAAAGGAAGAAAGCTAACAACAACAACAGTGCAACTGCAGCAACATAACCACACGCACGTACAGACATGAGGTGAAAGCTCTGAAGGCAAAGGAAAAGACTGCTTGACGACATAAACGAAAAATGGACAGCATTTAGCATCTCAGCTCTACTAGGCATAGCACAAGGCAGACCTAGATTACAGAGAGTGTCGGAAGTTGCATCCCGCATGACCAAGAATGTCAGAGATGAGAGGAGATGAATGCTTGGCCACAAATATCTGATGAAAGGTTACAAAAATGGTGACCCTGTGGAGCGAGAATGAAAGACACACCTTAAAGATAAACTTCAGAAGAACTCCATCAAGCAGAAGCGAAAAGCTTGGATTTGACAAAAGACAGAACATGAAACACCAGTGATAAAGCATGGATTTCTTTGTTTCAAATTCCTCCTTTCTTTTATAATTAGGGCTGCACTAATCTCTGTTCTCTCAGAAGGCTGTGTGCCTGGCTGTGACCCACAGGTATGCCAAATATTCTTCAGTTTTTTTCTTCTTGTGCAGGTTAATGCAGTGAATTCATTTAGTGGATGTTTTTATTGCTTCTCATCTTTTTTCCAAACAAGGTGCATATCAGGACAGTGTTGCTTGAAATAATTTAATATGCTGCCACACTGGGACTGCTGCTGCAACACAGGCTTTAGTCCCACCCAGTCACATTATGCTGATACCACGTCAGCATTTGGCCCAGCAAGTGTTATAACACCATTGCAAAATCGGTCCAAGAGTCTGGGATCGAACTGCACATTTCCACCAAACTGTTTTGTGGTCTTCTTCCCTTCTGGCATTCGTGAATGTATTAGAGTCAAGCAGCAAACAGTTGCTTTTTCTGCAGGAGCTATCGCTTCCATGACCTTTTCCGCCTGCTGTGTTCAGCACACAGAGACGAACTGGTAGCGCAGTACTTGAAACTTGAGTTAAACAGCAGATGGCTTGACTTGACAAAGAATTTAAGAGGAACACAAGATATTTCAGCTAAAAGTGCACTCTTGAACAAAAGAAATTTTTAAAAAAAAAGCTCACTGTGTTCTTATACAAAGGTATAGACGGCAATGTTAAATGTTCCTTTTGTTTAACAGAACACAACCTACTGGTAACAAAACAATTTGCAATCAAAACTTAGGTAAGTTTCTGGTCTGCCCGTACTGAAAACCTACATTAAGACTGTAATGACAGCTATAAGCTTTGAGAACTGTATACATGTATTTTGTATAGCTGTTCTGAACAATCAGCTCTCTCCAACACACACAGGGATGACAAGATTGCTGCACCAAGGGGGATAAGCAGGGCACACAGGTGCAAGAAGCCTGGCCAAATCTGCAGCAAGGCCTGGCAACTACAAAGCAGCTTGGTGAAAACTGAGCTGGGCAAGGCTTAAGAACCTCCTGGCAGTATAGTACATCTGCAGCTCTGTAATCTGGAGATAACAGTTCCTACCCCTTTTCTGTCAGTTCACTTTCAAGCGCACTCACAGAGGACAGGGTGGAGGAGGGAGGGGGCCAGGTGTGTGTGTGTGTGTGTGTTGCGAGGGGAATATGCTACAACTGTATGCTGTTTATTATTATGAAGAAAACAGAACTTTTTTTTTCAAGGTGCGCATGTGGTTTTGGCTGGTAAGGGTATTTAAAATGACCTTGGTGACAAGAACTAAGCTGTTTCCCTAATTTGCCACTGCACTACTTGCTGTTACTAATTACTACAGTACGTTTGTCAGACATAAAAAGTACTACTGCTGCTCATTGTAGACAATTCCATAACTGACTCGGTAAGTCAAGTTTTGTACAGTTTTTATGGTGCCAAGTCTTCCAAATTCACCTTGCAAACACAGTAGAACCTCTCTATTAAAACCTTCCCTATTATAAGCTCCTCTCAGTTAAGATCTGACTCTGGTGGATTTTCAAAAGTCTTTACTTTAACAGAGTTTCAGAACACAAAATATTTCTGACGTAAAATGCATGTGCCATTTTCTCTCCCCTTCCTTCCTTCCAGGTGAGGACAGGACATGCAAGTGGGATTTAAAAAAAAACACCAACAGCAGGTAATTAGGTAATTCAACCTTAAAGAAAAGTAAATGGAAATGGAGAAAGTTTCCTTCTGTGTGCTAGCATATCCATGTGTTCTCTCTCCTTTTTTCCTTTTCTCAACCCCTCTTCCTTGCAAAAGAAATATGATTACAGATTATTATAAAAAAAGTGGGGTGGGGGGAGTTGAAAAAATAGAAAAGAAAGTCAAAAGCATGCAACGTGTGGTTTAAGAACAGTTCATGTGCACATGCACATACTGCAAATGCAACGCTCCAGAGTGAAACAGATTAGTTTACTAAGACTTAATGTGTACCTTTACAGCAAGACACCAGAGTCACCCTTTTGTCACTTTAACTAAGTGCCCACATACATGTACCCTTTCAGACATGTCCTTTGACTGGCTAATCCATTGTTCTTGAGAATAAAGTGCTGACGCATCTCCAGAACTACGAAGGCTGAAAGGACACATACCCCACTGGTCAGAAATTTTCCAGAAGGTTTCACAGACAGATCCAGATGTGGGCCAAGAAAGCCACTCTTGGTTTCATTTTATATGCAACTGATTTTTTTACAGCCTTCCTTTTGCTTCAACCAATCCTACAGGAGACATGCATCAACATAAAGAAAAAGGATTTGGGTAATTTTTTTTCTTCAAATTCTGTCAAAAACCAACTTGCTGAAGAAGTGCTGCAAGAATGATGAATAGCCCTGATGGCATTCCCACTTCTCTTTCTGTTCCTTTTCTTCACTTCATCAAGCTTATGACGTGCCAATGAGAGCCAGGGGAAAAAAAAACAGGTGGAGATGGTGGAACAGACGAAGACTGCTTTCATTGCCTCAACCAGACTGTTCCTTGCCAACAAGAACACATTCAGCTTCTGCTGAAAGTCAGTGTCAGGTAACTTGTTCAAACTGCCATCTCCCATGGGTAAAGATTAAAAAACAAAAGATGCTTGTTCATATGCGCATGTATATATCTATATTTGTGTCTGCACATGTGAATGCATGCATATGTATGCATGCATGTACTGGTTGGAGGGGTCAATATAGATGGGTTTTATCCTCAGCAATTACCTCAAACCTGGGGGTAATGGGAGGAGACAGGTATGACAAGACCATCCAGATCTTAGTTAAAAGCCTGTGGGACTCTTTTATAATACTCATCTAAAGTTGGCTGGATTCTCTATGTCGAAAATAAAATGGAAGTTTTGAAACTACATGTGCTGACAATGTATTTCACACAAGTGGTATTCTTCAAAGCAGGGTATCTCCTCAACTCTCTCTGTTTCTCTCTCAAACTCACACAGTGAGTTCTCTCTTTCATGTGCATATACATGTGTGTGCACACACACACACATGCATGCACACAATATTTTTGCCAGGGTAAGCTGCACCATTGTTCAGTGATCGTGTAATGACTTAGAAGTAACCTGGATTCTACACAAATATCCCCAAACCTGTCTAAGACAATGTTAAAACCTGACTTGGTTTTACACTCAAGATTACACACCCCACCATCCATAACTGAAGCTGTGACCGGCAGACAGCCAACAGCTCTTCGTGTGCAAGAAAATTCTCTCAGCTCTCAACCCCAATGCATGCCAGAATAATGGGAAGCATGTGAGTGAACTGGCTTCTCTTGCACTTGTTCATGCACAGTGCATAAGTAACTGATGGCCAAGGGGGAAATGGGAGTTACAAATAAAAAACCAACCACCTGAAAAACTTTGCAAAGTGTTTGCAATGTGCATCTGATTCCCTATACCTGCATTTTACAACATGCATGAACCTCCTCATCGGTGTAGATTTGATCATTATATATGTGCATGCCTTTAAACGACATTGGCTGTGAAACGTGCAGTATTTCAACCTACAAAGTACGGGCATGACCTGGGAACTGCAGACAAACAGATAAGGGTAGAAGAACTTTGTTGTTTTATAAGTGCCAGTGGGCATTATAGGCAGAAAGAAGTATTTTAAGCACAACAGCCAAACATCCAAAACCACTGTATGAAATATTACCAATGACTTCATCGTGAAGCAACACATTAATTTCACTTTTCAGAATGACAACTGCACAACCCATCCCACCTTCCCATTTGTTCCCCCCCTCCCCCCCAAAAAAACAAACAAAAATTCAGATAATCTGTCACAATAGATGGTTTAAAGAAAATGTGTGGAAACTCAAGGCAGCAAAACAGATAAGAATTCAGCGATCACTTAAAATAAGTAACACAGAGATAAATGTCTCCACTCAGACACATGCATCTGTGTAAAAGGGTCTACAGCAAAATGCATGGAAACTCACACCAGCAAAACAGATCACTTAAAATTAGTAAGACAGAGATTAATGTCTCACTCAAACATGCCTGAGCATGGGTGGATGTAGCTGTACCATACCCACACAGGGCAAATACCCTGCTGTGATCAATGCCAGCACAAACAACATTGCTCAATGCCACAGCCAGAGGGTTAACAAAAGGTTAATATCATCTGACAACAGGGAGCACAAACCCTGGCATTACCTGCTGAGGAGGCAGGCAAGTATTGCACCCTTTACCTGGGGCTGAAAGGTACAGGGAGCTGCCATTACAGCCAAGGCCAGAGGACTCCTGACAAGATCTGCTATCTTCAGAGCTAAGGAGGCCTTGCTCCTATATAAAAACGTTTGTTTACCTCACTGCTGTGCCCCATCCCTTCCTAGTGATGGTGTCAGGTATGTCACCTTCTGCTATGCTGAACATGTGGAAGCCCAGGAGGAAAACAAAGGAGATTATATTGTGCCTGAAAGGGGCATGTGTATTATCAGCATCTTTTCCTGACAAGGCAATCTAGGTGCCCTGCAGAGGGAAAAAGGGAATCTCAGTGCACCTCAAAGACAGCATGGACAGTGAACCCCCACAAATTTTGTACCAGAAAGCACACAAGAAGTCATTTTGTTCAAGTGTGGAATGAGACTGTCATGGCTTTTGCTTAAACTGTTAAAGGGGCATTGCTGACCACCATCATCCTTTAAGTTTAACATCTTTTAATTCAAACATACATCTTGTGTTTTAAAGAGATGAAATTAAGAACCATCTTCCAGCCAACAGGTGGTCACCTTTGACCATGTTTTGCACACACTCTCTGTCTCCCTAACCTATTTTTCTCTTAGAAAAGAAGAACATGAGAATGTAATGATGTTTTCCCTTCTTTGACCATCTGCATCAAGGACTGCACTGTTGTATTTCTCAACATTCATACGACCAACCGGCAATGTAACAATTTATTCATGATTTTAATGATGTGCATTGCCCTTACAACTGCAAAATTTTTACTATAAACATAGCCACTAGCATGGTCTCAGAATTAAGTTTAGAGTCGCAGCAAGTTTGTTGCTGGTTCAGTTAAATTTCAAAATTCATTCCTTGCAAGGTGTGGACATTAAGCCAAACACAAGCATGCTTAGTGTGTTGAAGAATTTTGGAAGATGCTAGGACATATGCTCTCTAAAACTTTGCTTTGACGGTAATCTTACTCTTGAAAATCCCAAGGAGGGAGTACAGTACTCTTTAAACAAAAACTGATGGGGAACCATGGTGTTGCCCCACAAGCTACATGGTGTTAAATCACAGAGGGTGTTACCCCACTGGCTACATGGAGTTACTCCATAGGTTAGATGGTGTTTCCCCCACAGACTAGATGGTGTAAACTCCCTCACAGGCTAGGTGGAGTTCCCCCCAGACTAGATAGTGCTAACACCCAGGCTAGATGGTGTTTTCCCCACAGGCTAGATGGTGTTTCCCAATAGGCTACATGACATTACCCCACAGGCTACACAGCGCTACCCCACAGGCTAGGTCATGTTGTTCATGATGGGCTTTTTTATAGGTCAGATGTGCACCCCAGTTCACTAAACCTGGCCATGGCCTGCATAGACGTGGCCACGTTCTTCAAACTAGTACACACATTCAATTTTTTAAAGAAAATTTTTAATAAGTGAATCAGAGAATGAAGCATGCCATATGCAGTGACAATCCCTCATTTCAAATGCAGACTATTTAAGAAAGATAAAATCTGTATGATTTATCACACACACACACACAAGAGTGTGTAGCACAATCGCCATCATTTTCCAGTACATTATTATAAACTTTTACTGAAACAAGAAGAAAATAATGTTATGTCTTACTGTGATAATTTTACCAATGGATGACAAAGACTACAACAGTGCATGCTAGTTTTCAGCAAATATTTACTCAGTAATACTAATACTGGGATCAACTGGGTATTTGGGTATTTAGTTGGAGCTAAAACTGATGTCTCACTTTAGTTTGTAGGCTTATGACCTTGCTTTAACAGACCTTGTCCACTGCTTACACTACAGCATTGTCCACTGCTTGAAACTTGTCTTCAGCTGTATGCTGTACGGCTGTGAAGCATGGGTACTCACAAAGGATATAGAATGATAGGCACCGGCCTTTAATAGAAAATGCAATAGAAAACTGCTGGACATCAGATGGATAGATAAAGTGACTAACGAAGAACTGTATGAATGAATACTGTCCAAACAAAACATCATGCAGCATATAGTGCAGAGAAAGCTCAGACTCTCTGGGCACATCTGTCCAATGAATGACAGTCACAAGATCTAAACACTCATATCTGGGAAAATGGATAGCTGTGACAAACGTAAAACACTGCACTGGGAATCGGTGGATGATGTTGAATGGGGAGGCACAACACTCCGGGAACTGAGCCATGCTGCACAGGACTAGGCTCAATGGGACAACTCTGTCAAGATGCCATCCGACACCACTGGACGCTGAGCCCACAGTTCATGATGATGAAAACTGATGTAGATTTTTGCACGATCTGGTAGAACAACCCTTATTTTTACTTGCTTGTCATTAGGACAGCGAGCACCATGGGCTGTCGGTTCACTTTCACAGTGCCACTAAAACCTAAATAAATCCCATCACCTGGTATAATCACAGCTCCATAAACTTTTCACCTGTAAAGTCCAGCAGCCTCCAGATTAACATTTTAAAGGGTCCAAGACACCCAGTCTACTATTTTATCCTTATCTGCTTTTTTTAAATGCTACCCTTCATCCTTCATTTCTACTTTTGTTTTAATGTAACATTTCAGCCTCTTAGTGGTAGGGTTCTATGGAGAGACATTTACTCCCACCTCAGTACCCACCACATTTTGTTCAGGTACTTAACAAAAATTCACCTAAATCAAAGTACCTTCAGGGCACAATTATTTGCATGCGCATTCATGCAAGTGTGTAAGTTTTCCATTTTTAACCAAAATTACCTTTAAAGTTAGCTTGAGTCAAATAAATCTAATCATTTTAACATCTTTCTTTCACACTCATTCTATTTTTGACAGACATACCTGCTGCCTGTATGTGCGAGGCATTCAGTTCAGGTACACAAAGACAATACCATTGCTCAAACTACCATGATTTTTCAGGTATATATCTGCAATGCGTGAGTCTGTTTCTAGTGCACTTAAACGAAAAAGCAAGAGTAACCATAAGGATGTTTAAAAAGAACCATGTTTCCATAGAAACTCCCAGTACCCCCAGGGTTACTCATCCACAGCACTGGCACAGGCTAGCTCAGCGCTGAGAAAAGAGCTCAAAGGTTTACTCAGGCACAAACTGCTGAAGAAAATGGGTGGCCGGGTAGGGGTGGGGGATGCAACAGCCAAAGGAGCTGATGAAAAAGAACCCTGCCAGAGGCAAGCTCAAGAGTTCGGTCTGCACTGCAGCAAGAAAGGTGCTCGGAAGGTATTTCTAAAGAAAGCCTGAGAAAAAGCAGTGAAAGTCAAGTAGACCTGTTCCTCCAAGTTACCTGCCATCACAGCCTTTGTCTTAGTTTGACAACCCTCATAGACAGAAAAATTTCTTCTCAGAAACCTGGACTCACTTTTTTGTGTGCTCATGTCATGTGTGCTTGTAGATTCGTGCATATATGATATGTTCACACATACATGGAAAATATACAAAGAAATACATGAACACATGCTCACATAATTAGTTGAGAGTGCTTACACAATTTTACACCTCCTTTTCCATAAACTAAGCAAAAAACAATAGTGTTTTGTCTCTCACGCATTAACCACAATCACTGAAATCTGGTGTGCACGTCTGCTGAGACACGAAAATAGCAAGCTGATGCTGCACAGATAAATGATTAAATCAAACTTCAATTAAAGATGAAAGGACAAACACCGACAGCAGAGCCTTGGCAAGATACAGAAAAGAGAACTGCACCATCCACCATCATAAAAATCACCAGAAAATAAATGTAAATCACTGGAGCCATTGCTTTCACTTTTCCAACAAAAGTCTTCCAGTTCCATGTCATGTCTGGGCACATGCAGAGAGACAAGGAGGTAGAGTGGAATGCGCAAGAATTCAATCCGCAGCCATACTCTTTGCATCAGCTACCTGACTCTGCACAGCCAGAAACACAGTAACTCACTCCAGAAATATCCCCTATACCCATCTCCTCTTCGTTCTTGGCAGGGCATTTTGCTACGGGTTCAATGCAAACATCCTCTTAAGTTTGTTTTCCTAGATTTCGCAGGGTGTGCAAGCAAAACACATCATACACAGACACATACTGATACAGGCTGCGAGTGTGTATCTAACAAAAATGTTGCAAAGCACCCGCTCATGCACCAAGTAAGATTGGTATGCATGATCTGGTAGAACAACCCTTATTTTTATTTGCTCCTCGTTAGGACAGTGAGCACCATGGGCTGTCAGTTCACACCTGGTCTCATATTTCCCCTGTCTATGGTGCTTGTTTATAAGGTTAACTGCTTGCCATGATATAGTCTCAATTGCTGACTCCATGTAAAGCATCAAACATAAAATAATCTCTCTCTCTTGATCTCTCTCTCTCTCCATCTCTCTTCCCCTTCTTATGGATAAGAAACAAGTTAAAATTAACATAATGCTCTTAAGAAGTTCACTTAATCACCAAGCACAATTCATGAACTATTAAACTTAAAGGTCAAAGATCAGAACCAAGTATGACTGTCTTCGGGGCAAAGCTGCTCAGCACATATGAAACCAGGGCATTACATTAATCAGGAATGCAGATGATTAAGTGTTTTAGTCCAAGTCAAACAGGAAGAAATGGATTGTGCACCTGAAACTTCTCTATGCCATATGCCAATCTTTTCTATACTGCTCAAAGGAACTGAAAGCTCAATGCAAACAATATGCGCCACATGATGCCAAAACACAAACTGGTAGTCACATTGTAGCTGAAGTGTACCTCAGTCATTAATGTAAAATCCAACAACAAATTCAATGGGCTATTTTCATTGCAACAGCATTCCCTATCGAGAGGTGCAACACACATAGACAAAAGACAGAGCTAGGGTGATGCAGAATAATCATTTCCAAGGAACATGTGTGCTTCCCACTGCTTTGCATGAAAGAAACCATGGTTATTGCATGGACTGAGCCAATGTTCCCAAAAGTCGTTTATGGGATTGTCTGCCACTCCTGCTGCAGCAAAAGGAACAGCTGTTTAAGGTCAGTTGGTAGTGGGTGTTTTGCCTGCAGGCGAACATCTGAAAAATTCTTGTTCGGGTCATAGTTCAGTGAATTTACTGGCCAGCCTTTAAGGTGGCGACAACCCAAACCCTTTGTGGTTTGGCGTCTTGGCAGTGGCTGTTTTGTCAGTGGCTGTTTTGTCCGTAATGCCAACAGGGTCACAACCCCATCATCCTGTCTGAATTCTGATGTGGGCATCTCTGTTGTTTGCTCTGCTGACACTTCCTGTCTAATTGTAGTCCTGTTGCCTTGTCACAATGACCGAATGGGATTCTCCCAATCTGCAACAAGCTTCTTGGACCCCAGTGTCTGCATGCAGCAACCCAATTGCCATACTGTGATTAGCATCACTGAGTTGTCATCTTGGAGGCAGGGTTATAAACTTCCTTTCCACCACATCCATAAATACTATCCAGTCCCTCAACACTGGCTCAAATGTGTTCATGCTACACAAGGTTTGCACGTGCACTGCAGTTTTTCACCTGTTCAGTTTTGTTTTGTCACCTGCACGTGTTTGGTTTGCACAGCTCTGTCATCTTGGATGCACATGCTTGGCTGGTGCTTGTGGGGTGCATGAATGTGACATTCACTGTTGCAGCGTGAAGCAAAGCACATCCAAATGTACCAGATCAGATGCTGTGTTCTTGAAAATTACATGTCCGTCATCTGCCTGGCAGCTGGTCTTTCAATTCAATGCGTAAAACGCCACAAAATAAAACACATATCTCATATGAATACTGAATGTGTGCAGTGCAGAACCGTGAAACATTCCCGTTATAAGAAATCCAAGCCTTTTCCTGAGTACTCAAGAGAATATCTCTGTATTTTTGTTGTTGTTACTGATGGCTTGGGGGTGGGAGGGGGAGTAAGACATGAAGAAGACACACAGAATTAGTCTGCTGCCTGAGACTGAAAAATCTGAGAATGTTTAAAAAGAAATAAATATGTGCCAAAAGTACAGCATATTTTTTAGCAGTGGCTGGTAGAATCCTGTGCAAGATGATGTCTTTGACAATGATCTCTGACAAAAAAAAAACCCTCTGTGCATCTCATTCCCAGTTCTCCACTTTCTGGTGTCTGATCTACTTTGAACTGTGTCGTGCTTGAGTACTGTTAACAATGCAAATTCCTTCTGCCAGGCTTCTTGAAAGTGATTCTAACAGTTCTTATATCGTGAAGCATCAATCAATCAGTCAATAAGATTTTACAAACCTGTAATTCTGGAGTTCAAAACTGTGGAATTCGTGGCTGAAAATGAAACTTCATGAATTTCCAACTACGAGTAGCATTCCACATTGATACACAGTCTCCAATTTTATGACTGAAAATAGACCGACAGCCCTGAGCACTGGGACCGACCCAAGTCAAGTCAAGTCTTACATTTTCCCAGTAATTCTTACGGAAATTGGGCAATTTTCAAATCTGATGGCATGAGCCTACAATCTTACATTTTTCTTAAACTTTTGTCAAAATATGGTTAATCAGATTACTTGGCAAATAATTGAGTGCGAAGTATGGATGAAAACGACCAACAGCATCAGTGATTTCATCAGAGACTCTTTGATTTTCTATGCAGGTGTATAGGAATGTGTTTATTTTGCACTGAGCTTCTTTAATCTCTGGCAAGAATAGTTTCTATAGTGTTAGATCTATACTTATTTACTCCAGGCCTAATGTGGTTGGATGTTTTAGACTTTAGCTGGTTGTGAGTTAACTTCCCTCGAGCAGTTTTAAGACCAAGGTGTGCCACCACTGAGTGAAGGGAATGCAACTCACAAGGTCTTTTTCTACAAAGTCTTTCTGTCAAGAGGACAAAAACCATCTGGCTCTCTCATATAGCATCTTTACAGTCAGGCATCAGTTTTATGAGCAGGAAATACCCCACCCCCTCCCAACCAAGTGCCTCTGACACACACCCATCTTCACTTCTATTTTTTATGGCATTCCCAATGCACAGCAAACTATTTCTGCAACAGTACTTGGACTATTCAACAAATCTGACTTCAGATCACATCCTACTTTTGACCTACATGTACAAAGTTCACCAAAGTACACATCTGCTAAAATCCAAACCAAAACAAACCAGAAGAAAGAAAGACTCCTTTCACGACCTTTCTGAGTTTCAAAAGCCTGGAACTGTTTTCCTGGTTTCCAGCAGTTTAAAACACCAGATTTTTGGCACATCTAGGTCTTTAATGTCAGGGTTTGACGTAACAGCACTTAGAATAGCCTATGGGTATATTTGTGTAATGACAGTCATAACAGCACCATCCTGACAGGTACAGCACGGCTTGGTATGGAGAACACACTCTGGCAGTAAGACAAGAGCAGGCCTGCTCTACCAAAAGAAGAAAATTGGTCTTTCACTCAATTTTGTTTTCTCATCTGATACGTCATATTGCTAAGAGTTC
Source organism: Lanistes nyassanus (assembly GCA_004794575.1). NCBI lineage: Eukaryota > Metazoa > Mollusca > Gastropoda > Architaenioglossa > Ampullariidae > Lanistes > Lanistes nyassanus. The sequence continues at coordinate 143,857 of SMGT01006180.1, forward strand.
TTCCAGAAAATAGAAAGTTTGGCTGCAGCACCTGACAGCTTATAGCATCATAAAGTGCAAACACACGATTTTCAACCTCCTCCTCCCCATTGTCATAATCACCATTAACAGCTGCAGCCACCACTATTGCTGTTCTCCCCACATTGCTTAGTATTTCTAGTCTTAATAATGCTCAGTGTCATTCTGTCAAACAACTGTGAAGTGCATATATACATACACACAAAATTATGAAGCTGCTCCTGTGGACATGGAGCCTAAACTCCGTTGCATGTCCTACAATCATGCCTCCTAATTTTTTTCTAAACTGAGATAAAGTACATCCAGCTCTCACAACACTAAGCCAAAAACTCTATGGGGGTGTAGAAAATCTGGAAAACATGATGCCATATATCTCCCAGGCTGAAATTACAAAAAGTAAAGTACAAATGTAGAAGATTTTAAGAATTTATGAAGCAGATGTTTGTTACACTACATCTTATTTTCTTACCATACACCCGAGACACAGCCTATAGTCACATCTTTCCTCATGGCTTTTTGGATACATGTATTCATTTGAATATGGGATGCAAAAGATGGTGTATGTGAGGTGTATAAAGAGTGCACATATGAAATGAGTGATATTTTTGACAGTCTATTGGGCTCTTTCAAAGTGATTGATTTAGCCAAGATACAATGGTCTAAAACAAAAAATACATGCTCCACTACAACTTAAGACAGACATACAAAGACAGCTAGACTGTGCAACTCTATCCGGTTTTGTACAGATATCAACAGTGCAACTACAACGGTACAAGTTTAACAGCAATAGGTCTATTAGTTACTTGATATCGGAAAGATTTGTATCACAGGTCACCAAGGGATACTCCAACACAAAATGAAATTTATCCTTATCATTAAAAGTCTGGCACACAAATCACATCCTGTCCACTTAGCTCTGATTACTAGATGAATATCTCAATCCAAATACAACGAAGTAGATGAATTATATAAAAGGAGTACCTAAGTGCATATGTGTGTATGATTCAAATGTTATCATGTGTTGTGAGCAGATCTATTCAGCCAAGTGTGGTAAAACAACTCTACACATTCACAGCCAGATAAACAGAAAACACCTTAAATGATCTGCAAATGGCAGAGTTCTCAGTCTGTTTTGTCGGTCAGTGTGTCATAGTCTTGTATGAATGTCCTGAGTAAAAAAAAAAGTCATTCTAATTTTCAATCTAGTATGTTATTTACAACAAAATCTTACCACAGGGATGGGGAAGTTCCCATATTTTCACTAACCTGACAGGATAGATGCTTGAAAACTTCTCTATCCCCATGTCGAGTAACCCTGCTAGCCCAGATGTTTTATTTACTTTTACGATAACCCTTTCTCTCTCAACACATTTTTTTTTATAAGACTAAAGACTATGTCACTAAGTAAACAGAAAATCTCTTGACAACTTAGAAAATCATGAAAAATGTTACCTTTTGGGAAAGATCTTAAGTAGGAGGTGAAACTTCCATTGGCTACTATGCATGAGGTACTCATACAGCACAGTGGTTATCTATTACTTTAGTAGATAAATAGTAACACTTGCAGCAGTTGGACCCCAAAAAAAACTTCATTACACGACAAGCTAATGATTTATGACTTTTAAATGGCTAAGCAAGATTTATGGTGCTCTATGGATCACTGGACCAAAATATTTCCTCACCTGGTGCTACTCTTCAGATTATTTCAATCACAAAATTACATTTTGTATTGAATGCAAAATCCACGTTCTAATGCTCTGCTGAAATTTAATTCATCAGCTGTATACTTGAACGATGCTGCAAATGCTATATAGTCATTGACTGTGAGATGATCACTAAAATAAAAAGAAAACTTATAGGATTTGTGTGTGCATATATATATATATGCAAATAAATCAAGACTTAGTTGACGGCAACCTTATATTGTGACAGGTGAGCATTTCTGGCACATGCACTGATAGTGATACAGTTTATTACCATAGACCTTGCTATAGGAAAATGCAGAAAAAAACATGACAGTGAGTAAAAGTTTGGGTCAACTGGTCAATACAACAAACAATTCAAAAACTCCTACCTGGGTTTTTCACAAACTCACTGACCCAGAGAGAGAGAGAGAGAGAGTAATAGGTGATGATAGACAATAAGGGAGGAAGGTGTGCGCGGGGGGGGGGGGGCTGCCCAACTTGCAAGACTCTGTGCTGCCGGTGTGTTATCTATGTTATCAGGAACTCCTAAAGGGATGAAGAGGATGTATCATCAACAGCCCCACAACGATCAATAAGGTCAGAGGTAAAATGATCACGCTATAAGGTCTAATCTCTGGCAATGGTTCAGCCTGTTGCCATGGTAATTATTATAGCAGTATCCCTCAGGCCACACCCATAGGCTCAGTGTTGTTCGCACAGAGATCTGTATTACAAATGCAACAATAAACTCATTAAATTTTAAAGATGCGGATGCACAAAAATCACCTACCCCAAGTTTCGTTAACTGTTCGTTTAAGGACTTGATCCATTCATCCAGAAACAGCGGCGAGTGATAATAGTGCAAGTAGATCCAGTTGAGGGCTGTGTTGAACCATCGGCATGTTTCGTGCTGCGAAGCGGACACACTTGCGAACGCATCGCTCCCTACGTCGCGAACTTTCTCTGCTGCCGGTTGTCTTTGTAATGGGCCAAAAGCAGCAACTAGGGAATTGACCGTAATGACAACGATGCACGCACCTGCGCACCATCCAAACAGCAAAAGGTCTAATACATAGCTGTCGAAGTCCAGCTCCGTGTACCAAGTGCCTGAAGCTTCCGCCATTTTGGTGTACGTCTCCCCCAGCCGGTACCAAATAAGTTTCAGGGTTATATCTGCCATGTCTCAGCCAATCGGAACCCTCTAAGAGTAACAGGATCGCAGAAGAGGGGTCCTTCTTTTCCATAAACTGCTTTGATGCTTCCTCCCTGCGGACCCACGGCATGCGCCGCAGACGAGCAACAGCAGCTACTAGGCTGCTAATTCGGGATTCTCTCCCCTTCCTTCCGATGCCGACCTTTCCCCTTGTTGCTTTCAGTTCGAGGCGTGCGGTGAGATCTATTGATCGTTTTACATGAGAATGCGAGTATCAGTGTCATACATTTGGCCTTGAAATCTTGTAAACTGAATCTCATGTATGCGGGATCCCAGCGCAAACGTTTAAAATAAACACTGGAAGGGCCAAAGGGGCCAGCATGCATTTATGCAATGCTGGAAAAAAAACCCAGGCTAACACAGCTTTTTAGGTTTGGGTTTGATCTTTACTTTAGTGACTGTTCAGAGCAAAGCTGAACATCGGGGGAAAAGTGCGACGTGTAATATTCAAGTCTGAGCTGTCTTTGCACAGAAAATCTTGCAATGGTCACTGTTAGAAATACATAGGTCACCAGTGCCCGGTTGCTCAAATCGAGGCTTCAGATTTCGAGACTGGGAACCCCCGTTTGACCTCATTCCGCATGCTCATAACATTCCATACAGAAGATGAAAAATGATCTTTTTACGATCCTCGCTGACTTAACAAACTTGGCGTGCAAAATTGCATAACCATATGTGCAGAAACAGCGGAGCATTATAGTTTATACAGACATGAGAACTGATACTGAGATATACATCATAAACTAGGCTTTGTGAGTAGTATGAGAATATACGGGCTGACTACTCGTGGATTCAAGAAAAGTTTATTGGTTTTGGCAAAGGATTAAAATTAAATCCAGTTTATCTGCGTAGAGGTCAACAGTTGAGGCTTTTGGCACACCCTGTGTTCACTTCTGCCAGATAAACTGTTTTGTGTTAAATACACGTACACAGCAGAACTGAACACCAATACATATCGAATTGAACACCAAGCAGAGAGCACTACAAGGGTATATAGTTGCTATTCCTAATAATGTGAATAGGAATTACATGCATGAATTAGTTTCATTTGCTGGTCAGTGTGCAGGTTGTTGTGGTAGGGGTGGATGTAGGGGTAGCACTGACAGTGGTTGTGGTGGGTGACATGTCAATGCAGTTATGTGTATACACTGAGACTGCCCTTTATGTGCATCCTTGCACAATAAACAAACACTGCATTGTTTGATCTTCTACATTATCTGAGAAAAGAATCCATGCTACCATTAATTAACAACCAATAAAACTAATATGATGCAGCAATAATCAGGCATTTTAGGCATAGTGCCTGTGCAATAGCTTTTCTACCTGCCTGATGTTGGCTTCTAGAGCTGGAAATAAAAGCCATCTGCAGCCACTTAGAATGATCCCAATACAATGGAGATTGATTTTCTGTCAACGGTCTTTTGTCAGCCTGTGTGAAATCCGGCATATAGGTCACTACACGGCTTCATCGTAGCTTACATCTTTGGTTAATTTTTCTGGTATTTGATGCATTCAGCCTTCGTCCACTGTGTGTGCTTGCGATGAGGTGATATTCGCTAAGATCTTTACAAAGAGAATTCGAAAACAGGAATAATTGGTTTGCTTTTGAGTTTAGAAATTGATGGAGGTAGCTTCGTCATTAACATATATTTAATTACTATAAATGTAACAGAGAGAAATCGTACAATCATGACTTGTTTTTTGGTAAAATGTTATGGTCTCACTGCCAATGCCTTGGTCACTAGATGTAGAAGAATTAGACAATAGTATGCAATAATATTAATTCCGTATGTCACATTTGTCACCGCCACCCTTTTTTTAAAAAATGAAGCGCCTACAGATTTTTTTCAGTACTGACCATGATATCACAGAGAAGGATGATAAAGAGTCCATGTTATTAGATGATGTGTATTTCTTCAAAAATGTCTTTTTTCATGTAAATGTACAGGTTCTGCTGTTGGCAGCATGTCATTTTTGCAGGTCAAGTTTGTTGTTACTAGTTAAGTGGTTGATTTCTCCTCTGTGGAGTATCATTTTCGGATACATTGTATTTTGAGGCTGTTACTGTGTGAGCTGGTAGTGATGGTAGACAGAATCACGTTTGACAACTGTTTAATAGAAAAGTTCACGTCCTCTGGGCAATTACAGTGAATGGTGGTCCTGTATCAATCAATATGTTTGTGCTAATATCCGAACATCAATACGTCACATGCATGAACATACTCATGTATGCAAACACAAAAGGCAAATCTACAAAAGCATGCACACACACAGAGCTTCAAGAAAAGAGATGATATTAGTTCGAAAATCAGTAAATGAGATAATCTATTGCAATACAGTGCAAATTATGTAGTTTAATGGCTTTATTGTCAAATTTACCATGATCTATTCCAAGCGTGATGTGGGTGGCAGGGGAGTCTCAAATGAAATCACAGATATTTGCCTTTCTGGCAACAAAATCCCGGTAAATTTCAGAGAGTTTTGTCATATTGTTTGTGCTGGGTGCAACTGGGATTTTTCTGTTGCTTATAAAATGCAATTCACTGGACTGTTTGCATTAAAATATTGTCCATCTTCCTTGTAATGCAGATTAAACCTTTAGCTTGATAAGCAGGCAATCTGTGGTGTCTGCATTAAAATAGCATGTGTCTTTGTAGTTGTTTACATTAAACTTTAGGTTGACAAGTGGCCAGTTTGCATTCTTGTACTCTTCCACTGCATAAAACAACCAAGGTGGTGTGTACAAAATGCTGTCTGCGCTTCTATACTTCATGCATAAGTATAAATGCATCACTGTGTCCGCACATGATCTGTAGAAGAAACTCCTAATGAACTACAATGACAAGTGGTGCATTTGTTGTCAAATTCTTTTACTCAACAGCGAAAATCATGAAGGGATACATGTTTCATTCACAAACCTGTCTTGGGTACACACCAGAGATCAGGGAATACATGCATTGTGGTCTGGTGGCTCCAGACCAACAGAAATCTTGGTGGCAATCAAAAATAATAAATCATGACTGCCATCAGACTTTGCTGACTGACAGACATACAAAAAAGTTCCACATGCCGGTACATGAATATTTCTTGTCACAACGAGAAACAAGCAGCATAGTAGTTTAGTTTTAGCCTGATTTCAAAAGATTATAAAAGACCCTGCATTTTTGTCAGCTCCTACTCTGACCCCTACTCTTAAGATACATTTTCACAAAATTATTTTAACAATATATTAATATTTGTACCACATCTCTCTCTCTCTTGTTCTGTGTGTGTGAGTGGGTGTGTCCAGGCACACGTATTTGTTTCCATCCATCCTATTTTGGCCTGCTGCTGGAGACGGGGGCTAGTAGTGGCTAGTAGTAGTGTCAAAAGATCTCAAAATGCTCTAGACATTATAAGATGATCAGTATCACTAAATCAGTAGAAAGAACATGGAGCCATACTTTCATGGGTCTTGTAGTTGTTTCTTATTTTTGTAATCCAGTGTTAATACAGATTGAAAAACTGATTGCAATTAAAAGAATATTAGGAAATGCTGTGACATTCTATTTTTCTTCTGGTTAGCTGGAGAAGTTTTTTTAACCACTATTTTCATTCACCTTGTTGACTCGTGTGAGCAAGGACAGACAATTCTGTGCCGATACCACAGAGACGGCTACAGATCAAGGTACGTAAAGAAGGATCTTCCCGTCTATGCTTCCTGCTGCCATTAGTGGACGGGCTAAATGGAATGCCACTGTTGACACAACATCAGAATGTCCCCTTAACCTCTGACAGTAAGTTCTGGACCTCAAGTCATAAACATAAGCTAATTTGTCTTCTGATCCGGATCCCAGGTAGGTTCCACAGGGACTGAAGGCCAAGCCACAGCCATGCGCATTGTTTGTGCGACCCTCCAACCTCATGACTGAACTCTTAGTGCGAACGTCCCAAAGCTTAATGCTGTCCATGGTGGAAGAGGTAGCAAAGACGTTGAAAGCCTCCTGCGGCTGGGAGGTGAAGCTCGACCCTTCATTCAGTCCAATGCTATGTACAGGCTTTGCATGGGCATCTGAGAACACGTGTGACTGCTGGCCTACGTTCAAGTCAAAGATTTCCACATCACGGTTTGAGCCTGCACACAACGCAAGATGCGAGTGAAAAGAATTTATGGCAGCAAGAGCGGTTAGGCTCTGGCTAGGAGTCTCCCATTGCTTGACCAGTTTGTACTTGCTTTTGACCAGATATCTTTTGATGTCATCCTTGCTTGCATCTAAGTGATACTTGTACAGGCACAGGTAGTTGCAAACAATGAGCAAGACAAACTTGTCCATGTAAAAGAACTGGGCTCCCTTAACTTCCTTTGGGTAGGGTGTGTTCTTGGTCTTTTCTGCAGCCTGAGATTCCTTGAAATTGTGGCTGAAGGTTGAAAACTTTAAAAGAGTTTCTCCAGAACCTGTGTCCCACACCATAGCACTTCTATCATTGGCTGATGTGATCAGAAAATTCCCACTGTTGCTCCAGCGAACTGTACTAACAGTGCCTATTTACACACACACACACACACAAAATCATCATCATCACTACTGAACGATCATTTTGTGCAAATTTTTTTACATCCTGTTCTACTCTGAGTAGCATAAAAATCATGTCACAAGGAGTTAATGTCCCTTCCACAAGAGAGTGATGAGACACTGCTCAAACTAAAGAATAATAACATTTAGTTCTTAATAATAAAAAATATTTTAAACTCTCCCCCCCTCACTTTCAAGGGGGGTTTGCAGCAGAAAATATCTTAATTCATAATGCTGTAGTCATATATATGGTGATATAAATAAATGACAACAATGAAAGTGATGTCTCATGGCAGCATGTAAGCTTTGCTTTCTTCTGCTTTTTCAATTTTTCAATTTTCACTTTACAATTAAGTTATTGATTACTACTAGGACTACCGAAGCACAGCCCATCCATTATCAAAAGCCTGCCTGATGAGATTTATAAATTTCCAATCCACTGATCAAAAGTTTGCCTCAACTCTTGAAGATCTAGATATATAAATAATTGAAATAAAACTATTTATAATTACCATATATGTATATGCACATGTACACACAAAATGCAATAATCACATTTGTGTTTTCAAACTGATACATTTGTCTATTGATTTTATAAATTTGATTGTTTATACAAGACTTTATTTGTTGTTAGTGCATGCTTTAAAACGTTATGTTTGCAAATGCTCTTGTATACCATGTGATAGTTGCTTTTATTGCAATTGGCCACAAAGTGCCATTAGCCCTCATAAGGCCAGCAACAAGTCTGACACAGCGATTCACATACCTTCATGTCCAATAAAAATGCTGCTTTCCTTCTTCCCATATGGTGCAGGAAAAACCAACGTGGACGTGTTGGTGAGCGAACAGGCTAGGCTCTTTCCAGAAGGACAGAACTGCAGACTGGTGATGGCTGTAGGAAGGGCAGACACTGTTAGCTTCCCTTCAATCTGTTGTGGTGGCCCTGCATCATCTGGGTACTCCTGAGAGGAGAGTTTTGAACCCAGTCCATGGCAGCTGTCTGCAGGACACCTCTCTGCGCCCTTGGGTTTTGATCTGCTAATTGTTCTAGGCTTGAACATTGTTCGACAAGGGGACTGAGTGTAGCCTGAAGATTTGACAGTGGATTTAAATGTCAGGGGCTGGTTCATGGGGTCAGGCTTCTTTTTTCTGTGTGATGTTGACCCATGGCTTGTTGACAACACATTCTTTGTGGTCATGCCCTTTGGTACAAGTTCAGTTCTGAGGGGTGAGTCATCCTGCAGTGGGGTCACTGCCACCATGTTCAAAGCATTTGCCAGGCAAGGTGCAGCACTTAATACATCCCTGGATAAATCACTTGCAAAAGAACCACTTTTGATAGCAGTATTATCAGAGTTGTTATTGATCTCGCTATCATTTGCTGCAGGTATCTTCCACTGAACAACAAGAATTTGTGGGTCGAATAAGGTGCCCACCACAGTTACCAGGTGTTGCGAGTTAATTTGTCCTGTGCTGGCCATGCTGATGGATCCAATAGTTTTTTGATCCACAGTAGACTGGAATGTGCTGTACAATGGTTCTTTGAAGTTTGTGAAAGTCAGAACCTCAAGTGTCCGAGAATTAATCAAAAGCAAACAGTGTGTGGTGGCAATAGCAAGGAAGGGACTGACAGAACATAGGACATTGCTGACAGCATGGTGACCCTTGTGTGAAACGTTTCTGGAGTGTTGTGATTGTGCATGTAAATAGAAGAGGTTCAATACAGAATTACTTGATTCAATAAAGGCAGGACCCACATCACCTTCAGCTAAACTGTCTGCTGTTGTTTTCTGGATGGAAGTAGCCCTCTTGTTGACATGCACAGGTGTGTCAGATGCAGACTCTTTTGCATGTCTTCCGTCCTTCTGGGTTCTGTGCATTTTTGCCATTATTTTGCCTACATCCAGCTGAAATAACTGTCGGAAGTTATTTCCATCTGTGAGGTCAAACACTTTCAAGTCACCACCCGCAGAACCCAGTGCCACGTGCGGTTCTACTTTGTTCATGGATATGCTGATCAGTGGGGCAGACATAATGATTTGGGACTGGTAGATGAGACAAAACTCTCGGACATCCCACACCTTGAATGTTCTGTCGTCTGAAATAGACACAAGAGTTTTCGAGTAATGGGGGCAAAATTCTGCTGCCGTTACTTTCGCCAGGTGACCCGCAAGCTCTGCAACAATTTTCGCTTTCGAAACGCTGGCAATTTTCACTACTGATTCCACGCATAATGCGATGAGCTCTGCGTCGGGGCTGAAGCTGACCTGGATAGGGGTTCCCTGTCTAGAGACCACAATGTTTCCTTTGACTTCCACCCCGCTGGCGAAATCTTGCTGACATCTACGAATGTTCCAAACTATGACGTAATCATCAGCCGCAGAACACAAGAGAATGGGTTCGTCGTGGCTGAAACAGAGTGCGGACACTGGCCTCTTGTGGCCAGTCAGAATCATGGGTTCTGCTTTCACATCGATGTCCCACACTGCTGGGGTGTTTCTTGTCAGTGGAACGCACACCATCGAGCCACATACAGCTGTTTCAATGTGTGCCGGATTCGCGTGCAGAGGAAAGGAGTATGTGTGAATGGTTGACAGTTCTGAATCCATTATTAAAAATCTGTGTTTCTCGTCATTAAAAAATTACCTTCAAGAAGTAAATAGTTCCTGGGGATTGCTAAATCATGAGGAAATCCATGGTTGCTGCGTCGGTTGCGAACCACGCTACAAAGAGACTCGGGCTTGAACAAAAGCGCCATCTACATCCGGATAGTTTGTCAATAGAGTGATCGTAGATGTTCTGTGCCTAGTAGAAAGCCCGAAATTGTTTACTTCTTGAACCAAAAAAAAAAAATCAAACCTAGTTTGCCGTCATCAAGGTAATGGGAGATACTAATTATAACACCATTCTGCTTGCACGTATGGCTTTACAGGTATATGTGTGATTGCATGTTACTCTGTGTGTTCGCCTCGAACACTGACACTCCCATCAAAGATCACTCTTTTAAATAAATCAGTGTTTCATTTCGTACAGCTTACATGTAGTGGTAACACCAAAAACCAATCGTCTCTACAGTAATTAAAACAAAAAAGGTCCTTGTTACAGAAGGCTGTGGCAACTAAGGGATTTCACTCGTGAGTCATTAGACGCTGCAGACTGGTCTTGGAGTATTGTCCCATTGTTGAGCATCATCACTGTACATAAAAGGCGCGGAAATTTTCATTTGCCCGTCGGGATGGTAAGTTGACATTCACTAGTTTACTGAAATCTCCAGAGGTTAGTGGAAGGTTTGACTACAGATGTCAAAAAAAAAAAAAAGTTGATGGCCTGATAGGCTGGTGATTTATGATTTGCAACGGGTTAGTGTATTTTCCCCTCCCTGCATCGCTTTAATTTGCTTGCATTGTATGGCCATGCGAAATTCCATCACCATCTTTGATGTAGAAACACAGGTAAGTACGTTTCACTTGATATTAGATATATAATCACACGAAGTAAACATTCTGTCACCTTATGGGGCCTAGACAGCTCTGCAAGCAGAACCGCGTGGTAACGTACGGATGTTGCTGGTTTGAATCGGGGATTTAATATCCTGGAGTTAACATTTTGCAGACTCCACTGAGCTTTTCCCGAGCATTGGCTCTTCGCAGCTATTAGTGTGGTGGTTGTTTCAGTGAATAACTTAGTAATAGGATCTTATTTCTCCGCCCCATGATGCGAAATCACCGCAAGGTCGAAGCATTGCCCCTCTGAAATGACCTACCTAGTACCTATAGTGCTTTCCTACCGTTCTGTCACCGTCTTTGCCGACAAAATAGACAAAAACACCCCCGAAGCTCTCGGGTACTTGCACATAGGCGTGGAACGATGAAGATTATGGACGAGCACACCTTAAAACCTGAGGGCTTCTTAAGCGATCGTATCTTCTTTCCGCCATACAAAAGACGGACACACCAACAAAGAGGGTGTGGGACCCACGTCCTGGTTAAGCATTACAAAAAGAAAAAATATATATATATATATTATCAAACATTTTTCCAGAAAGCTTTGTCGATACCAAGAAGGTGATTTTTCTCGTAATTGTGTACATGCCTTTTCCCGCATGTATGAGAACCTGTTGTGTTCTTCGGAAAGCTTACGTCCAGTCAAAGATGAGTTTTGGTAAAGAAGCAAGCCATGTTATGTAACGATATCTTATACTGTTCATGTGTATTACGCACCGCACGACAGTCACGTACACGAAAATAGGAAAGACGAATTCATTTACATACACACCCATGCATATGTACGTACATACATGCAAATGTACAAGGGAATGGGAGACCAAATGCTCTTGCTATCGTGCATGCATGTGAAAATGATAAAGAGTTTTCCAGTGTTTATTTAAGGGGAAATGAATGTAGCGACAACCTACCAAAGCGGCAAAAATTAGCATGATATAGAGAGCCTCCCAGCCTGCCTAAATAGAGAGCAGGCAGCGAAGGAAGGACAGAAGACAAATACTGAAAGCAAACAGCCTCCCACTACTCGATGGATTTGCAATGCGCAGCGCCGCTCCAACAGGTGGCGAAGCATCAAAACCGCACTTTTTTTTCTTGTCGAAAACCACTTTTGCACTCTTTTTGATACATCTTATAGGGTATTATATTACTGTGTCTACTGAAAGGACCTACAGTATGCAGTTTACGTCAATTGGAAACAAAAAATAGTATCCCTAAATGGCGACTGCGCCGTGTTACAGGTAACACAAGATTCCTCTTTGTGTGACCCACGAATGTCATTTTCTTCCCATACACCCAACATCCTCTCGGTGCACAAACTTAAGAAGTGTTATAAAATATAGACAACAAATCTGCCATGCGCGACGACAAATTTTATCACAGTAAAGAGTACACATTATGACAGTTGACGACAAGTTATTGCATGTGCAGTCTGGATTTATCTGGAACTCCAGTTGCACGATGTACTACATGGACACACGCACGCGCTTGCACGTGGGATACATGGCACACAGTGAAAATAAAACTCGAACGACGAAACATGTAGCGAGTTATTTCCCACAAAGTCGTGTGCTTTGACAGGTGCTTAAACCCGACCAGCAGTCTGCTCTCGACTTCTAGTATATGAAATATATTTTGAGAAATTGTGTTGTGAAAAGAAGTACGTTAGTTCTGCAGTTACACTTGGCAAAAGAGGTTTCAGAGCCAGCTCTGTGTGTGTGTGTGTGTGTGTGTGTTTTGAGAGAGAGGCGATTCAACGTATGCGAAAAGTACCTTTGCAGTTGGGCGGAGAACGGAACGAACCGTCACTTCATACTTTATTGCAATCGGATGCGATACCATACGAAATTCGCTCGGCCGTCTCGGGTGGGAATTTGGAGAGTGGTGGCGGCAGGTGCTGGAGTTTGGCACGAGCACTTCATACTATGCTATGGTTGAGATCCATGGTCCTTCGTGCTCAGGATTGATGACTATATGCTGTCCTTTCAGCACAGCACTGATCCGTTAACGACAGTCTGATATCCTAGTCGCAGTAGATCCCCGCAGTGACGTCACCAGGTCATCTAATCTGGAAAATTTTGACTTGCCCATAAAACTCGGCCACGCAAAGAGTGCTGTCATCTACACATCCGACAGCGACCGGCCATTCGAGTCCGTCTTCCTGAGACAGAACTACTTTCAGAAGTCGCCCTCGCGGATTGATCCGCAATATTCGTTGTTCGCACGAGTCCACCATGTAGAGGAACCCGGATGGACTACAGGCCACTCCTCCTGGTGTGTCGACCACCCCGCTGTGTCTGGCAAAGGCAAAACGCGTGAGAGTTAGAAGAACAGCGCAGAAGAACTTCTGCAACTTGCGCTCAATGACATCTTTATTACCAAGTGCTATTCACACTTTAGCGCTCAGTTTGAATGAGAATCAAGAAGTGTCTGTTTAATTAATCACTACTTTTTGCGTGTCCGATGACAGCGGCCTTATTGTGTTTAATAAAGAACAAATGAGGACAGAGCGCTATAAATCATCAAATGACAACCCCAACAAAGTACTGGCAGCGCTAGACACAACCGTATGCTGACGTATGTGACCAAGGGAGCCTACCGCACCCAACCACGTAGCAAAGAGAGAGTCGAAAGTAAGGAACGTGGTAGATCTAAAGATCTACGTGTTTGGGTACGGTTGGCTCCCTTGGTCACATACGTCAGCAGACGGTTGCGTCTAGCGCTGCCAGTACTTACTGTGTTTGACAAACAGCAAAAGATAACTTTTACAGCGTGTACCCAGTGATATCTAGGTTTATGGCTGAATGCTATTCTTACCTTAGTGCTATTTATGCTTGAATGATTTCAGCGAATCAAAAGGCTTGTTTATCTGATAATAGCTGGATACTTTAATTAGCGCCTTTTTAATTATCTTTTCTATTCTTTCCCTTTTTTTGTCTGACGACAGTGGGTAAAACATTATTTGTCAACAAAAAAGGTAGTTTATGACTGGAATTAGCAGATTAAATTCTCGTTCATACGTCCAATAAATCATGTTAGGGCAGACTGAGCCAAAAATCACTGAGCACGCGGGTCAGTGAAGCATGATAAGGTCGCCCCATCGTAATGTGCAGTCAGCAGCTATTGGCTTACTTAGGAGGTTGAAACAGGAAGTGGGTTTGACCCGACTGATCCAAGCACAGCAACGCCTTGTTTTCGCTGTCGGACACCACCAAGTGACCGCTGTTGGTGACGCACATGCTGTATGGCACCTGCAAAATAAAGGGTGGTCTTAGAACATGACAGGCATGGCGAGGAAGAGTCCACGCTAACAAACAAAGGGAAATTAACCAGTTCAATCCAAGTAACTGTAGCTATTGAAAGGCTTTCTTGACCAAAACAAAACTGTGAAATGGAGGTTTGCTTTTTGTTGGAAGTTTTCTTCTCGATGTGCGTCTTTTGAATATCTTGATGGATTGTGAGGACATTATCAGTCCCCTCGATGCCATATGCCAGCAGAAACTTGGCAAGCTCTCTACAGTGCTTGGCAGCTTATTGGTCGAAGGTCAGGAGAGGGCTTTGGTCCGCACTCTTTTTTGCAGTCTCCTCGTCTTGCTTGCAGTCTGTTGCTGAACTTTCAGTGCTTGTGCACTCAGATGGGAAGATCTCAAGGACATTTTCCATGATTTGCATAACCATTCCCACACCTTCTCGTCAACACTGGCATATGTGCATCGCAGTTTCGTTCTCCTCTTTCCTTTTTCGCCATTTACCCACCTCTGCTTGATGTCCGTTTTGTCTTTAATAATATTCTGAACGTGTGTTTTTTTCCGACCCCGAACGACATTGCAATTAAAATATACGCCTCTTCTTTTTTGCTTTTCTTGATTACTCTTATTCTCTCTGCAAGAGACAACACCATTCTTTGTATTCTGACTGACGCCAACTGTCCACTGAATAAACCCGCATTTTGTTGGCACCCACATAAAGCGAGAGAGCTCCCAACGGGAAACGCAGTAGTCCTACAAGTCGTTTGATTTCCAAAAATGCTGGTCTTTGGTCGTGTTAGGCGATAAGTCGCTTAAAAGATAATAATTATGTAAGAAAAGAGAACTATCATAACTTTTTGGGATCACAAACACGAGAGTTGTATGATGGGAGGTTTTATAAGAGATTCACTGTATAGCTGAGGCCTATGCATGAAGTGGTACTTATCCCCGTTGTCCGGGACCATACAGAAAGAACTGTAGGTTTAGTTCGTACGTCCAGCTGTCTGCCACAGGCATGGGACTTCAATAGTAACAATTCATGGATATGGCTCCGGGTTTTAGTGTGTCACACCGTAAGCAAAAAGCGTTTGTTAGAACACTTGTTTTGTTACGCAGCACATATTTTGCAACTGCTTTAGCAATTTTTTTAAAAACATGTAGCTCGTGTTTAAAATATTTAGGGTGGAGTGTTGTAAACAGCATACACACGTGATACTTTCTTGCAAGTAGCAATTTCTTAAATCAGTTGGCGATTCTACAGCTTCAAAGTAGTAAATCCGAAATATTTCAGTTATCGTGGACGTGCCGAAAGATTGCTGACTTTTCCGCAGACCCAGTATCGCTTACGGTGGACGTGGGATAAGGGAGCTATGTAATGAGCGCGGTATTGATCGAGATTTGAACACTCATTCTGTAGTAAATAAATCCAAAGTAAAAGAGCAGTTACTTCTAGCTTCGCTTACGTTGACCTGTTAAAAATAATCGCGACTTTACCTTGAAAAGTGTCTTCGACAGCAGCCTGAGCCTTGGAAAGCTGCCAGTCCGCCCGTTGATTGTCCTCAGGTGTGTCCATGACCGAAAGTCCGAGGAATCGAAGCGGACGATGGCGATGATGTTGTTCTGCGACTTCCGGTGGTCAGTGGCCAGCGCCAGGGTGCGGAAGTCAAGGGAGGTTACTGCACGGTACTGCTTTTTCATGGAAAGTGTGTGCATGAGGCTGACTGTGCTGTTTTCGACCTGCGAGAAAATCAAATTTTTCTTAGGATGTGTCGTGCTAGAGTCTAAACTGTTACATTCTTTTGTTTAAGGCGGAAAACCATTTTACACTCATACGGTTTCGAACAAATAAGGGGGGAGGGGCGTGGTGAACAAGAAAGAAAACAGGGGGAAAAGGGAGTGGTGGCTTTGAGAGGTGGGGCGAGCAGAAAGAATTATAGCCCATGCTGCAGGTGAACAAATTTGTCAGATTTCTAAATACAGTCTGTTGATCATAGTCCGAAGAACATAATGTTATCACCTTAATAAGGGACAACTGGTCGCTGTTCGATGACGTCACAGCCACAATCTCTGACGTCAGCTGCGTAATGCAGCACAGGGTGAATCCTAGCGGTTGGGAAACGAAGGGGGGCGATTCTTGTCGCCAGGGAAACGCCCGCAAGATGTCGCTGGTGAGATACGTAATCAGAATGGTGGCTCGCGGTTGCAGGATGCACATGTCGCCCAAACCAAAAGGGTACTTGTCTGCTCCCAGTCCAGCCCAGAACTCGAACATCTTTCGGATAGAAAGGATATAGGTGCTGTATGTAATGACTTTGAAAGGCCAGGCACCCTTGAACAAATGTTTGTACTGAAGCTAAACTGGACAGTGATAGCCGCTGTAATTTTAGTTTCTCTTAGGGCTTTGGATAAGTGGACAACTAATGGACGGGAACATGAATCGATGGAAGGTGATTCGAAAGGATACCTCATACGCATTCTGTTACATTTACAGAAGAAAAAAATCTCTATTTTTATATGATTCTTCTCACGATAACACCGTAATAATAATTATGACCAGGAAAGGCTTAGAAGAAGAAAATCGGTAGAAGAAAAGATACGATATCAGCAGATGTTATGTTCTGGATGCTGCTGTTGTTAAAACAGGTTCGCATAATGAGGTGTGACACAGTTATCCTGCATTCCCAAGGCTAGATCAAAAATGGAGAGTTTCAGGCAAAGAAAACAGCGCCTATTGGCTGACGTGATCATATGCCTGATCACATGACGACTGGAATTTTGGAAATTTCGGTCCGCAGCGAAAGGGATTTTCCGACTATCCCGGCCACTTTCGGGGACCTGCTTCTTGTTCTACTGTTGCTGTTAGCTATGATCGCGATCAGAATATAGGGTGTAGTTACTGATGATAAATGAACATAGAGTGACAAAGCTCACAGACTGCGGCCCGTCCAGGAAGCTCATGCTGGGCGTGGAGGCAGTAAACGATGCCAGACTGCCGGTGGACGCTAGAGATCTGGCCATTGAAGCTCGCTGGCCGCTCCGAGAAGGCGGAAGCAGTGACTTAGTGTTGGCCGCTTCGAATGTGCTGGTCTTCAATGCTTGTCGCCTAGAAACATTAAAAGTCACAGACTGAGATCAGGTGTCGGTCAACACAGGACAGCAGTTTTGCTGGAGAAAGAGAGCGGGTATAGGGACAGGACGGCGGGTGGTTAATAGCGAAACTCTGCGCTTTCAGATTTGCACCTGTGTGCTCAAACATAGGCAGTCCCTTGCGTGCGAAGGACCCTAGACCAACGTAAAGGTGTTGTATAAGGTTGACTCTCTCGCTCTCTTACACACACACACACACACGTACGCACGCATGCACACACATCCCTAAATAAATGCGAAACCGATAAGTGTATTGTGAAAGGTGGAGGGATGGATGCATGTGTGTGTGTGTGTGCGTTAGAGAGAGAGGAAATTGTAAGTGGCTGCTTGCTGTTGGTCGTTTCGCCTGCCTGTCCTCTCACAACACTATTTTCTCATCTCCAAAGCATGCGCCAGCGTTTTTGTTCCAAGTAATCAAGGAACTGCGAGGGCGAACTTACTTCTTTCTGGAGATACGTCGGAACGTCTCCAGGCTTCTCTCCGACAAGGGCTGAGTTTTCTTCACTGGTACAGACTTCTCTACGTTCAGCTCCATGACGTCATTCGACGTCACGTCGTCCAGCCATTTGCTTTTGACCTCAACGCGATTCAGCACATCTAGGACATCACTAATTTCTACTTCCATCACCGCTTCGCACCTGGAATAACAATTTTCAACGTGTTGAAGCGGGTTTGAGTCGGGGTCTGCTGCTTCTAGAATGTATTAAATTGTTTTGTTTTAGCTTCGTGGGATATTATGGGGATTGTTTTGTTTAGCTGAATTTTTCTTTTGCTTTGCTGTGGTCTACATCTTATTTGGGGGGGTGGGGGTGGGGGAGTGTTTTGGGTGTTTGTGTAATTTGCGCACGATCGCGCTGGTGAGCATGTGATTATATGCGTTCGTAAAAAAAAGGAGGAGTGACAGCTGGAGAAACAGAACGGGTGGGGACAGGACGGCAAGTGGTTAACAGGAAAATCTGCGCTTTCAGATTTGCACTTGTATGCTCAAACATAGGCAGTCCCTTGCGTGCGAAGGGCCCTAGAGCAACGTAAAGGTGGTGTTGCTGTTGCATAGCGTTGACTCTGTCAACATTTGCCGCGCATGCAATGTTTACAATGCACACGATGATGCATGCCACTAACGGCAGTCACCCTGTTCACCCATGCTGTTCCACATGCCAGCCGGTGCCCTGCGGTCACAACGACATGCTGGGGGCAAGACGCAGACGCTGGCGTCGTCAAAGGATGCTTGGGGTGACTCCTTAGGTCATAAACGCGTCCTGATCACGTGCAGGCGTTTATGTATGTATGTGTGCAAAATGACTTTTTATCATCTTCATCTACTAGGATCTGGGAATTTTTTCATATTTACTATCATTTTCTAGCACGTATAGATGTATGTATGAATCGATCAATAAGTGGATATATGTCTATATATATTTTTTCTCTATGTAATCGTTTATTTATAGTCTTTGTCGCGAAAAAAAGCAAAGGCTGCCGTTCTGAGTACGAAGCTGTAGGTATATATATACTGTATAAGCGTACTTGTACTTTTTAGCCCCCAAACGTTGTAAGTGGCCTGGGGACACTTCAGGTGGGTGCGTGCAACCATAGTTTGTCGTTAAGTGTTCATATGTCTGTAGTACTCTGCATCTCACGTCTTGAGGAAAAGCGTCTACATTAGAAGCTGCTGCTTCTGTTTTGCTGTGTGGTCTCCATGGATGTCTGGGTCGCTGCGGCAGCAACAATGCCGAGAACATTTTTAGGAGATGGGGATAAAGATGCGGGTGGCGGCTGCAGCTTTCGCTCACCTGCCTCGCAGCTTTCCAAACTGTCGGAGCAGCGCGCCGTTGTTGTCCTTCATCATCGCCACCTCGTCGCTGGCGCAGTACGCCTCCTGCGCCATGCTGAGTGCTCGCTTCACTTCCTCTTCTCGCTGGTTCCACCTCTCGTGTTCTCTCGCGAACAGCTGCTCCGCCTCTCGTGCGAGTTCTGTCCCCTTCTTTTGTACGGCTCTCGTCAGCTCGTCTGACATTTGCTGTCAAACAAATCCGGACATTGTTTTATGACGACGATAGTGACAAAAACCAGGACGGAGGGGAGAAGGATACAGAATCAGAGGAGGGAAGAAAAATCGAGAAGAAGATGAGGAAAAACGACACAAGGAGGCGGAAGAGAAGAATAAGAAAAGAGTATAGGACTTTCGTTTTCTGGGCTTTCGTCGGTCTGAAAGCTCTTTACATAGCGTCACGTGGAGATAAAATATAATAAAAGGCTACTTAGTCTCGATTCATACCTCCTCCCCTCCAAAAATGAGGTCTTTCATTCACAGCTACCCATATCTCACAGCTAACGAGTACAGATCGAACTTCTGTTTAAATGTTGATTGAATGGATTAATGCGTGATCTGAAGCTCGTGCAGTTAAATATGTGTATTATTCTCTATAAAGCTCGAGTTAAAAAGCTAGATCAGCTGCACTAAAAATGAAAGGAAGGAAATTAAACGAACACTTATATACGAAAAAATTACCCGAAACCCTTTAACGACTAGAAAGACAGTGGTGACGATGCTCCTGAGAAGAGGAGAATATAATGAAGAAGGAGGAAGATAATTCGGAAAAGAAGGACGAAGAAGAGGAGGAAGAGAGAAACACCAGCTCGTGAACCTTGATTGCCGACAGAGTTTTGTCCTTTTGCTCCGCCATCTTGGCTCCGTACGTCTGCGTCTCCCTCAGAAGACTTTCCCACTCGGCCTTGCGGCACAGCATCCGGTCGCACAGGCCCTGCAGCTCCTTGCGGCGGGCCACAGCAGCCTGCTGCAGCCCTTCCACTTCGACGCAGCTGCGGTGGAACTCAAAGGCGCATTCCAGACAGACGGCCTGACTGTGGTCGCTGCAGTAACGCTGCGGCGCCACGCCGCTGTGGTTGCAGCAAAACAGGGGTTGTTCTTCCTGCTGCTGCTGCAAGGGCGCCTGCTGGAGCTGCTGTCTTTCCGGCAGATCACTCGGACACTGCTGGGACTTTTCGTCACCGATCGAGGATTCAGGAGACGCTGAATTCTTCTCGGTCAAGTGAAAGGACGCTTTTACGCTAGACAGGTCGTCTGGGTAAGGCATAGCTTCTGCTTTTGTATCTTGTTTTCCTGATGGTCCTTTGTCAAGAGGTTGAGTAGATTTCTGCAGTATGGGCCTCCTTTTGGGATTTCGAGAACGAGGCTGTTGCATCTCAACCTCTTCTTCGCTTCCTACTTTCCCTCCTTCCTCTGATTTCTCTTGCTTCTGCCCTGACTGGCTTGAAACAGCTTTCGTTTTTCGGTTTTGGTCTTGCGACGACACTTGTTGAAATGTCGAGGAGGAGTTCAATTCCTGAGCTGCAGGTGCATCAGCCTTATCCACTGAATCATCTGGCAAAGGGAGGGCACGCTCATGTCCAAGCGAGGGCCCATCGTCAGATTGCGCATGAGCGTTAATAACGGATTCCAGCTCGCTCACGGCTAGGTCCGGGTCTAGTCCATCGTTCACCTCGGCCCGCTCCTGATTAGTGTGGACACCTGCCGGCCGTTGGCTCTCAGTAGTCGCAGGTTCGTGTAAAGGTCCTTGACCCACACCATAAGAACGTACAGTACCACTGCCTCCTGAATCTGTGCCATTGCTTATATTTCCGGTGACCCCAGCACCATCTGCACTGCCACCTACCTGTCCCTGTGAGCCGTTCGAGAACATTTCCCACGTCGGAACATGCGGTGCTCGCCGTTTCAAATGTTTTGATGGAGTCTGCAGTGCAGCAGCATCCCCTGATTCTTGACTGTGAAGGAGTTCAGAGGTCAAACCTGCACCACTTGTTTCGTCCGAGCACTTCTGGGATAATGTTCCCGACGAGGACTCGGGTTTTTCGAAGCTGTAGACCGCTTTGGTCGCCATGCCATTGGAGTGCCCGTCTTCTGCCAGGGGTTTTCCAGATTTGCGTTCGATTTGGGTTCGCGTTCTGAGTATGCGTTCGGCCAGGTCGGGAGTGACGTCAGTCGAGCTCTTCTTGCCGACGGTGCCCGTCTTCATTTTGGAGAAAACGCTGATAAGCGTTTTGTATTTGACAGACTTTCTTTTCTCCTTCTTGCTGCCAACGTCTGACGTCATATCTGACGTCATGTCCATCACGACCTCTTCCTCCTGCGTCTGCACCGATGTCGCGCTGCTTGACAAGTTCGACATCTGGCGCGAAACTGTTTTACTTTCGTCGACGGCGTCAAGGGAGGGTGGGTTCTGCGACTGTTGCCTCTCATCTGCGGGGCGGCCAACGTCGTTAGTCTGGGAGATGACGTCATTGCAGCCAATCGCTTCACTGGCCAAAGATCGCTCGCTTGCTTGCAGATCTGGATCCTCCATAAGTTTCGTGGCTGTCTACCCTGTTTATTAAAATCCAAATCGTTACTCGGTCGATCGCGTACAGTATTCACGATGGGCTGGCAAGTCGCTGTCGACCATCTTTGGGGAGGAAATCGATGTTTAGGTGGACAAGGAGGTGCTTATCATGCGAGGGCTGAACACCATGGTACAGAGACTTGTGTCCTTTGGCTGGCTCACGCGGGAAGGTGTTGCGTGTTGATCAGCTCCCTTTGTTCGCCCACAGCGAGGTCTAGGAATTTATTCATAGTGGTGCCTGGTGGTCTGAAAAAGAAACGACAAAGAAAAGAGAACATGAGAAACCAGCGACAAACGAAAGAACAAATGACGAGCAAATGCTCAACTCATCATCATCATCGTCGTCGTCGTCGTCATTGTCGTCGGGATTTTTACGCATAAACTGTAATTGAAAAAGCCGTGAAGAGACGCAAAGATAAGTGAAGACGAGTGTTTGGCAAGTGGGGTCTCATTCCCATCCTGAGAACAGAGTCTGAAGACTCGTGAGATGAGTGTGCAAATTCGGCAGCTCTTAGTTCGCAAACACAGCGCCTCGGCTGCTGCAGCTTTTAGCGATTCCGCTGTATAGGTTTTAGCGAGAACCTGACATGGGTTGCGAATTAATATTATTTTAGTATCGCCCGTTCGAAGAATGACCTTGTCTTTAAAAAAAAACTGGTGGGGGTGGGGAGGAGGGGAGTTTGCGTCCTGTTGTCACAAGACGATGACACCAATTTCCTAGGCAGCTATCTGATTAAGCATATACTGTTCAAATATAAGCAATGGGAGCGCAGTATTTGTTCTGAAAAGGATTTTTTTCTCCTTTTCTTTCTTGGCTCATCTTTGTGCAAAGGCGAAACGAAGTTTCTGTGAATGAGCTGAATAATTGTACCACAGTGATGTCAGTCTAACTCTGAAGTCGGAGCAAAAGACCGAGATGCGAGAAAGAGATATGTCTCTATCCTCGTGACCACGCGATGTAGTGCAAAGCACATACCTGAAATGAGGCTGACATTTAGAGAACAAAATAGAACAGACATAGCTTTAGAATAACAATCTTTTGGGGCTGCGGTTTTTCTTTCTTTATCTCTCTTCCCCCACCCCTATTGCTTCGATTTTTCTCTAACGAGGGCAATTTTTTGGTAATACTTTTATATCCCAAATAAATATTCCTGTTGGACATCATTTCTTTTGTCGTTACACTTTTTCAAACTGGCAAAGACCCATTTAGCAACCCATGCCATTTTCAAATCCCAGCATTTTTCAAATATGAAACCACCCAGTTCAGTGATTAGTTGTCAATCATCAAAGTCATCTGGACAGATACATGTCTTGGTACCTTTAGTCTAGTGTTTTCTGGGAGATGGTTCACAAAAACAGGTTCTAAAATGATCAAAAAGTGGACTAGATGGGCGAGAAACAATTATAAGTCGCCAACATCAGTAACTGCACACGCATACACACACCTCTCTCACACAAACCCTGCTCACACACACACACACACACTTCTCTCTCTCTCTCACTCACACACACACACACTCTCTCTCTCTCTCACCACACACAAACTCAAAAAGAGGAAGAAGAAGGAAAGAGAGAAGGAAGCAGGGGAGGAAGAAGGAAGGAAACAAGATTGGAAAAAGAATAGGAAGAAGGAGCGAAAGAAGTACTGAGACGTAGATTTATAAGTGAACATAAATGCTCATGTATACATAAACCAAAATCAACACAACAAATCCTACCAATCATTGAATTAAGTCATCATACAGCCTCCAATTATTCATAAAGGTGGTAATATGTCCTGTAGACAGTGCCGTACATTTGTCGACATTATAGTAACTTTAAAGCATTGCTTGTTCGGGATAGAGGCGTGGAGATTGCATTTATACATATAGAATTTAGCTAGAAGGATTAAGAGGTCAATAACTGTATCTGTTTGGTCTTATTATGGACGCCAAAGATTATAAGGACTTCAGAGAAGGATATGGAACAGGAGTATGGACACTTGTCACACAGCCAATCATGAACTGCATTCCAGAAGAACTGTGTGAATGGACATTGCCAAAAGAGAGGAATGATAGTTTCTTCTTCTTGAGAGCAGAAAATACAGTTTGGAGAAGCAGCAAGTTTTCTCAAAAGCAGATATCTTTTTGTAGGCAATATGTGGTGTAAGAACCTGTACTGAAAGTGCCGTAACCAAGTATCTGGGGTGGGTTTAAGTGGTTTTAAAAAAAGATATTTTCCCACTGCTTCACATCTGTGTATGACAATGTCCACTTCCTAGTACAATTTATAGAATCCAGTCCTGGATTAACATAGATTGAATAAAAGACCTTGGTTCCTGCACGTATAACAACTGACCATACTTTTGATTTTGTAGGTGACATTGACATTTGACAGTTTTCCTCTGGTGTCGTTCAATGTCTTTCGTGTATTTCTTAATAGCGCTCGTCACTTCTGCGTAAATTAGGAAGGCTTTTTTTGCTGTTTTTTCTCTCTCTCTCTCTCTTTCTCTCTCTCTCTCTGATCTGAAACTAAACCAAACAATACGTTTTGTGCTGTTTCCGCAATAATCAAGCGATGTAACAAGAGAACGGGATTGGAAACTTCAGAATTACTAAAAAAAAAACTTTCACATGTTGCGGTTTTTAAGGGCCCTCTCTCCCTCACCTTCCACGGCCAGTACGACACCTCGAACGTTTCAGGTTTGAGAGCTTCTTTTCGCCTAAAATAGTATACAGGTGTGGCTACTGCTAAAAACTGTCGCGCTGTCTCTAGGATACCAGTCTCAAGAAGTTTTGAGCTGAGTGAAAGATGTGACTAAGGTATCTATGTAGCCTGCATAAGGCGGAGGACGGGAAACTGGTCTAACAAGTAGCCTATGGTTTGTATGCTCAGTTCCCATTATTGTGCGTATATTTATGAAGTGTAGACACTGAAACCGATGGAGATGAGAGCCGCGGAACACAGCACTGCGGAAAGCATTTGCGGGAAAATGGGAGCGGTTGTGGAAGTAGCAAAGTACTTCTGGTTGAGGCGTATATGAAATTCTTCAAGCGTACATAAATACGTACTTGCTGATATCTACTTCTTTACAGGCGTAAATGCATATTTATGCAGTTCCCCAGCAACGCTCTTCTGCAGAGATTGCTGATAACACCATCTTCATGTACATGTTAACGCATTTGTCCAAAACCTTTTTCCTATAAAAAGAAATCTCGTTCTTGAGTTTTTTTTTCCTGCGAAAAGCCCATGCTATCGATCCAAGAAGTACAATACAATGGTTTCAGTTATTCTGTCATTCTTTCAAACAAAATAGTTTGGTCCCATCTATCCTTTCTTAAACGACGGTACTGCAAGAAACAAATAACAGTTTCCCCCCTCACACTATCTTTTCAAAGAAATAAAAATTGAAAACATCCAACTGCAAATCTCCGACATTCACTCTCAGAAATCCATGCAGGACTAACAATTTAAAGTAAACCCACGAGAAATATCGTTCTTACCTGCTGTCCTTCTGTGCTGGTCGAAGTGATGCAAGATGGGGTTCTATACTTAGGTAAGTGTGGCTCAGCTAGGTAGCGGGTGTCGTCAAAGATTCAGAGGCGTCCAGAAATATGAATGGCCTTTCCTTCGAAACGAGCTCGCTACGTGTTTCTTCGTCTATTTGCATCCCATGCAATGTGTCCACATCCCATACAATTGAGTCTACACTCTTTCTATCAGTCTGGGGCGTGCCTGGAGAATATTGCGAAGTACATGACGCAGCAGACCGTACCCGCGCTTTTCTGATGCGCCACGTCTTAAGTGTTGCGAACAGGAAGATTCTGTCTTGCGCCATCCGCACACGGTTCGACTAATTATAAGTCGATTAACATTTTTTTTAAAAAGTCCTTCAGAACTGCTCAAACCTGTCAGCTGCATCGAATTTTTGCTTGATTTTTATCGAAAGAATTTTCCCTCTCATTTTTATCGATGAGAATGGTAACGGAAATATTTGTCTGCACAGACAAGACCAGTCTCCGCGGCCGCGTTAGACTGGTTTCTTACCAGTACTTTCCTGTGTGTCTATTCGATGTCGCCAATCCGTGTGTCACCGGCTTTACTGTCGTAAAGATTGCACGTGCATTTGTGCCGGGAAGGTGAAGCCCCATAGAAAAAAAAAACTTCTGGCTTTCGTGCCAGTCATTCTGGCGTGAACAATGGAGAGACGGGTACGTGTTCTGATGGAGAGACGTCACCCGTGAAGGAATGTACGTGTCGCCAACAATTTTGAGAGGAACTGATGCATACCTATGCAAAACATCTCCTAAGGAAGGTGTTGTAGGTAAAACAACGTTAGTTACCTGGCTGTGCCAGTAAAGGCTAGAGTAGAGTTTGTCGTTGGACTAGTGTCACCTTGTTCAAATTGTTAGGGGAAGTGGAAGAGAAAAGGGATTCAGGCAGTACGTAGTTGTCTACAGTAAAGGGACACCATCAAGCGACACAGACTACGAACAGCAGGTGCTAATTATGGCACACTGCATCCTGATAACTATATAGTCTAGCCTTGTAAGTGTCTGGGCATGCGCATTCGTCTTCTCTAATGAGTGAAAATCGTCATGTTTGCTGTAATGAACATCTGGCTGCTTGTTCCAATGTGGCAGCACGAAAAGAAAAGGAGAATGAGAACAACACGACAAAAAGAGAACTTGTTCAATACAAAATTTCCCCTCAGATTTCTTTAGAAAAAATTATTACTGCATCTTTATATGAGGGTGGTACTGAAGTTTCCGACTACATATTGCAAAAGAAAACATTATTTCAAGTATGACGTGACAACGAAAAAAAAAAAGAGAAAACAAGATTAATATGCTTTGTACATTGGGACATATAGGACACGACCGACAGATCGATATAGACGGACAGATGTTCGACAGTTTTCGAGCTGGCAGTCACACACACGTACAGACGTAGGATGATAAACGGTGCACTACTTGCAGGCCACAGAAATGGTAAATAATTCTTCCCTGTAAATGTCGAATTTTAAGGCGAAGAAACTTTGTCATTTTCACTACTCTGATATATTTATAGTTTTCTTTGATGACTAAAACAGTGTAAGTGCGTGCATCAGGTTGTTGTGAAACTAAAAAAAAGAAAAGAAATTCTGTTGCTGTAGAAGGGTGGGTGGGTGGGTGTTTGTTGCCGCGAACTGTAGGTGCTGCCAGTCGTGGGACTGCTGTCCCAACCGGCTTCAGTCCCACCCAGTCACATACTACTAGTAAGCAGTACATAATCTTTGGTAGTGCCAGGCGTCTGCCAGGGCGGCGCGAACCACCAACCTCCCGCCTTAAAAGCAGACCCCTAGGCCACCGAGGTTCTCTGTTGTTGCAGAAGCAGGAATATCAAGGCCTAAGAGCAGCAGGAGCGAATACAAAAATAGGGAGTGACGTCAGTATCTATTGTCAGAAATGGTCGCAGAGTGACGTCATGAACTATTATTGGTGAAGTGTGAGGGGAGTGATGTATGCCATGCACAGCTATTGGCGACGTAAATATAAAATACACCTGTTTTCTTGAAGGATTCAGGTCTGCAATTGAATATATGGACAGAAGAATTCAGTTCTGCTATCTGAAATACTTCCCACTGAATGCAATAAACATTATTGGTGAAGTCGATGTTTGAAGGTGTCTGAAATATGCATTTTCCCATCTATTTAACATCCTTTCAAGATATAGAATTGGAACGATGAATATTTTAAAGAGCTCCGGAGCTGTACGTATACACGGACAATAAAATGCACAGTTTACATACGTCTTTGAATGAACACATAAACGTTCGTAGAAGCAAAACAAAATTTACGAGCCTGCCAGGATTCGAACCTGGAATCTTCTGATCCGTAGTCAGACGCGTTATCCATTGCGCCACAGGCCCTGTTGACAAAATCTTAAAAAATATCTTATTTAACAATTTTTTCTGTTTTTGCTGCAAGGGTTTCTTCCTTGACAAAATATATCCGCATTTGTGCCAGGACTTGCTTTTTCTGTCTTGATTGCTAATATATTTTCACAATTGGGGAAAATCAAGTTGAAAAATACAGATTTTAAAAACTGAAGGGACGCTACTCTGACGGAAACAGCAATTTCCGGATTATGAAAAAAAGGTTCCCTGATAACGAAATAAAATGGTTGTGTTTAGAGTCGACCCTTGTGGGATTATTTGCATTTTAATTACATATGGAGCTGTATTTTATGCCGATTATGTGATAGTCAGACATCTTGTGATACCGTCTATGTCAGATACGTAAGTATTAGCTGCATTAGGAAGTAAATATTATTTAACTAATAGCTTAAACAGTCTTCAATCGTCAAATGGCATTTGAAATGCACGCGGAAGACAGTCGATGAGTCGTGAGAGTGAGAGTAAAGACGGCCGAATGATCAGTTAACAACAAATCATATACCGTTGTAATTAAACAATTTTAAAGTACAATGACTGATGTGTGCCTTGCTTCCTTCCCTCCCTCCCCCTTGCCTTTTGTGTTGCAGTTTATGGGGTGCGTTCAACGTTGTAATTTTCAACACAATCGTCTTTCTGATCACTGTATCTCATTTGCGAGCTGTTTTGTCAGACCCTGGTGTAGTTCCTTTGCCATCAGCCAGCATGGATTTTTCTGATCTACATTCAGGTCAGCCTCCTAAAAACACCACTGTGAGTAGGAAAGTTCTCTTTGGTGCTGCATGTTCACTTCATAGCAGTTTATGTTTAAACAGGCGCTGCAATAATGCTTCCTGCTATTGTAATGTAGATTAATTTACACTTAACTCCGATTTCATCCTGCAGTGTCTTCTGAGCCCAGACAGATTT
The DNA here is from genome assembly GCA_004794575.1 of Lanistes nyassanus. Classification (NCBI taxonomy): domain Eukaryota; kingdom Metazoa; phylum Mollusca; class Gastropoda; order Architaenioglossa; family Ampullariidae; genus Lanistes; species Lanistes nyassanus. Next base: position 172,441 of record SMGT01006180.1, read on the forward strand.
TTAACTGTAATAGTACTAGTCTGCAATTGTAGGGTGTAGTTATGTACCCACAGGTTAGGTCTGATTATTCATTTATTGTGAAGAGCTCATGTGGGAGTTAGTAGGGTGTGCAGAAAATTTGGTGAATAGTCAGAATTACTTAACAACAAAGTAATCAAACCATATATGATTAACTTGAAAGAAATTGTATCTTTGTGGGAAGGGTTTGGGAGGGTGACCTGGTGAGTTGGGAGAAGCAGGAGTAAAGAAGAATAACCATATCTGTCTTTCTTGCTGCAGGCAGATGGATGGACAGTATGCATGAAATGTGAGACATATCGTCCTCCTCGTGCACATCACTGTCGAATCTGCCGGAGATGTATTCGCAGAATGGACCACCACTGTCCATGGTAACTGTGGTTGTAATGTAAATACGCAGCTACTTCATAGTGAGCATAAAGTAAACATGTAGCTACTTAACAGTAAGTGGTCAGTATTGTGTGCCAGTACATTCTGCTTTAAAAACAGTACATGAGATGTTCATAAATCAGACTTAAGCATTTTTATTTTTTCAATTTTGTGTGGATTGGGTGTACTCTGGAACTGGAAGGGATAATAAAATGTCATTACAGCAGAGTGAAAGTATGTAAACGTAGCTACAGGTACTGAGATATTTTTTAATATTTATCTAAAATTTTACCAAGGCTATCATATGATGTTCTTTTTTCCCTACTGATTATCAGACAATATTTGTATCCACATAGGGATGCACGTACATAAGTATGAGTATATATATATATATACTTATCTGTGGATGATAATATATGTTATATGTTTGCAGGATTAATAACTGTGTGGGAGAATACAACCAGAAATTCTTTATTCAGTTTTTATTTTATGTTGGTAAGAGGTTTTCTTTCTCATGACCTTGCTTTCTTAGTTTTGGATTTAGGAAGTACATGGCATGAATATATGTATATATTTGAAGTATGTAGCATAGTGCTGAATTTGATGACCTGATGATTTAGCTACTTTTTTGACTAGGAGTAGGACATGGTATGGCCACTATTTTTACTCTTTAAAACTACATGAAAACTACTTGCATTTGTTGAGCTTTGTCATCATTACTCTTTCTGCAAGCTACCCTTCAGTTTGAATACATTTGGTGACTCCCGCACAAGATGTTTAATTTTGGAAGAACCTGTTTGTGTGCAGGCCTGGCCAGCGTTCATGCTATCACCATGGTGATTGTCACCTGGATTCTGGACCCAGGTGTCAAGCAAGACATCAAGTACACAAAGCTGTAAGTGCTGACCTCTTAACTTCGTGTCCTTCATACACTGCCCTATGACCTAAAAAGGTCATGGAGCACCTTTTAAATAAATGCTGTTAGTTTATTAAGATGAGAGTTGAAAAATCTTTTCTGTAGCTGTTTTTTTTTTATTTGGATGACACATTTCTGTTGGGACAGTGAGGATTGAAGGACACATTTCTGTTAGGACAGTGAGGATTGAAGGTGACTCACAACTTGTGTCAGACCTGCATTAGGGTAATGGATCAGTAAGAACAGGGTGCTGCACTGTTTACTTTGTTTGAAAAGATTTGTTGGGGGAGGGGGGGAGAGCAGCCATGGGAAAGAAGAGGAAGGAGACAAGGCAAAGAATTGATGGGATAAATGGCACTCCAACCTATTCAAGACCAGAAAGATGAAGATGTTTGTGGGATTTTCAAATTTTCGTCATATGACTGGCACTATAGGGAACAGTCTTAGGACTAGCTGGCCTAGTGTCAGCGTGATGGACTGGGTGGGATTGAAGCCTATGCTGCAGCAGCGGTCTCGATGTGACAGCATGTGTGGCTGGACATTCAACAATAAAAACCAAATGAAACCAATCGATGTCATGCATTTCCCATTTAAAAGTTGTTGTTTTTTTTTAAATTAAAGGGTAGACCTTAGTCTGCCATTGCTGCAAACTTTTGCTGATCCTGATGGCTTTTGGGTGAATCAGTGGTTAACCCAATAGCATCACGCATCCCTACAATGCGTGCCATCACTGCAGTCACAGGATTTTGGGGCAATTTGTTGCGATTTTACCGATTTTCAAAAAATTGTTTTAAAAAAACTATGAAAGTTAGAAACAGTTCGAATGTTGTTGGAAAGATAAATGTAAGTGGAAAAAGCATTTTCCTAACTGAAATCCGTCTGTTGCTGACGGTGTGTGGAAGACTGTGTTGAATTACATCACCAAAGTGTATGTGTTTATTGACACCGAACACTCGATCGTGTATTACAACCGTCTGCAGCACTTGTAATCCACAGAAATGTAATCCACACACATTTATCGTCTTTCGCCTTCTCACTAAGGTTAGTGAGGAACATTTTTTGTCTTTGGAAGATAAATTTTCAAACATTTGTGACCAGATATTCGAAAATGGTGGCCGGTCATTTTTGCGCGCTCATGAGGTAGCACATTGTGAAGAGCACAGAACTCTCAAAACCTGTCTAGTTTGTGGTCTAAGGGAAGGAACTCTGTAGAGAAATGATTCTAGAATAGGAAAACACGAGTGACATCCCTTTCCAGTGAACGACTTTCGTGTTTTTAGTCGGAGCAAAATAGTAAGCACAACACCGAAATCCGAGCGCAGTGATCACGCTACAGACATACACCGCACCACCACTTTGCGAATGCAGTGATGGTTTTGGGTTAAGAAGAATATCTGTGCTTCCCTGTGGTGCCAGACATATGCTAGTCAGCCCCTGTTCATACCCCTTCCACTCTGCCCATAGTAATATTTCCTACTTTGCATACAAGAGAACGAAAAAACCCCAGAGTTTTTTGTGTGTCTCCAGAGTTCACTCTATCATTCTGGTCATTGAGTCAGTCATCTTTGGCCTTTTTGTAATGGCAATTGGATGCGACCAGGTGAGGAAACATTTAGTTCCTCATGATATGGTCAGATCTCTCTTCTGTCTCTTTCTGTATGTCTTTATTCACTCTCGAGCAGTTTTGCAAGCATATACAGTAGAATGATACTATAAAATGATACCAGAGCTTGGATTAAATTTAAAGGAAAGGGACTCAGAAACTTTCTTATTAGTTAAAATATCAGTAGTGGATTGGTGCTGTAAGTGAAGCCCACATGATGAAGTTAAGTGGCCTTTTTATTATTAAAAAAACAGATTTCATCCATCTTAAACGACGAAACAGCAATAGAGCATGTGAAAAAAGATGGAAAACGACGCCTACCCAAATCAAAAATGGCACTTTGCCAGGAAATATTTGGAAGAGGTGAGAAATCTCTTTTTATATTTGTCTCTTTGGTGTTCGCGTTAAAACTTTTTGGTATCCATTTACGTGTTTATATGTGGACAAGCTTTTTTGCAGCCTGGACAAGCTTATGGTCACACGTAAGTTTCCAAGTGACTTTCTGTGACATTTAACTGTTCATTGCTGAGTATTTTCTTTTTGACTTGTTCATTCTGTATTCTGTGCAGGACATCCTGTAACGTGGCTGTGTCCAGTCCAGTTCTCTTCACCAGGTAGAAGCAGTGGAGGCCAGTCCTATGCAGTCTGATCCTTTTGTACACCTCTTTACATCTGCGCATCTCTGTACACCTGCACACCTCATTCAAGTGCTATGGCAGGGTGTCTGTCTGTCACCTTGCTCCCGCAAGCAGTATTTATTTGGAGCAAGCAGATCTACCCTGCACACCTCGATCCATTCATTAGTTGTGGAGTTTAATTTCACTGCTAAACTGGGTTTTAGGAGGAAACAAATCACAGCCGGGATTACCGATGGATGCAAGATGTTGAGGCTTGGAACTATGGTTCTGGTGACTTTAAAACTGAAAGACGAGTGTATGACTCAACGATAATTATTGAAGCCTTTTATAGAGGTCTTTTTTATTTATAAATGTTTATCAAGCTGCAGTTTTCTGTTTCTTTTAATATTTAAAATATATTGTAAAATAAATGGCAGGAATATGTTTTGAACTTAGCATTGAGGTTTTCTTCTGCTATTGTTAATTTTGTTTTGATGGTTTCTGCATCTGTGAAAGATTTCTGAAATTACTGATAAGATCTTTCTTCATGTCATCGCAACAATAGTCACAGAAGATAACATTGTCACATTCAAATATTTTGTATGTGGAGAGAACATTTTAGGTGATCAGAGTTCGTGTTAAAAAGTAGCAGTAATTACTTTGGAATCATTGTGTCAGAAATTCTTTCTCTACATTCATTTCTTTTTAAATGACTATATATACTGTGATTTGAGAAGATGGGTTTACCTAAAGGAAAAGCAAAATCAAAACTCAAGTGAACTGCATAAATGGCTCACTGTTGCAATACAGGAAAAAAAAAGTCCCATGGAGAACAAATGTTCGTCATACATACCTGAAGTTGAACTTCTCAAGCTGTTATCGTTTCATGCCAGTCTGACAGTAACAACAAAGTTGAAGTGACGTTTATATGTTTATTTAATCTCAACCTCAAGTCTAACAGCAGCAACAAACTTGAAGTCATGTCCACATGTTTATTAATTTAATGTCAGCATCTTGTTGCTGACGGTGGCTGGTATGGTGGCATGGTTTTTCTTGTGGGCAAGGGATTGGGACTGAAAGCAACTTCCAACTCGGTGCGAGTGTAAAGCAGTTTAGTGAAAGTGCTCACATTCCTTCAAACCAGAAACAGTTGTGGTGGCAGCATACAGACACGGACTTGTTGGGAATTAGTTTTTCAGTTTGCAGGAGGCTAAATGTGCTTACAGCAGAACTGAAGAAGTGTGACCATGGCATGAAAAACATCTCGCTACCAACTCTATGTGTGACTTTGCTTTTTCCTGTAAGTTGTTTGGTGTGTACATGTTTTGGGTCTCTGCGTACATGTACCTTCATTCCAGTCAACAGTAGCTTCCGTGGAACCATTTGAATGTAGCAAGGTGTTCATAAAGTGTAAAAAAAGCATGTGGAGAGACAACACAATTTTTTAAAAGACTGGGTTGAAAAGCCAGCTTAACTGAACCTCAAAAGCACATCAGTTACCATTAGTGCATGTCAGTGTATGTGTTGTTTATAAATAATAGAATATGGATCACAACCACCATCGCTGCAACCAGTGTGAATACCTGGTGCCTGTATTATTGATTTCAATACTACTGATGCTACCAAGTGTAATAATATGAGCTGTTAAATGTCCCATCATCTTGATGATTGTATGTGCTGGTAAAATGGTATCAATTGTACAACTGTAGGTGTTGAGAAAAGTTTTGATTGGAGAAAATGTTTCTGGGGTAACTGCAAGAATATTATTTGCATGGTTTCACTGTTGAAAAAAAAAACAGTGTACTGTTGGTTTACCTGCTTATGTCAGAAAAGCAGTGATATAATAAAGGATGGAGCCTTGAGACGTGATAATGCCCTGAACCCATTTGGAACCACAACAAAAACGATTTGGAACCAGCCAAAAGCAGTGTGTTCCACTTCATGATCTATAAAAAGACAGGAATGTATTTATCTGATTAAGTTGGAGACAGTTTAGTGATTCTTATCTTGATGCACAGCTGTCTAGTTTGAAAAGAATTTATAGTCGTCAAAATAATTTTCAGGCATGCATGCTGTTCATATGCCAGTGGCAGCACTATGTGGAGATTTTCAAACAAGTGAAAATGACAAGGTCAGGCACTTGTAGTCACCAAGGCAGGGTTTGTTGGGGTCAAGCATTAAGGGTTCCTGCTTGGGGTTTTTCATGATGGAAGATTTGCATGAGTTCTTGACAGAACCTGAAATAGCCACACATAGGGGCGTCTGGTAAGCAGTAACCAGTTCCTCCGAACTTGCCATGTTTTTTCCAATTAATCCATGCATCACTTCATCAGTGTGGCTGGCAAGCATCAGATATTCGGTGGATTGTTTTTCAAACCTGGTGAAGTACTGTTCAGTGTTAAATGCACAAATCAAACAAGTTATTCTGTGTAGTGTTTCTGGCAACTAAGACTGTTCAAGAGACCAGCCAACCCTGTGCAACAGGTCAGGATACAGCTCGATTCTGATGATGGGAGTTTTAAAAGTTGTTAGAATAAATGTACTTCTTCCTGCGTTTTTTTTTTTAAGCGAAAGCTTATTTACATGCAGGCATTTACTGAACACGAAATGACGGGAAAGTTTGGTTTGCACTAAAGGCTGTGATCCAATGCTTTTTCTGCCCACCCAAGGCACTTTTTAGTTTGATAGGCATATTTATGTTACCATCTAAATGAAGACGGACGGGGGCAAAAAACAATAAAGTGTCCACCAGTGCGTTGTGTAACATTTCTGTGATTTAGACATACATTTGTTTGGCAGCATGTAGGGCAGCAACTGCTAACCTGGGGATTGTATGAACATATATGTAAATTACAGTTGGCTTTCTGTAGTAAGCCTGTGGGACAAATTAAGCAGCTTTGATAGGTAGTAATAGCAAAGTTGTGCTTAGTAATTTACATTCCATCTTGGAGGAGCTTGTCCAATTTGCCTGCAATGAAAGTAACCTATTTTTGTGTTGTTACTATTTTTGTAAATGCCAGTATGCAAAGTGGAAAGAATTGTTTCCCCAAGTGTGTTTTATTCAGGTAGTTAACACCTTTTGAATAAAGTTAAGGTTTTGTGGTCGTTATTCTGCCTTCAGCCATGGCCAAGTGCCTACAATATCATGCCTATGCTACCTCTCTGGCTTTATTTCCTTACACACCACATCTATTTGTAATTACACGTATATATATATATATGCATACTGTACATCCAACAAAAAATAATATGCATGTTTATCCACACATGCACACACACAAAACCATATGCACACCTGGTGGAAATGGCTTTTATTGGCTACAGGAAAACTAATTCCATGACACACAACAGAATACAAGGAAATCCACAAAACATACAAGACCGCGATCACATTAATGGAGGAAAACGAACTCACACAGCCAGTGTTATGCATGTAAAATGTAAAAACACGAATACATCAACATGTCTATGGGCCATTCCCACACTAAGCTATACATGTAAAAACGTGTCCAGTACATGCTCTTTTATGGATGCTAAATAAACATTGCGCTCTCCCTAGGGTTGACTGACCCGTTGATTGTATGGGCAACCAGGTCCGATCAAAATAACCGTAGTATAGCAGACCCCCCCCCCCCCCCCCCCCCCCCCCCCCCCAACTTATTTTCCCCCCCCCCCCCCCCCACCTGGATGGACTAAGTGTCCCATACAACAAGGGCCCTATGTGCGACAGATCTTGCTGGAATGTTTTGGGACATCACATCTTTTATGAAGTTCTCCGTGTTAACTTTTATCAGTAACCCTAGGAAGAGGAGCAAGAATTACACAATGCATTACGTTGGTGATCGTTTAATATAAATGGTACATTTAGGTGGCACAATATACATACACTTAAATATATAGCCAACAACAACAGGAGAAAAAGCTGTTAAGCAGACCATTTCCTATATCACATCTGTGTATCCAACATCCCTGGCTAAATACCCTGCTTCTCTGTACCTAACCAACTAAAACTTGAAAACCACATGTTGAAGGGTAACCACTGTTGCCTCTAAATATGATTTACACTTTTATAAATGCAGCAGCAACAAGAAAAGTGACATCAAAAAAAGAAATCCCACCAGGTATAAATGCTGACATGAAAGACGGTGCACACAAGAATGCACAAAAGATCTACAAATCGCCTTGAAAATGATTCATGAAGTGAAAATCATGATTACAATGCCTTTTGTTCATTTTCGTAGCCTATTTTCTTGCACTGGTCAAACATTACTATAAAGATCATGGCTGAACAAGGTGGGAAAACATGTTTACCCATCAAGGGATTACTACAACTGACTGGTGGGTCAGTTAATGATCTCAAAAGATGACAACTCTTTGCGATGGTAAACTAGAATGGGGTGAGGGTGGGAAACAGATGCAATGCCACAAAAAAGATCTGAAGCATTCATGGTGCAAGATGTGGTGACTTATACCTGAAACAGCCTGTGCTTCTTGCTTTTAGTGACATGATGTCCAGATAATTCAAAAAGTAAAAGGCCATCATATCACATTATTATATGTACAAGTCAACTGATTAAACAACAATTATTCTTGAAAGAACAATTTGGAAATTAAAAAATCCAATTAAGTGTATGCACATATGCTGATACCAATCTTTCTTCTGCAGATAAGATTCTGGCAAGATATTCATTCTGTAAAGATTAAGTACACTTGTTGCTAGGGATAGAAAAGGTGTTCTCAATGTTGTAAAGTTTACAGACACCTCTGGAATCAGTTGTCTCGCTAACATTTCCCTCCTATTTCTTACCCACCCCTTCACTTCAACTGGTTCTCTTTAACCAGTTAAAAATTTCAAGACATTGTACAGGTATTGTTAATATGAAGGGCCACATAAATGATGACTGCTAGCAAGGGTTTTACAAGATTCATCAAGTCCAATTTAACTACCACAACCGTTTCACCTGGAACATTTGGTCAACACCCTAAAATGCTTCTGTAATGTTTTGTAATTAAACCACATGCTGTTAAAAGGTAAAAGCACTGACGAACAATTACTACTTGGCTCAAATTCTTTGTTCCTCCTGGGTTTACAAACCCAAGAAAGTTTGAAGATGAAAGGTGACTGCAAGTATTAGACTGAAAAGCATGCAGGAATAAATATCCTTTCACAATAAAAATTTTCCACCGCCCTTTCGTTAATTTGGCATTTTCTTTACTACTACTGCCACATTTCCCTTGCATTTCTTGGGGAGGATGGAAAGGCTCCAACGGGATAAAGTTGTAGAAACTGCCTCATCTCGTCCTCCCCACCAAAAAAAAAAAAATGCCCTGCTTTGTCCTTAAAAGTAAAACCTAAAAAGAGCATTTTTACCAGTTTTGATTTTCTTTCCCCCAGCAGAGGACCCTGTGGGATTTTAAAGTGAATGCTCTGCACTCTAAAGCAATTATGCATGGTGATGTGTATGCAAGCACCTGGAAAATATTGTCGGAAAAGCTTTGTGCCTTTGCAGAGCATTAAAAAGGGCTTTTATTCTAACCATAAAATACTTTTAAAACGCCTATTATCCGCCAGAAAAAAATGCACAACATGTTGCATAATAAAATATTTGTTTACACAACAGCCTCAGCAATAATGCACTAATCATGAAGTGATGAATCCATAACCATAAACATACGCACCATAATTTGACATACACAATGGATACGTTTCCTGCTATGATTAAAACTGCAGTTTTTCCATGTAAATAACGTCTGTGTTAAGACTGAAGTACAACTCTTATTTAGGTGAAAGTATGAGGATAATACAGGCTCGCATACATTAGAATTGAAGTCTGAACTTGTGTGCCAAAATGTGTTTTTTTTTCCTTGCAGGAAGCAGGTTTAAAAGTTTATGTCACCAACTGTTGCGTGTTTCTGAAGGCTGGTGATTTACTGCTGGGAATGGACCTCAAAATAGCGGTATGTTGGATTCTCATAGCCATTCATCTGCATGTTTGCCACATGCCGTTCCTCTGGAGATGCAGCTGGGTCAACTTCCACATAGCCATGTGTGACACTTGTACGAGGGCTGGAGCGACGTCGCAGCATCACCACAGCCACCACCAACATTATGAAGACAGCGACTGAGCCAATGGCGATGCCAAAGGTTGTGCCGAACTGTGACGAGCTTGCAGCAGCAGATGTCATGCGCAGATCCTGTGGATGGAACACAATTCTGATGACACTGTGCAACTTTACACTGAAGCTAAATCATCACAAACAGCAGGCCTTAAATGCAACATAAAGGGAGAATGCACTGGGCATGAGTTTAGTTTACGACCCATTATTCTTGCTGTCTAGGTCATAATTGATTTATCTGCTTTCCTAGTCAGCCACTCTCTTATGAAGGTTGCACTTCAGCATAATGGAAACAATATTCTTCTTAGTCCTCTATATTGTGTACTATTTATGCTGGGGGTGTGAGGAGTGGGGGTGCAGCTTTCAGTGAGAATTTAACGGAGTGTAAAGTCAAGAACATGTAACCATCCCCCCCCCACCCCCCAAGAGCATGTACGTGGAAAAGGGTGAAACTCTATAACTGTTCTGGCATAATCCTTTGCCAACAAGGATGCAGATCACTGAACGTGAAGAAAGACAAATGGTTGATCAGGTTATGGTAGCATCTCTGCAAATGTCCAGTGTTATTTCAATATGGAAGGTAGGTAAGGAGGACCCTATTCAGATCAAACAAGTGACACGATTTCATGACAGATTCAAACAAAGAAATTTATATTTTTATCTGTTTAGCAGTGACACTGAATTGGTTGACTAAGAACATTAATATGAGACAAAAATTCTCCTAAAGAAAAAAAATCTTTGCATTAAATACAAGTGAACCCAGTGAGCGCTTAGGGTACTGACACATTCTTCCAGATAATTCTTCTTTGCAACCATGAGGCTAAATCCACCTCTTGAAATGCTTGTTGCTTAAGGGTCTGCTTTTCACAGGTTTTACTGTATTTGTAACAACAGCTAGAGCTTTTGCAATAATTTTTTAAAAGAGAAAAAAAAATTCCGTGCAATTTTAGACGCTGACAAGGTACTGTCCTTCCTGAGTTAGTTGGGTCCTGCATACAAGGTGAAGTCAACGATCCAACACAAGGTGCATCGTAAAGCTTGCCACAAAACACAGGCCAAGAAAGTAGCAGTCTCTCACCTGTTGCACCTGCACGTTGTTGTCTTGTTGGTGAGCAACAAAGTTGTCCTGATGCAGGTAGCTGTGCTCATTTTCATGCTCCTCATCATTGTCATCATCATCCTCATCACTGCTGACATCGCTTTTGGCTTGGTCAATCTGTGGCTGCACAGCAGCACTGCTTGGAGTATTCTCTTCTGTAAACACACAGCTTCATGTCAAATGGAATATTCTCTTCTGTAAACACACAGCTTCATGCCAAAGCAGGAATGTGTTCTGCACAGCATGATGACTTATACTGTAAAATACCCAATCACTTCATAAAACGACAAGACATTACCATCCCACAGTGGGCCAAGTTATAACACTTCAACATTAAGCAAAATGACGAGTTATGGAAAGGTATTACCATCTTATAGCAGGACGAGTTATGGCAAAGCACCTTTACAATTTTGGTAACACATAGCATTACAAACAGCACTACGTGTATATATTTCACCAATAACAATGCACCACCATATTTACTGCATGAATTAGGGTAAAATACCACTTTTAGCTCCATTTGCTTATCTTACATGTACAGTGACAGTCACAGACTGAAGTTTTTTCTGACGAAAGTATTTGTGAGCAGGTTCTCTTGAACTGCCTCCCTCTGTAGCCTTCCCACCCTGCTGCTCTAATGTTTGCAGTGACACTACACTGCACACTGAAAATTCCTTACTTCTTGTGTAACAACCCGTACAAGTCATTACTAAGAACACTTGAACAATTAATTGAACATTTTCCTCATCTAAATGCCCCCATCTATTTTAGCACAACAACCCGCACATGGATTTTGACATGGACCCATCTCTTTAAAGTAATCCCAACAACCAACCCAATAAACATGACACTGACCGCTATCAGAAGTAGGGTCTGTCTGGACACTAGCAGTGGCTGGATCGGGCAGCACAATATTACGGATTCGTGTGGCTGTGTCCTCAAACTTCTTCATGAATTCCTCTGCAATCCAATGAAATAAATTGAACCATGGTAATAGCGCTGGTGGCAGCTGGGGCGTTGGGTTTGCCGAGGAGCATTTAAACTTATGTTTTGAGCATGTCCAAGAAATGCCTGCTTTCGCGACTTCTTAAATATGCAGCTCTTTCTTTCCAAATAATTGCTTTTTCTTTCTTCTTTTTTTAATTTTTGTTTTTGCTAAGCATACACCTCACCACAACATCACTTCCATCCATTAACCAACAACAGACCTCCACTAGAAAGCAAGCGCCTCACTCATCCCAACTCTCAAACAACTCAAACCTGCCCAAGACACCCACACAGCCTGAAAACCCAGCCAAACGACTAAGTTTTCACCACCCAGCAAATTTCATCTTTCCTTGGCTAGCACTCACCGATTTCTGGTCGTACTTTCCTCTCGATGTCGGGGTAGCGCTCCAGCATCTCCAGGGCCTGCTCCATGCGCTGCTGGCACAGCTGTAGATGCTTGATGACATGGGGGTGTATGCGGGTGGCTTCAGCCCCGTTGGTCTGTCGCACATGGCTGTAGTGGTCAACCGTGTGGGTGATGTCCTTCTCCTCTGCGCGGATGTACTGACGGAGGTTCTTTGCAATGTGGGACATCTACAGGTTGTGCAAATGAATGTATATATAAATAAAAGTCTACGATAACAAATGCTGGCTACAAGTAGGTTTAAACTCCATTTTCTGCAATGACAAATGATCCACGCCCTAGGCATCACAGTAACTAGCATGGTACAGGTCAGAATCTACTAAATCTATGTACATAAAACTTAAGAAATTGGAATCAAAGGCATGAAAGCTGCAAGTAGCTCAGATTTCGGGTGCATGTTATCCAAAAGTAAATAAAAAATAGTAAACAAAATAAATTAAAAAATTAAGACCAACAAGAAGTTAATTTTCTGTATCTTTTCTCCTTCGCTTTGGACCAATACTACACTGTTCTACAGTTACGGTTGGTAGGGAGCAGGGAAGAAGCAAAAGAAAAAAAAAGAGAAAGAAACAAGGACAGACTGGAAACAATAAAATGAAAACGTAAAAGAAAACTTGTGAGGAAGACAAAACAAACAAACAACAACAAAAAAAAAACCCCAACCCAGATTTGTTCAGATAGAAATGTTATGTCCGCACAGCAATATCTTAAAACACGGTGGATTATGGGTAAAGAAACCACTTACATCTCCCCTCTCCAGTGACCTCATGTATTTGTCCATGGCCACCCTCTTACGTTGGTTAAGGTCTGCCTGCACACGCTGTTGATGGAGAGCAACAATCTGCTGTTTCTCGGCAACATCCTCCTGTTCATAGGCATTGTATAGCCTCTGGAAACGCTGCAAGTACATGCACACCGCCCAGCCATGACAGCACGGTAAATAAGGCTTCTGGCGCACGTTGTGTAAATGTGAGAAAAGGTCTTTCCATACAAAGAAAGAAGCTAGAAGCACTGACTGGTACAGTCTTGCAAATCAAGAAAATAGAATGTGCAGCCAAATGCAAGAGGGCCATGGAGGGCGTGTGTATGTATGTGTGTGTGTGTGTGTATATACATTCGGCCACAAGACTGCCTCTTGTGTGGAGACAGCATTTCTCTCCTGTAGGCATTAAACCATTGTTGACAGATTATGCTAGCTTTTCAGAAAGGGACGCGCTGGTCCTGAAAAGAGAATCCATCCTCCCCCCCCCCCAACCCTTGCATCTGAAAAGACAGACAAGTAGACTAAAAGATGTGCAAGAAAAGAAATTCAATATCTTCGCTAATGCTCTAGGAATTATATAAACATGACTTGGAAAAGTCAAAAAAAAAAAGGTTAGTATTGGATAACGATTGGAGAAAGTACAGAAAGCAAGAATGCAGAGGAAGTAGCAATTTCTTTTTTTCGCTTTTCTCCCCCACTTGGCTGCAGTCTTTCTCACAATCACACACACACACACACACAAAATCCTGGCTAAAGATGATGGTGGGATATTTCTTAAGACCTGCCAGCACACAGAATCGCATGTGGTACCTCTGTGATCTCCTTGCTCAGTTTGTCTGCCATCTTTGCATCTGACTTGCGCACCTCGTTCACGTGATCCCGAGCAGCTGTCCACTCCTTCATCAACTGCAAAACAAACAGCACACCCTGGAAACTGCTCTCCTGAACAGTCATTAAGAAGACACCACCGCTGCTGTGAGAATGAACAAGCTTTTGTGAATGGGCAGGTGTTACATTAGTTTTTAAAAGAAGGACGAGGGACTAAAGATGTGGAAGAGAAAGCTCAGTGAAAAAAAAACACAAAAACAAAAAGGGACCAAAAGGTCATACTCATAATCATGTCGTTCAAACCCAGGTAAAATTCTGTCTTTCCACAGCCGCTAAATGTATCTTCCTACCTGAGTGTTCTTAGCTTCCTGAAGCTTGTGCATGTACTGGCGTGCAGCAACAAACTTTTGGTGCTCGTTGTGCAGACGTGAAGGCATGGGTTCTCCCTTCAGGTACAACTCATACAGGTTAACTTTGTCCTCATCTATTGCCTTCTCATCATCATCGTCATCATCATCATCACTGTCATCCTCCTCTTCTTCTTCACTTTCCCAAACATCATCATCGTTATCTTCATCAGCAGTGGCATCTTGGTCCTCATCGCTGTCTGCTTCATTAGAATCTTTTGCTGACGGAAGTGGGTGCACACGTGTTGATGCTGTAAAGGCCAAAAAAACATCTGACATTGTCACCTTCATTTACTGACATTTAGAATTCAAGGAAGAAGAAATGTATTCTATTATTTTGAATCCAGTAATATTTAACATATCCTGTAATATTTAACATATCCAGTAATATTTAACAAGGAACCAGACTGCAACACCATCAGTTACAAACTTGGTCCTGTGACAAAATTTCAGCTTTTTTTGTATCATCTAAAATTAAAATAAAAATGATTTTCACACTCCTTATCCCATCTATTGGAGCAAACTGAAATCACTGTGTAAGCCTACATGTTCAGGCATAATGCATACTGGCCCTATGCATTATTTATAAGCTTATATCACACCTCCAGCACATTGTTCCTAAACAGTGAATGATTGATGGAAAATCAAATGCTAAGACATGGCAAGAAATTGCCCCAGTTTTATTACTTGTACCAGGGAATAGTGATGTCAGATCACAACTGTTGAACACAGAGCTATCAATCATAAAACTAAAGTAACACTGAATCTGAATAACAAGCTGACATGTGTTTAGTCTTTCTAGCATTACTGAGTAATGTCATACAGCCAGCACACCACCACCAATCCGTGAATAAGCCAGTCATAAAACTGCAGCGATCATTCCCCATGCCCAATAACACCCCTTACATTTAAAAAAACCAGCTAAATCTCTTAAATGAATTATGGACAATGGAATAATAATAATAAATGTAGATGTTTAATGTGCGAGAACATATTTCATGCACACTTTGTGCAGACGGGGCACACAGACATGGAAGTGGCAATACTGATTTTAACTCTGCAACAGCCGACAATAGTTTCCATGAGTAGAAGTAGAAGCTAAAGAGTTTAAAACTGTTGCTGTTTAATCGATTTACTCAGAAAGACTTAGCATACTTTTAAAAAGGTTTAAAATGGCACTGACACTGGACTCCTTTCTTAAGATTTAGCGTGGAAGGGAAATTGAAACACTATCCCACTGCCATTCTTTCTTTCTGTATGGTTTGTTTGTCATGTAAGCATATAAGGTCATGAAGCACTCCTGCAAACCGTGCGATCTTTCTTTGCCATGCTATTGAAAACAGCGTGGATGTGTTCCGGAATTTGTGCACACCTGCACAACACAGCCTTAGCTCTGCTAGTTATATGCAGCCTGCAGCCTGAGTAGAGATCCTGGCATGCAAGGAGGGCTCAAAAGCATTCAACTAGTGTATGCTAAAAGCAGAACACTCTGCACAAGCTCAGTGCCAATCGTTACAAAGCAGCAGCTATTAACATGTGTCCCCAAGCCAATAAACAGATTTATGTGTGGATGCCTAAACCTCTACAGGATAAGGTATGGAATAACTAATATCTTCTGAGACGTTGTGTGCGCAGGCTGGCTTGGACCAAAGTCAGAAATTCATTGATTTTTCTCCCTCTCTCCTGTCACACAGTCTGGCACACAGGCCCTTGCAATCAATGTTTCTGGCTTGGCCACGACCTGTAGCAGCCATTCCAGTGCCAGTGGATTTGAATGTTTTATGATAAATGGTACTAGCACCAGACTTAAACCTGCACCTGAACAGGCACAACGATTTCTGTACGCTGTTTTGTGTATGTCACTAGAAAGGAAATAAAGATAATCCTATGTAAGTAGCTGATATAAATGCCTCTATGGTTAAATTTACAGTAATTTGAAATAATATGAAAAAAAACTGATGCTATATCTAAAGTATATAAAGAACATTTTCACTTGTAACTTCAAATTTTTCTGATTCTTAAGATCAAACACGAGATCCACAAGTAATTTTCAGTTCAACAAACCATCCAGAATTTATCTATTAAATAAATGTGTGGGAAATTTGGTTAATACAGAAGCAACAAAAGCTAAAAGGTTTATTTGGGCCCAACTTGCATATGCAGTCTCAGTACTATAACTTATTACAGTGGATATATCTATACATTACTTCTTTTCAAAAGCCTGGCATTTAGTTTTTAACTTAAAAAAAGAAGGCAGATGGAGACCTTCATGTCCATTCTACTGTCTCAATTTAGCTTTCTGTCATCAGTTCAGAATGCACCATGGCCTCAGCCATTGCTCTCGGCCTTCGCCTCCCCCACCCCACCCCTCAACTTGAGAAAGTGCTTTTGACATTTTGTATACAGCAAATAAATTAAATAAATTTCCCTTAAGTCAACTATGTTGCCATTTACAAAAAGTCTGACTCTAGAGTTCACTCAGTCAGATGCATTCTGTGCAAACCAACTCATTTTGCGCAACTGGTTCTTTAGTTAACACTGGCAATTTAGAACATGCACAGAGTATGGCACAGACCATCTCATTCTAACACTGTGGTCAGGACCACTCTTGAACGTCCACCGCACTGGACTGTCTTTGCTGATCCAGCAACATGAAAAACTGTCTGACCAAACAGTCCCTTTGGGACCACAACGCAATCCAGCAGCTTCCTTCCCCCCACCCCCAGCTTCCTACCCAAAGCCAGTCACATGTCCCATGATGCCTTGCTCCCTGGCAGCATGACTCATTCTGTGCTGGCAAGGTCTGAAAATGACTGCGGGCCACCAGATCTCCAGACGTAGATATCTAGCAGATCTGTTCCTTTAGTAATGTCCAGACTGCACAGCCCACTGTCTACATGCAAGCTCCTGAGAGTAATGTGGAGAAAACTAGTTGCTGATCTTTGACCCTCTCCATCCTGTCAATGGGCAGAAGCTGTGAAAATACCCTGACTCCATTGCAACATGGCAAGTTTGGACACTACTGCCTTATTTTATGTCACTGACTGCAACCTCCATCTTAAGTGCCTTAGGTTGTTCTTGCTGGCATTAACAAGGGGGTGAATTCTCCCTTCACATTTCCTTTTATCTTGCATAACTAAGTGGTAACCTTATGTTTAATTTGAATCCCAAAAAGAATTAGTTTATTATTCATCAAAACCATTAAAAATGGTTTGATTTGTTTACACACCAGCAGTTTTTAACTTTCTGGGGAACTAAAACAGCTGTACAGTCTGACTGAGTTTGACCTTTTTATCCCCAGGTTATCATTCAGGCAGCACATGTAGTGATGGGGGTACATTTGCATGGGACATTTTGAGTTATTCAATAAAAAAAAACACTGTTGGTTTCACGGCTTGCCAGAAAGGCACATGGGTGCAGCATTCTCTTAAGGACAGAAAAAAAGGAAGGAAGGAAAGAAGGAAATGCATTTTCTAACTGTGCATGTGTTTTCGTGTAGATGTAGATGAGAGCAAATATCATTTTTATTTTCCTAATGAATCACACGAATAATACTGTGTATATTCCCCTCCCCCAACTACCCCACTTCAACCTCCCAAAAATTCAGCCACATCCCTATGCATACAGTAGCAAGGAAAATGGCCTTTAAAGCAGGATGGGGAGATAGTTACAGCTCTGACAAGATTTTAAGCACAGCCCTGATGGCAGGCTGCTGTGCCTCTATATGACCCCCCCCCCCCTTCTCTAGGCTTGCATTATAACCAGGGGCAGAAAAGCATAAAGCCGCCAATGAAAACCCTGATAATAGCCCTGTTTTAGGGGAGCCACCCTAATCAAGAATTGTTTTCTGGCATGAAAAGGACCTCAGTGCTTTAGGTCAGAAAAGAAGATTGGTTAAGTGCAGCAAGAGTTTATTGCTGCTGAGGCCAGTGAACTAATGACCTTTGGCATATTGTATCTGCCTGTTCCCCCACAAAGCAGGCACTGTCACTGTGTGCATGCAAGAGAGTGAGCATGCCAGAATTCAAATAAAGGTCACTGTTGATACTGATGAGCATCAAAGTGTGGCCAGTAGTGCTGTATGGAAACACCACTCCCAGCACTAGAACAGTAACTGTACTGTATGCTTAACACCACCCCTATTCCATTGTGCACAACTTTGAAAAAAATGGTGTGCCTTAAAAGTTTACTAGGCTTATTTTATTCTACTTTGATAGCCCCGTTTATGATTAATATTATTATACATACTGTTCTTTTCGACAAAGCACCAACTGTGGCATGGGTAAACACCCTACCCTCTCCTCCTTTTCTCGAATATTCATGGTTACTAGGGCATGAAAAAGTTGGGGTCCCTGGGACTTTCTGCAGGTCCTTTGACAATAATGGTCCCAAACTATATATAATTTTAATTAAAACAAACATGCATCCTTGGGATAATTAGGTGGAAATATCCTGCAGGATGGGTATAGTGGGTTACTAGGAACTTTCACGCTGGCATATAATATTATAATATATGCCAATTATGTCTAAGCACATCCAGAAAACCCAACCCCACCCTCCAACTATTCTCATGCTGCCAATGACTGAATGAGCAATTACTGCTTCATTACATTTATGAGTCTTACGATAGCTGCCTAATTGCCCACTTCTCACTCCTTACTCATGAACACAGGTGAAGCGGACGGCCCAGTGGTTAGAGCCTCCAAACCTAAAGGCATGCATACAGGCTGGTTCGATGCCTTTATGCCATACCACGCTTCCCCCAGATCACTCAGCTGCAAATGGGTGCCTGACACCATTATGATGCTGGCCAATAGTAAAGTTAGTCTCAAACACCCCTATAGCCCATGACCTAACTTAAGTCAAGGGACATCCTTTAGCTTTTACCTTTATTTTGCACATGTGATTTACGAGAAAAAAAAACATGACCCATGATTTCAAAGTACAGGAAAACCTGCCTTGTGCCCTTGTGGGGACATCCTTCATGGGCCGTTTAAAAATCCGTTGGGGCAGTTTTGCTAGCCTTGAAAAACGGTTTAATAGAAGTTGGCTGGCAAAGTGGAAGCCTGTTTTATTATGAATATGACATCTTCCAGCTTATCGAGCGTTAAATGTGTTTGTTCACAAAGATAATCCCATGTTTCTATCACACTTCCACCTAATCCTCTGTAGCATGTATGACATAGCAGCCTCTTTGTGGATGACCAGTGGAGGAAGGTCAAGTGACTGCTATTTATACTGCTTATCAAAGCAAGGCTCACCTGGCAGGGGTCAAGTGGGTTAGGATATTCTATACATCCAAAACAAAATCCTGCAGAATAATACAATGAATACAAGGTATAAAGGTAAAAATTGTCCAAAGACCGGTTGTTAGGTCAAACAAAACAGGGAATGAGGGTCAGCACCCTGAGGACGATCCCCATCTCCTCTCCTTTCCTGCCTCACATTTCCTTACCCATGTGTCAGATACCCATTCGGAGCTGGAACAGCTGGAGGAAGCACAGCGCATGGGTATCAAAACAGAGCCTTTAGGTTCTTACGCCAGTTCTCTATCCACTTGGCCATTTGTTTTTCCTTATTAAATTTAAATTTTCTAATAAATATTCTATGATTTAAGCTGTTATGTTTGCAAGGGCAGGGGACAAGGCATCAATTTTATTCTAGCTTCTAGTCAGGAGTAGCTTAGTGACACAATGAAGCGATCAGACATTCCAAAACTTAATTATCCATGTGCCACAGGATGGCAGCTACAGGACAAAAAATACAAGGTGGAAGCAGTGAAGGTGCAGAGTTGTAATTTTTAAAAATAAAATGAATTGACAATAATTTCTGTGCCCCCCCCCCAATCCTCCCAAAAGCTGGTCCTGTTATTGTTATTATCCCATTGCTGGGCTGATGTGGGGGGCATTGGGAGTTCTGAAAAATGGTTGGCTGACGGGAGGGAATCTGAATCTGCAAGTGCAATGCCTGAGTGCAAGCCAAATGCTAGCTGCTGCAAGTTATGAGCAGGTTCAGGAATCTATTGATCTCATCTTTTCATCATGGCACAACCAGCATTGATTTTTAAAACAGTTGTGCTGGTGGCGGCGGCGGCAGCATAGTCACAATGGTTGCTGGTGTTGCAAACACTCGGAGCAAGTAGTGTCAACATGATAAATATGGATTCGATTATCGGCTTTCTGGAGACAAACTCAGTCGATACATGCTAGTAATGACCAGTTTAAGGGATACCATTTAAAAAGACTATTAAATATCATTTGAGCATGCCGAATTCTATGGAATACTTAAGCTGGAACTGCAGAAGACTTCTTGCCTGATTAACCAGCACCTCTGATCATTGTGATTTGCACAGAAAACAAAATTACAAATACTGCGTGTAGTCTTATTTTTTTTTAAATAATCAAATCCAAAAAGAAAAATTATTTTCCAACATTAACTTTTTGTTTTGGGTTTTCGAATTTGCAAGTCATTTGAACTGGATGTCAACGATGTGAAGTGAGACATGGCCACAAGATCACTTTGATCACGCTGCTTCATTGTCAAAGTCACCACAGCTTATATAGTCCTTTTGTTTGGAACAGGCAGCAATGACTGTGGCTAAGAAATCCTTATCGTGAACATGAAATGCATGTGCTTAGTTAGAGAATGGCAACAACAGGTGTTCTTGATCTCTTCTGCAGCATATATAAATGCAACTCTACCGAAGTCATCTTAGCAAAATGGGCTGCCCACATCATTCTCTTTGGTCACTACTATAGATAAGAAGTTAAAAACGTAAATAGTGAGCACAGTGTTTTATATTTGCAATTATCATAATTTTTCCAGCTCCAAACAAGAATTGAGCGCATATGCTTCTTGTTTGTGTTAAGGATATGTTGACCACAGTCACACCTCAGGAGACGTAAGGTTGTAAATGGAAACAAGTTGTACTACTTGGAGTCTGGAGTCCATACTTCCACATAAAAGAGCTACTAGCCCAATCAGCCACCTGCCTGCCTTTAACTAGTTTCCCACCTACATGAAAAATCTTGTAGGAATCCAGTAAGCCAGCACGTTGGATACCCCTCTACTGCATGCTAGCATACAAAAGTCTTCTTCCCTGTACTCCAAGAAAAAAAAAACCATCTTCCTAGGGAAGGGTAAACAAGGACCACAAAAGGACCCTTATCAAGTGACTAAAATTAATATACTTTCTTCCCATAAAGAATGTTTCATCCATCCTAGCTACTACACAGGATCAAACAGAAGAAGCAAGAAAGGCAAGAGCTAGACAAAAGTTCGGAAGACAAATTGTCACTCACTGGCATCAGGGCAGCAAACATACTCCACACCGCTGAAAACTCCCAGGCCACAGTTGAGCAGCATTCCAAAACTCTCACAGTGCATTCCTTTCTTGCTGCATGCATCCTGTGCGGTCACCTCCCAGTGGCTGAAGCCCTTGCACACCTTCTCATCATGCTGATGATCGAAGACGCAGTGCTGTGGGACGAGAAGGGCATCGCTCTGGAAGGGGCCAACTGCAATTAAGCAAAGCATGGCCATGAGAAACCAGAGCATTCCACAGACCAAGCTATCTGCGTATGTTTGACAGATGAACCAATAATGGTAACTCATCATCAACAGTCCATCTAAAATTAAAGAAGCTGACAGATATTATAAGCCAGTGATTCTTCTTGTTATTAAGAGAGCACCACAATGTGAAGGCATATCAAATGCAGTATGCTCAACCTCTGATCTCGGTGTTATCTCACCACTTTAATTTTCCTCAACTAAAACAGCTGTTCCACTATATGGGAAATCTTTTTTTTTAAAGTAAATGACATAGCTACCTTGTTAATGCGTGTAATACTGAAATAAGCAATGTATATAACTGCAATAAATTTCAATAAAGTCCTCAATAAAAGTTAGTTCCAAAATTAAAAAAAAAATGTTAAAAATAAAGACCATAGATTTTATAAGCAGAGTAATGGTGGAAGGTCCAGTGAACACAGTGGCTGTGAAACTGCATACAAAAGCTTGCCAAGGCATACACGAATGCAGCAATTATTAAGTCGTTAGGACTTTTTAAAATCCAACATGGAATGGGTTTTACTTTTAGAATACTTTTACAGTACTGTACTTTCTTACAAAACTGGCTTGTCTATCAGGTGCAGTAAACGTGTTCTTCAAACCCTTACCCACCAAATAGAAGGGTATCAGCATGTGGGGTTTTTTTTCTGGGGGAGGGACAGGATTGTAGACAGCCCAGAGCACCCTAAACCCCTTTAAAATAGGTCGACCTGGTCCAACCAAGCTATAGAACACAAACCAGCACTAAGAATAAGATAAAGCCCTAGCCCTTGTTCTATTCAAATTACTGTGCAACACAGGAAGCACTTAAGCCGAAAGTCCGATTAGCAGAAACCCACTGGGATTAGCTAATCCCTCTCAATTTCCATCCTAAAACCTGGTTTTAACAATTCTAAAAAAAAAAAAAAAAAAAAAAACAGAAAAAAGAAAAAAGACACAGAGAGAAAAGATGGCAGAAATAATCTGTTTCACTGTTTATTCCACTAACTGTAGCTAGCTGGAATGCCCACAAAGCACTGACTTATAGCTATATCAAATTTAGCCAACTAGGTTATATTTAGTTATGCACACTATTCTGGACTGCTAAGCTAATCAATATTGCTATTTGAAAACCAAACAAAATATCAGAAAATTCTGATTTCTACCACCCACTCTGTGACCAGACACTAATAATAAATAAGAATCATATTTGTTTATCCAAATTATATCCAAAATACCCACCAATGCACCGGAAAGGTCGAATCCTATGTGAGTGCAGAGCCTTTCCATGGAGTGAAGGCCAGCCTGGAATGGTCACAAGGTATGCTGCCTCCACAACATTGGTGATATTGTGGTTTGGATACATCTGTATTGTGGCATACACATTAAAAATTCAAGTATTTCAGCTATTAAAATACTGTTAGTTGTCACTAATCAATAGAACAGAACCTGGGGAAATACAGCAGCAGTTAAAACATAGAAACAAATATAATTACAAATGTTATCTGACATTCATATAGTGACATTAATAACAGGAAAGAATAAATTTCAAATCCCCAAATAAACCCTTAACACTGTGCAAGTTCATTTCATTTAAATGAACACATAAACACTAAAAATACAGACTCCAGCAAAACCCCTTTTTTTGAAAAATGCCCAAGTGAAATAGCTTCCCCAATGTCTGGTGATATAGAGAGATGCTAGTAGTTGGGGGTCAGAGCCATGAGATGTGCAACAAGTTATGAGGATCAGACTAGCCAACTCAGTAACTGCATAGACACAGACATTCTTCAACATTCCTCTATTCAACTTGAGTAAGAAGACTAAGACTGGCAGTGGCAGACGGCGATAGAGGCATAGTGGAAGGGGGTTGGGGTTGGGGCAGGGGCAGGGGCCCACTGCATTGGTGTTGCAAGTGTGAGTCTGAATCAAGCATAATCATGATGATGTCAAAAATCTGCACTCACGTTTCGGCAGTAGTTCAAAATGTCTGTCTTCTCATCCAGACACTCCAGCATTTTGTCGTCTCCAATCCATCCACTAACTCCTCTGTGCATTGCAGGTTTTCCACAGATAAAAGCAACCATTGGCTCAAACTTGTCATCTCCTGGCACTGCTGACACTGACTGCTGATTCAGAAAGCAAAGGGTGAAAATTATCTCAGTACTCTATCAAATGCTACAATTTGCTACCTAACACAAATCATTTTTTAAGGTAACATAACAGGAGTATACGCATCAAAGTCAAAAGACAATGAGGAAATCAGGAGAACCACAGCACTAGTAAGTAAAATACTTCAGGGCTCAATTTCCTGTAGTTGGACATTTTCCCCTTACCCCATAGAGAATATGTGGACCATGATAATCAGAGATAGCATGTCCTAAGAAATACTATAGTATAATAATATCCATAATGTCATAAATAATCACCCATGGTGTGTGGTGATCTATCAAACCCTTCTTTTACCAAAGTCAGTTTCAAAATACATGTAAAGTCCACAAAAAAACCCTTCTCACCAATCCCCAAGTCTGAGACTGAGAGTTAAAAATGAGCTAACCTTAATAGAAAGGAAATGCAATGCTTACATTGCATAGCAACACTATCCTTTATGCAATGCTGTAACACCATAATATAATTTCATGATGCTTCTTTGACGAAAGGCTGATTAATAAGTACTCACAGCTGTTCCTAATCCTATTCGATTGGTCCTTGCTCAATGACCCTTGTAACTCTAAAAGAGTCTATTACTTTCACATGTATCAGGTAAATAATCTGACCGAGTTCACATATTTATCCTTTGAAGACCTAATACAGTTTGAACTTTAATATGTTTTGATCTAGCCTGTCAAAGATTACCACACCTGAATGTCTCTTGTTACAGGAAAATATGATAGTATGTGTAGTTACATTGACAATGCTATAAAGATGATGTAACACGATCCCTTTTTTAACAGGATTATTTTTTTCCAAGAGGAACCAAAACAAAATAATGGAGGCACTACTTTAATACCCAACTTTCAAGGAAATCCTCTCCATTGGTTACTTGGTCCCATTTTCTAACCCAATGTACAGACAAGAAGTCTGTGCTATAAAATGAATTAAAATTTAAAATTAAATGCAGCATCCTTAACCACCATTTCCTCCTTTCTCTGACTGGCAAAATAGATTAGGTGGTTGAAAATGTTGAGGCACAGTTGACTGACATAATCAGATACGTTAAACTAACCTATCAAGAAATCTGATGTCTAGCTTTAAAGAGAAGGTTAGGATGTGATCAAGGGTGGGGGAAGGCTAGATATTCTTAATCCTATGGCTATTAAACTATCAGCTTCATTCTAGCAGTCTCGTCATTAGGTGACACACTGTCTGTTGCAACGAAATTTAATCCCTGGTACATGTAAGTGCTAAGGCAAAAACCAGTTACACTTTCTGAAAAGTTAAATCCACAAAATAAATGGAAAATAGACAACTGGAGCAGATTTTTAAAAATGTAAAAACCTATTTCACAGTTTTTGTTAAGGGTAGAGGGATCTTAGTTTGATACAAGTTAAAAACTGTCACAGATCCGTGAAAATTCTGCCGCACATGGTGAGATACTGAAGAGGAGAAAACAAGAAAAAAGGACAAGGAACCTTACCTTCTAAAAGCTAATGCCACTTTTTTATGAGGCAAATTTAATAAACACTATAACTAGTCAGCACCAAAGTGAAACAAAGAACAATGACTGAAATTCTAATTACCTACACCACATTATGAGTGACAGCAGAATCTATTCACATTGGCAAAAGGAAGTGGAAGCTGAATCAATAGAACTAGAAGTTATATTTGGATATGACTGAGTAATTATTTATGCTGGGAAAATTTCAAGAGAAAATCATCAAGCAATTTTTTTTCTGAGCAAAAATTTTAAAAAATTCCCAAATTCCCCCAGCACATTAAACAAATTTTTTTAACTCTAAGCAATTTATACTATAGTTGCAACAACCCCCTCCCCCCAACAGTACAGTTAACATGTTTTATTTGTGTCTACAGAAACCCTTTTCCTGAAACAAATTAACTACGATAACTTATCAGATAAGCATAGATCTGCAATTATAGGAAACATTCAACAACAAATTACACCATTGCTAATATTAATAAGGAATTCATGAGATAACCTGGGATTTTCCATTCTCTTACTGTCCATGATAATGAATATAAATTTATGAGGGTTTTTTAATAGTAAATTACGATGACCCATGCTACCTTACAAACATCATCATGGTAAATTATTCATGGTTTCTTTCTTTTCAATATAAATTAGATTTTTCAGAATTAAAGCAGACTTTAAAAATTTGCTAGTATTGTGTCAATAACTAGTAATAATATATTTGTTACTTTTTTTTAATTCTCCTGACAGTGACAAATATCAAAATTATTAATTCTGTGGCTTTTCAAATTACTTATGTCTGACAAGGACAACCGATCTAAAGACATTTATCCGAACGAAACGAGGTTTAAAAAAAAATAGGGGCATTTCCGAACAATCCCCATTTTACCTGGGAACAACGTAGGTTGGCCTAACCCTGGTAGCACGAGCAATATTTTATTATTACTGCTAAGCAGATGCATGTCGTAGGATTAACTGAAGCCGACGATGTCGTTGAATAACATAAAAGCACGCATAATCATCTCATAAAATCTATTACTACAAAAAGTACAAAGCGCTTTCTACAGGCAACAGTTGTTATACGAATATATTACTGGCATTGTTACATTGCGCATAAGATTCGTTACCAGACTAATTGTCGAATGTAATGTGGTGGAGTCTGGAAACATCTAGTTACCACAATCGATCAATTTCTCGCGATGATCTACTAATCGCTGCGCCAAGGAAAATCAGGAGGCAAAAAGGTTTTTCAAGATTTAATGTCATCTGGATTACAACTTGTTTTACATGTCTTGTCCTATTGACACACATGTACCAATCCAATGGGAATGAAATCTGTGACAGCACTGTCTGCAAAGACCTGGGAGGACACATTATTTAGCTCAAACAACAGCACTGGGAACGCGAAGGCCATGAAAGAGATATGGACACAATATGTTCCTTCCCAGCTATTACTATACAGCACTGACCTGTGCAACGCCGAAGACGACAAGAAGAAGGATCTGTCCATATAATGGTCCCATGTCTACCGTTTCAACCCAACAGGTACTCCGACGATACGAAGTCGACTGCTCGAACCACCCTCCTCGATCTGCAGTGCTAGCATAAAGATGTCGGACGTGACGTCATCTCATTAATGCTGTTTGTCTCCTCTACTGCGATTGGTCAAATCTTCCTTTCAGCAATGGGATTATGTTGATAAGGTTGATCATTCGTAACAGGTTCCTAAATGATCTGTTTCAGTATTTCCCCCGCACGAAACTGAGAACAAGGACGAAGAAAAGGCAGCAGAAATAATGTGTTTGAGCACATGCGTTAGTTTCTTAATAGAGTAAATGGCCACATAATGTGCAGGTGTCCAAGGAAAAGAATTGACCAATCGAGTGTCTCCTGACAAAGAAAAATAGTTAAAAGGAATGCGACCAAAATAATGGCATGCATTAGGTACCTTGTGCCAGAGAGTTGACAGCACAGCGTACGATCATATAGGTTTGTGTTCGTGTGACTCCGTCTAGTTCGGAACCACGTTAAGCTTCAAAAATTCCACGTAGAATTTGTAAGTTCGGGATTTTTTCTTTTCTTTGTGAATGAAAAACTTATTTTTTATAGAAACATACCCTTGGGGAAGTAAAGTGGTTTTTCCCCCAATGCCCTATGTTGGGTTAGTTGGGTGTACCATATTGTACAAAGTTGCCTAGTTGATCGGTGATTTCTTAAAACCGTTCTCCCCCAAGGTATACCGTTATCTTTGAAGGGAATGTAGATGTATAGTTTTGGACACTAATTGCGTCAAAGCGGTGAAAGCCAGTCACAGTGAGTCAGAAAACAAATGTTTAGCAGCGTTTTCTGTGTTTGAAATGTTTAGAAAAATGACAATCCTTCAGAAATCTAAAAATGGGATTTACCCAGTAAATAAACTTTCCGAATCGGAACAGGTTAATTATTTTTGTGGTTTTTCCTTTGTTGTTGTTTTAGCATATTGTAATATATGTGTGTGTGTGTGTGAAAGAAAGGAGAGATACCATGTTGGTCAAAAGCATTTTATATGATGTTGATAGCCCCTAGAAAACATCAACGAGCTGGATAAAATTTTACATTCCTCTTACTTCATGGCCATTGCCCACAGTGACAGGGCTGCAAATCTTTGCAAGGATCAGTTAGCTGGTTGGTTGTGAACATAAAGTCAGCAGCAACAGTTATATTCTTAGGATGAAGTAGGGAGGAGAGAGGGTTGTTAATTGTGCTGAAGGCAGAGGAGAAGGGAGGAAATTGCACTGCCTGAGCAAATTTCATAGGCAACCCTGTACAGAGGGTGTCACATACTGAGAAAGCATGTTGAGTGGACACCAGATCTTGAATTGCTTAGGATTGCTTCTATCGGACTTTATTTAACAACAGATGCTACAAAGACTCTTGTCACATTTTTGGTTCTGTCTCGCCATACTTCGGACGATTCTGTCTGGAAAAAGCTCCCCTTGTCTATTCAGTATGCAGACAGCATCTCCATATTCAAACCCCATCTTAAATCTTGCTTGTTTTCTGTGTCTGTTGTCTGGTATCCCTATCTTTTAATTACCATTTGCACTGTCCTTAATGAACGTGCATGCTATATGTGTGTGAGGTGCTTGGATTTTGCTTAGGTGTTTATTTTGTACAGCTTCATATGTCAGCGCTTAGAGCTCCTTTGAAGTTAAGCGCCATAAATCCCCATTATTATTATCATTGTACTTTCCCTTGTGCCAGGGTGCTGCTTACAGATGTGGAGTGCCTAAAATCCCTGGATGTGAAGCAAAATCATTTCAAACTTCCAAGGAACTGTTCATTAGGTCAAAACTCTGACAAATTTTCCCTGTTCCTGGTCTTTTTATAGAACAAGCAGAAGGAGTGTAACATGGAATCAGACAAGGAACATTACACTGTACATGTCAAAACTAAATCCAGCTTTATATGTCAAGACTAAGGCCACCTATAATGCAAGCTAGTTGATCTGTTTCTTGGGAGCAGTTTATAAGTTGAATTGGATAGCAGTTTTGTGGGCTGTCGGGATATGGCTTCACTATGCTTACTTCTGTTACAGTAGAAGCAACTTTTCTCTGCCTTGTGTTTGCTCATCAGCCCCCCCCCCCCCAAAAAAAAAATTAAAGGCATGTAGCAGAAAGTGTTTAGCTCTGATGGTAGTGTAAAAGGTTACTGCAATCATGGTAATACTAGAACTCGACAAATTATAAATTATGTCATGAGTTTAGGTAATACTATCTACTGTAGAATTAAATACAATGAATGTTAAATGTGAAACATTAAATTGCATCTTATTTAACTTTCTAAGTCTTGAATACTTTGATATATCTTTGTGTATGTGTGTGCTGATTTTTTTAGTACTGACCGACAGAGAGACTGACTGACCAATCAATGTATGGGTTGGTTGATTGATGGATAGATGGATGACTTGTTACAGAGACTGCCATGGACAGTGAACATGAGAGACTTACAACATCCCTCGGTGAACAGCGAGGAGATGGTGCAGCTTGTGAAACGAGTCAAGCAACTTTCAGCCACGAATGTGGTGACACTGCACGCACAGAAAAAAAGAGCACGTGCTGCTCTTTGCCAAAGCGCTATGTCGTGGCCTTGCTGGCTTTCCTTGGATTTGGTGAGATCTTCATGCTTTAGTCACTTACACTCACACGTGTGCATGCATGTGTGATGGGTGTCCGTGGATGCGACACACATCTGTAAATATGCAGATTTTAGTAAGAGATTTTCTCTTGACAATTATGATGTCTAAATTTTTTTAAATTATGGAAATAAACGTATTCATTGAGTTATATCAGTACTAAGATAATCCCATGAACTCAGGTCTTCCACAAGTGAATGCGCAAAGGAGGACGTCAAATGAGTAATGAGAAAATCCCAAGCGAGACTGATGTTTCATTTCTTGTTCAGTTTCTAGGTAGGAAAGTAGACAGAGGCAGTTTAACCTTGGATTGTTTTGGGTAAACATTACTGAAGTGTTTTAGAAGACCTTGTTTTTTATCTGGGAAAATCAAAACTTAAACTTCATCTGGAACTATTGCAGCCAACATATACTCCATGAGAGTAAACCTCAGTGTTGCGATAGTTTCGATGACAAGTAACAAGACAGGAATATACAATGGTTCCCTCTTGGTAAGTAGAGTTGATTGGCTGAACAGCATAAACTGTAAGTTTGGTGACTGTGTTTCAAAAGTGTCTGTTGTGTCTTTGCTTGCGCTGTCAGCTATTTTAACCTTGTATTTCCTTTTATCCTTGGAGTATTTTCTGTTGATGCTACCTCAGACTTTCACATGAGTAGGTTTTTATATGGGGTAACTTCTGGCAATAATAGTATTAAAAATAAATTTTGCTGTCCATAAATGTTTTTGATTATGAGATCCATACTTTTAGACTGTCAAGAGGATTGACGATTGCTGTTGTTTTCCTAGATTTCTGTCTGTTGTTTATTTTTGATATGGTTGTTTGTTTGGTATTTTTTTTAGTTGGAAGAAGGTGCCTGTGTGTGTCAGTCACAAGAGAAGATCATTTTTCAGTTGATGTGAGAACAGTATGTACTTTTTATCATGCGTATGCCTCAGATACCATTGCAAATTTCCTCACCATGATCAGGAGCTTGGGATAGAAGTGCATGAACTTACACCATAGTCACGCTTGAACTGTCTTATTGGGTGTCTATCATCTTGTTGCTAACCCAAAGCTTTTTGTAACTAAGGCTTTTCCGTTAACCCAGATTCTTTGAAATTATGGATCCCTTAACTTGCCTAAGATTTTTTTTAAATGTGTGTTTATTTTCACAGAGGGGATGGGTTGACATCTCAATGTAATATTTACAGCTGTTTAACAATGAAGGAAAGGTTTATAGCTCTGAAAACTCACTGCTTCTAGTTTTCATTGTTTTGTTTTGAAAGTTGCCAGCGTTCCCACACATGAATCTG
Source organism: Lanistes nyassanus (assembly GCA_004794575.1). Classification (NCBI taxonomy): domain Eukaryota; kingdom Metazoa; phylum Mollusca; class Gastropoda; order Architaenioglossa; family Ampullariidae; genus Lanistes; species Lanistes nyassanus. The sequence goes on from SMGT01006180.1 coordinate 203,254, forward strand.
GAACAAATATTGTCTAGTGATGTTGAACTGTTATTGTGTACGTTCTTATACATGTTTCTTATATTGGCCATAGTGAATTTGAAAATTATACAGTCTGGTATTTTCACTTGAACTAAAATTGTAGTTACAGTCTTTGACAGAAGGTTCCGTGTGTGTGCATGCATGCGTGTGTGTGTGTGTGCAATTACATCTGTGGATGTGGATGTAATTGCAGCCAGGTTCTTATACATCGGTCTCCCTCAGTGTGAACAGTGATGCAACCGCAGCTCCTTTTTTACTTTATTTTCTGTAATAATCTAACTTTTAAAAATGTATCCCCCTTTCTTTTTTTCTTAATTTTTCTTCTTAATAAGAAATCTGTGCATTTTAACCGTGTGCCTTGCCTGTCTTGATATATGTAAATGTAGTCTATAACCTTGTTTCTTACTGGTGTTGCAACCCTGTCCATGTGCCAGCAATTTAAACATTATTATTCTTACTTCATTTTATATTACCTGTTACTTGGTAGTGAAACTGATTGAGCTGGCACTTCACATACAGGTCTACCCTCCAGACTACCCATGGTCCACAGAGCTTCAGGGCCAGGTGCTAGCATCATTCTTCTATGGCTATATACTTTCTCAGCTCCCTGGAGGTAACTGCCTCTCTGAGATCATTGGTTCTTCATGACCTGACTCCATAATACTTTCTATTATATCACACGAGTTTGACTTGAACTCCCCTTTACATGAGTTTGAAATGAGCTCGGTGAATTCTGGCTTGGTATATGTAATAAGTTGTTTAAGCAAGTTTTTAATTGTCCACCTTAGTCTAAGGATATTTTGAGCTAACTCCTTTGTTCCTATGATTTGGGGAGTCTTTTTTTAGACAATCAACTTGGGGTTTGATGCAGAATTAAACAGCTTCTAACATTCTCCCAAATCACAGGTGATCCTCACCCCAGGCATGTATTTAAATGCTATAGCACCAGTGCTTTTGGAGTAAGGTATGTCCGCAATTTTTTGTTGATGCCTCTGCCCCAAAGGGATGGCACTCATATGTAGTATTCTTAACTCCCTCACTAAAAAACTTGAGAGACACCTAATACAATGTAATTTACTGTATATTTAAAATGATGATAAAACATTATTTCTGTAGGATTTCCAGACGCAAAAGTAAGGGACAATACATTGGCATGCCACAATTTAGAGACAAATTTTGTATGCAAGAAGAAACACATTTAAGATACATTTCAGACCGAAGACAACCAGAAAATATTTTAGATTCGTAGGAAATGCAAAAGCAGAAAAACATCACCATCAGATCTTTAGCATTTTAATGGCAATGGTGTTGTGTTGCTGTTCACCGTACGTAGGAACACTTCCTGTATTTTTTTTCTCAGAGTTTGCGATCAGTTAAGTTCAGCACTTAAATTGTCCTTGATGCCTCTGAACGGTGGTTACTGGGTAAACAAGAATTATCTTGAAGTTACAGGGCTGCACTTAGTTTCTATGGCTGCAGTTTTATCACCTGATCTTTACCAGCCACATTACACCAGCCACCTTTGTACCGTTGTAGTTTAGAAAAGCTTACAGCTTGCATCCTACAGAGACATCCTTCCTAATCAATACTGCTGCATCATGAGAATACTACCCCCACTGCATCATCCACCCCACTGACAAATGCCCAGAAGATATTAACAATGCCTGCCAAGAAAAAAAACCAACCCAATATGGCACATAGTTCGAAGCTGTAAAAGCAGTTCATGACCTGTAATTTTTATTTGATGAGCACATATTGTCAGTTTTTGTCCTAACCTGGTACAGGGAATGCGTAGTTCCTATACTGTTTTTGCTCCAAGCAGCAGTCATTTATTCTGGTATAAGCTTAATGTTCAATAATGCTTCATAAATTTAAATGTGTGTGTGGGGGAGGGGGGGAGTGTGTGTGTCAGGCAATGTATGCTTCACTAGAATAATGAAAGATGAGCTTTGCAACAAATAAGTCTCCATTTTTAAATAAAGACCCTGGGTTAAGTAGAAAACAGATAATTGCAGCAAATATAAAACATACAAAGACACCACCAACATATTCACAATCTATGTCTTTTGTTCATAACTAACTTGTTGACAGTCGGAACTGCTGTCTGACAGTCCAGTGTAAGTGCCTGAGCTCACAATTCTAAATGCCTGAGCTGCATATTCAGTTTTGTCCCTTTAACAACTGTATGGGCAGAGTTGGGAATTCCCAAAAGTTGCAACTGTCTGTTACCTCGTTCTTGCCATAAACACAGATTTGTGTAATTCTTAGGAAGGAAGCAATGATACGTGGGGCAGGATTGGCAGGGGGAATGGGGTAAGGACCGGTTCAGTAGATTTGTTTTATTAGCCATATAATACTTATCTAGTCGTTTGTATATAAATATATTTGTATGTCATATAGACGTGAATGTGTCTCGCCCTTCCTGCCTTTTTTAAAACCATCCAGGAGTTTGTGGTGCACACATCAGCACTAGTATGCAGTACCAGGTTGCACAGAAGACCAAAGTATTTCAACTTTTTCAATGAATATGTAGCAGATACTCAAATTGCTGGTGTGTCAGCTACATTTATAGGTCAAAAGAGTAGAACGGATGGGTACTTGTCTCATGAGAAAATTGTGGTCTCCAGTGACTCAAAGTCTTGGGACCATCTACCTAAATAGTAGGGTTGGTGGGGGATGGTGGTGTAGGAGGCGGTACATTTGCTGTCTCCCATTGCAACTGTCGTTTGTTAAAGAATAAAATCTGGTTTCAGGGTTTTTAGCAAACCGTTTTGGAGGGAAGTATTTCTTCGGAGGTGGAGTGTTTCTGACAGCCATTTTGACTCTGCTGACGCCTTTGTTTACTACGTGGAGTGTCTTTCTCCTGATTGGAGCAAGAGTCTTTGAGGGTCTTTTTGAGGTATGTTTGGGGCAACAAGTAAATAATCTGTTGATGGAAATCTACATACTTGCGCATCGTTTTTTCTCTGGGGAATTAAACGGCTAGTTTAGCTATGTTGGCAGGAAAGCAATTAGAGGTTACACGTCTTTTCTGATGTCTTTGTGTATTCTAAATCTGCAGCATTTTGGAGGGGGGTGGCGGCAGGGTTGCATGGTGGGTGACCCATACTATGCAGTAAAAGAGGATTGTGGACTGAGATCGTTTATGGCATGCAGACTTTTTCTGTATGTGGCACCTTCCTGTTTCCTCAGTGCCCGTCTGTCCCCATCACAAGATGCCCTATGTTGGTGTTGTTACATTACTTTATGAATCAAACAGCCAAATAACCATGCAACATATAAGACTTTTAAAAACATTTAGTGGTCTTCTGTGATCTTTCTAGGTGGTTGTGGCTTGTGTTGTATGTTTATATATAAACTGATCACGTCGTACAGGGTGTAACCTACCCATCCATTCATGCTATATGGGCAAAGTGGGCACCTCCTCAGGAGAAGACAAAGCTGGCAACGTTTGCTTTTGCAGGTTGGATATGATGTGTTTTAGATGATACATGTTCTGCACATTTATGTGAGGGTTTTTTCCCCCACATGTTTTAAGGGAAGGGTGGTTGGGATGTGCTGTTAGAGAATGTCATGGCAGTAATGAAACTATAGCAACTGCAGCTTAATGATGCATCTTTTCCTGATAGATTTATCATGCAGCAAACATATATGCATATTGTACAGACCAACAAATAGAATGATAATAGCTAAAGCATGCTTTTGTATGAAGATTGGTCTGCGAAGGACAGTGGCTCCTTGGCTAGGGTGCCTGAGGTTAGTGAGAACACCGGTCTCCTTTAACATGCTTAAAAGTACTTTCGCTGTTATAGGAGCCATTCATCAATAAATTGTTTGTGCATGTTCATGTTTGAAATGGGAAATGGCGAAGCTATGCAGTGCTAGTCAAGACAAGAGGTGTTGAATGTGTAAAAGCAGGCGATTCTATTTATCACCAAATTTCAAATCTCTAATTTTCAACTAAGTGCCACTTGCAGTATAAATAACTAGAGACCCATGGTGCAGTTCCAAGGTGATGTTATTTCAGGGTCTTACTTCGGCACCGTGGTCTCTCTTCCATTGTCTGGGGCTCTTGCAGACAGCCAGTCTGGCTGGCAGGCTATTTTCTACGTGCTTGGTGAGTTCTGTGGCCTTCCTTGCACTTCATCTACAAGACCAAACTTTGATTGTATTCTGTTAATGGTCAGCTGTTCTGTTTGTGCTGTCATTTGCGAATTGTTTGCCACTGTTGTGTCTTGTAAAGGTTGTTTGGCTTCTTATCTTCAATGTGTAAAAACCCGAACTTTTTTATCTGCGGTGTTTGATAATTTTGAACGTCGTCAAGCTGATTTTATGTTCATAATGTGGCTTGTCATATTTCACCTGCCGAGAATTTTTTTACCCTCTTCACTCACTGTCTTTTGCATAAACACCATTGTCCTTGTAAATTTTTGTTTAATGCTATGGGTGTTTCTTCAAAGTTGTATTTGCAATTTAAAAAACAAAATAATTGTAATAAAGTGATAATAAATACATGTACCTGTCACACACCATTTTAATGCTCCACTAAACCAAACTGGACAACATAGTGGTTTGTGCCATTTGGCAGAGGAATGGGAATTATGTAGACCATAAAAAAATGGAGTCCCACTTTATCTTCTTCAGCACTAGGGTGCATGGAGGATTTGACCTTAAAGACAGATTCTTTTCCTTCCTGTACCTTTGATCCATAAGACTAATTCTTTGTGATGTAGAAATATTTATGGTGAAACCTTCCTATTAAGACTTTCAAAAATGGACTTAATAGAAAGTACATGTGATGTAACCCAGCACGGGTTTATGGGGTAATGGCTTTTATGTTTTATAATATTTACTTTGCACAGTTTCTTTGCTTTAATGATTTATAGCAAACAAGAACGTAAAAAAAAAATTACATTTGTTGTCTTAGTGGCTTTTTCCACATGTATAGTATTCTCTGTCAAGTTCAAGCAACCACACAGTAATGTCACACAATAATTTCACAGTAAAAAAAAAAATAAGTGAACAGTACAAAGATTTCTTGGCAGGTATTGTTACAGAATGGTTGCCTTTGCATTACCTGTGGGGCTTTGAAAATAATTGTTGCTATTCATTCCCTGGAACAAACAGGCTCGCTGGCAGTTGTATGGTTCCTGGTGTGGATGGTGGTGGTGACAGAGAGCCCTGCGATGCATCCTGCAATTTCCAACACCGAGCTGGAGCACATCCAGCAGTCTATAGGCTACACGGATGAGCAGACTAAGGTACACACCTCATTCAGTCCGACCACATGACGTCACACAGGGCCCTGTAATAGATGTGAAACTGTTACGTAATAGCAGGACTTTTCTGTTTTGCTGTGTAGAATCATGATCATCACTTGCCCAATGGGTATAGGGTTGCTGGCTCTTTCTTGGAAAATTAACCCTCAGTTACACGAGCATTTCTGTTGTCAGCGAGTCCATCCACCCTGGTTGGCCATGCTGGCATCAGGACCAGTGTGGGCCATCACAGCAGCGCATTTTGCGGAGAACTGGGGCTTCTACACTTGGCTGACGGGGCTGCCCACCTTCATGGAACACATCTTGGGTGTCACCTTAACACAGGTATGATCGGTGGCTTGTAACCCTTTAGGCTTCCATGCCTTAATTATCACCTCACTTTAATCTGCTGATAAAATATGATGAAGCATTTAAAAAAAACACATTGAATAGCTTCTTTGAAAAGTTCTGATTTTATTATATATTATAGAAATATGTGTTATTCTATTTCGTAAAGGCTTAAGTGAGAGCAAGATACACAGGCATGAATGCCTTACTAACACCTTGGTCTGTCAGTACCTTCTAATGGCATTTTTTTAAAAGTGAAACTGTAACCTTTAAGGAATTAGCACAAAAAAACACCCCAAAACAAAACGTCTTTAGCTTCATTTAAAAAACAAATTTGTTGTTTCATCTCATTCTCCAATGTCCCTACCAACAATGTTACAGGGTGGATTTTTCTCAGCTCTGCCATACCTGGTGATGTGCATAGTTGTCCTGTCAGGAGGAATGCTAGCAGATATGCTTCGAGCCAAATTCATGGTGCCCACAGGTGTTGTGCGCAAACTGTTTACTTGTGGAGGTGGGTCATCAGACGTTTTTTTAGGTCTTTAACTAACCCTTTGCATAAAACAAATGTTAGAAATATGTTACTTGGTGGTTTCGTACAGTTTCAGTGTTACATCTTGCAAATGTGATTAGGGAAGTGTCAGTAATAATAATTATTATTTTCAATCAGGTATTCCAGAATTTGACAGAAATTACATTTTTTAAACATGAAGTGAAGCCATGTAACTTTTAAAGAACTATTAACCTAATGATTCGCAGGCCTCCTAGCTCATGCCTTCACTACAGATGCACACTTTTCAGCCTTTTTTTCAGCCTTTTTCAACAATTCGTGAAAAAGTAACCAAAAATAATAGAAACATTATTTAAAGTTGGTTGCAAACATCAGTAATCAAAGAAACCTCATGTCTTACTTTGTTTCTTGGACCTAGTTTTGTAATTTTTAAATCCTTTGATGGCAACACAATTGAAGTTCAAGTAATCAAAAAGTCCTGTTTACACCATGTGCTCGCTCGTTTTTCTCTTCGTAATCACTCTCTTGGCACTTTCAGGCACAAATACTGTTATCTTCATCCACTTCATCATCGTAACTTTGCAAAATAATGTCATTTTCCTCATCAGTTTGTAATTTGAAGAATAAATCTAGCATTTCTCAAGTGACAGAGCACATGTGGATAGGCACTTCACAGCCATTTTTCACTTGGTGGTCAAAAACCGGTCTAAACACAATCCAAAGGGAAGTAACCTATGAAGAAATGATTCAGCTTTCGAATGTAAGAGTTCTTTTACCTTAGACCATTAGCTGTTCCCTGCTAACTAACTTTCAAACAGCAGGCTAAAATTTTGGCCATTTGTCAGAGATCACTGTGCGCAATGTAGCTAGGCAACTAGTCTTGCAGTATGATTGGGTTAAGCCAAAAAAAAAAATGTTCATGTTCATTCACGAAAAATTTGTTGTTTCACCTCGTTCCCTAAAGATTTTGCTAATTTCCCTACACAATGTTAGTATTCCATGGCTAAAATAAATTCAGATACTTTAGGTATATATGTAATACAGCACATACAAAATATTTTATTCCAGCCTTCGCTATCCAAGCCGTCTTCATGGTCGCTGCAGGCTACCTTATGACAAAAACTGCAGCCATTGCATGCCTGACTATTGCTGTTGGCATTGGTGGCTTTGCTTGGGCCGGATTCTCTGTTAATCACTTGGACATCGCACCACAGTTTGCTAGCATTCTCATGGGGCTGTCCAACACCTTTGCTACTCTGCCAGGAATTGTTAGCCCTGCATTCACAGGAGCTGTCGTCGCATCACAGGTACATTTATTTGGTCACATCTTGTCTTTTGTTTTTAATCATGACTCTTACAAAGAGTTTGTAAAAACAATGTATGTAATAACTCAGCAGATGGGTTGTAGATTCGTGGGTTCTGACAGAAATGACATATTTTAAACAAAAAGGGGAAGCAATGTAACGTTTAAAGAACTATTAAGCAAAAGTCGGATCTCGGCTTGAGCATGCTATTTTCTCCTGAGGGTCAGAGACCTGTGTGATACAGGTGCTTGTCACAGTATAGTCTTAGTTGCTGACTCGGCGGAAACACCGACAAAATATTGTGACAGTGATGATGTTGCTGAAGCCAGTGCTGACGAAAAAGAGGTGTTTGTGACCCAGATGGTTTTGGAGTGGTGGTAGTGGTAGCGGTAAAGGTGTTGGCAGGAGAATGATGGTAATCAAAATACTTATTTTACTGGGAGCCGTCTGTTAAAAATACCCATTCATTTGACGTTGGGATAAAAGTGATGTTGGCAGCGCTTTTATGTACTGTCTCATGTAACAGTAGGAAGTACACGCCACTACAGCTGAGATTTAATTGCATTTTGTCCCATTTTGATTCTGTTGCATGTCATCTCAAAAACTGAGTTTTCATTTCTGTTCACCTAAATAACTGCGATTTTGTTGCATTTCATTACATTAATTTCCATTCCACAGGATAACGCTGGGCAGTGGCAGATCATCTTCTACGTGGCTGCTGGGATTTATATCATGGGTGCTGTGATCTACGGCATTTTCGCATCAGGAGATCGCCAAAAGTGGGCAGAAGTACCTTTAGGGTATCAGCCTTATTTGGATGATCCAGAAAAAGATCATTAACCCTTATCATGCTTAAAGTTCAGTTTGTGAGCATTTACATCAAACCAACATACTTTTAGCTGATAAAAAACAAAAAATGAATGTCTGCTGTGTCAAAAAATAACGCATTCTGTAGTTCAGGCTCACTACCAATTTACATTTATTGTCTCTACCATTTTTCCGCATTTTAAAAATTGACCTGTTTGTATTTAAACTTCATCAAGTGAATGGCGTGTGAAGTCCAGATTAATGCTTTTTTTTTTTTTGATGTTTTGCCTGCTATCTAGTGTGATGCTGTCCCCTCACTAGGTCTGTAGTTTCATCTGCAGGAGTTGATGTAGTTTTCGATGCAGATTTCATTGCTTTCCCTTCCATTCCTTGTATGAGAAAGCAGTTACAGATGTCTTTAATGGTGATGAGTTATTCTCTGTTAGGGTGCTTTGAAGGGACAGTCGTAGGTTTTGTTTTTCCTTTGTGTGCTTTAGGAATAAAGAGGAAAATGGAGGCAGAAAAAATATTTGTGCATGCATGGATGCACACAGATGATAATCTGAACTACCAGAATGAATTTGTTTTCAGCATTGTTTTATAGTTTGCAAATATTTCTGTGATAATGTATTTTCACACATTGGTGTTTGTAGCAAAAAGCATGCTGTTTTCTGTCTGTATGCTTATAACCTGCAGGCATGCATGCTCTCTCTAAAAGACTTGCAGTGCACATGCACACAAATCTGGAGGCAGGGTAGGGGGTGGGAGTTCAAATTCCCTCCCTTTGCAAGCAAGATCCTGTACTGTGGGCTACATCCCCTTCGCCCCATAAATTTTTTTTTCTCCCTAGAAGTTAACATTTAGAATGATATAGTGTTAACTGCAAACAATCTCGCATGCAGAACTCGATGTGACATGGCGATGCATGTGTGATAGCATTATACTATAAACGTTTATATCTAATATGTGTACATTTATTGTGCAATTGCAGTTTCCTTTGTTTTTGAATCTTATTTTCCATCCTGGTTTTACAAATTGTGCATACAAATGTCTCCTGTTTTTAAAAAAAATTGTCTACTTGACCTGTCGTACTACCACTGCCAAAGCATTATTTCGTTGATGGGTTATTCCACAGTTTTGTTACGCACATTCCAAGATTCTGTGTGCAGTATGGATATACATACTGCATCATACAACCAGAATATTTCTGCAAGTCAGTCACAGTCAAGGTAGGTGATGAGGTTTTGATGATACAAAAACTCATACCATAGGTAAACCTGCAAACAGCAGGTTACCATGAATTAGCAGCGTTAGAACGATTGACACAGCAGAAGGAAATGCATTTCAGTTGTAAGCACCTGAAATGAAGCAGGACTGCGGTGCAAGGTGTTGATGTGTAAGTTTTTTACACTGCAGAATATCCATTCTTTGAGGTTATCCCAGTGGTACAATAAACATTTCAAACAGTGTATACACATAAATCTTTAGCCCTCAGTGCAGCCTTCTTTGTCCCCACACTTAAGTGAAGCGAAGAAAAAATGTTTTTACCCATGGAACGCTATTGCTGTGCAGTTCTGTAATGTTAGTGTTGAATGATGGCATTTGTTAGTCACCAAGTGTAAATTTGCATGCCATTCTTCAGCACGCCACTGCCTCCTCACAGGTAGAAAAAATGCAGTATGATTAACAATTTAAACACATTGTTATTGCATGGTCTGTGATAAGATAGCAGTTTTATAAGACTGTTTGCTTCATACCACTGATAAAGCAGACTGATAATGGAAGTTGTATAACTGCTATATGTTATAAGATGAAAATATGAACTACTGCAGACACACCTTTTGTGAGATTAGGGTGTCTTTTTCAGCTTTTAGCATGTTCTGGGAGAAATAAATTCTTTTTCTCGTGCAGACAATCATGAAGACACAGACACAAAACACAAGCACACCAGCAACGTACACCATCATCTTGGCTGAAATTTAACCCATCAATGTTGAGTTTGTTTTTAGAGTCATCTATATATATATATATAATAAATATATTTACACTTTTAGATGTTGTTTTGCGATAGAAGTATTTTCTGGTTTTGATTAAAAGAGAATCGTCAGAAAGCAGGGAATTGTGTTTGTGAAATTATTTGTGGTTGCTTTCTGGTTTTCAGGATGGTGAAAGATAACTCTTTCTGTAAACAAACCCTTCATGGATACAGCGTTCCAGAAACAGGTGTTGCATCATGTCCATTTACCTCCACAAACATTATATCACAACATCACAAAAGGTCCCTCTTAAACAGTAAAACACAACACTGTTTTTCACTTTACTTCTTCAATCAGTTTAAAAGTGTGGCATTTTGCTTAACAAAATCTGATGCTTTCATCAAAATACTTTTCCAGAAGGCTTGAGCTTTTCATTTACTGTCTTTTAATTACCTATTCACCCGACATCATCACGACTTCCTCTGATTGCTGGAAACTGGGCCAAGGTAAAAATGACAAGCAAAATCGACATATCGAGCACTACCCCTTCATGAGAATACCTAGAAGCCAAGCAAAATTCTGGTTAGCTTTTAAATTCCCAATATAATCATGCATGTTGTTATAATTACATTCGATAGAAACTTGTCTTCGAAGTGATGGCCCTGAACATAAGTTTAAGATGCACATTGCATGGCCTCTAGCTGCTTCCCTTAAGAGCTGGAAAGTTACCCCAGCTTCACGGGCATCGTCCTATCCTGCCTTGCCAGTGTAGGACAGTGCCGTTTCCCCAGTCTGCAGTTTCGTTTCACCGAAGGAGTTCCATCTGACCTCACACGTGCCGAGCACGTAGTATGAGGTGGTGCTGGTTCACCTCCCTCACTGCCTTGTGCACATCCCCATCTCCCGAAGAGTTCTCGCATTCCATGTTCCGATGTGGACAGGCTACTTCTGAGGGATCAGCTTCAGGACCC